>LS519472.1:3926-18013 GCA_900490845.1 Pristionchus japonicus | reverse complement strand
GCCGGTTCTTGAAAGTATTTCTTGCAGTACATCACTAACTGTGTTTTCAAGAGTTCAGAAACTCCAACTTTTTTAGTGCTCTAACTCGATGAGGAATGAAATTCGTGCAAAACACAAAACATAAACCCTGCCTCTTTTGAGGCGCTTAAAAAGATGAGAGCTATTTTGTTCAGGTTTGACGACTTTTATTTTCACCGACAGCTCTCCAGACCAGGAATGACGAGGATGGGGTCGATATTTTTCCCTCAAAATTTCACCTTTTGCGCGGAGTTTATCATTTCACATTATGAAGGTAAGAATATGCTGACTTTAAAGGATTCATTCCATTCCTTGTGCATTTGGTCTAGAGGAGCTGTCGTAAAACCCTCCAACAAAGTTTTTAATATGCACTATGAGTACAAAAGTTGATGTACTCGATGAGCTCTTCAATATGAGCATTAATACGAGGGGGTTTCGAAAACTTTTTTTTCATCGTACTACTTTGGGCTCCAATAGCTAAAAATGGTCCCCTTCGTTTTCTCCAAAGTTTGAGCTCCAATAAAATAACCACACTAACTTTCCATAAAATAACCACACTAACTTTGGACCTAGGTGGCACCGTTTTTTTAATACGGATTTTTCTTTTTTAAAGTTTGAAGCCCCGCCCCTTTTTAGGTTTTTGACATTTTATCGTATATAGTCCCAAATGATGATTAGGACCCATGGGGGTACTCTCACACCAAGTTTGATCAGGATCTGAGATGTCGATGTCCGGCAATAAGGGCAAAACCCTCGAATCTTACTGAGCCGGTGTCTTAAACAATATTTGTCACCCACCAACCATACCTTGATGAGATCAGTGACGGGACTTCTCTTGTCTCCTTCTCCATAAAGTGGAGGCACTCTCACTACGAGGGTCGGTCCCTCTCTCGCCAGTACTGCCGTCTCTGCCTCCACAAGAGATGCACAGTACTCCTGCTAATGGACATTAACATCACTGGTGGATAAAAACGCACCTTGAATGGCCATCCACTCTCATAGTTCGCAGCACGCTGCTCCTTGCCGAAGATGTTCGGCCATCTAGCCCACGACTGAAAGAAATCAATTTAGATCCAAGGGAAGTAAAATATCAAACCTGGACAAATGTGGATGAGAGATGGATGAGACGTGTAGTGGGAGAGATTACGGAGAGGAGACGAAGTGGAACTGACAATTATCGGAATCGATTTCGAATTAAATTCAAAGGGAACGAGAGAGAAGTACTTGTAGTAGAATAAGTAAACCCAGCATTCGATCAAACGTTATCAATTGACGAACATCATGAATGTACGTGAGGGAGCACTAATAATCAAAGCGGCACTCCCTCACCATCGACATTCTCTCCTCGTAGATTCTTCTCATCCGGGAGAATGGACCAGTCGACGAGCTCGTGACAGTTAATAACAATCTAAACGAGACAACGATCAACCGGTTTGAAATAAAGATAGAACTCACCTCAGCTCCCTCGACAGCCTCTTCCAATCGCTCGAAACCATGAAAGAAGAGAAGGGAATACGAAGGGAGGGAACCTAGAAGAATAAAAGTAGGTTATAGGCGACACGGCTAAACGGAAGAAGCTTACAAATGTGATGACCCCAAAGCGAACGGCGAAAAAGAAAAATACGAAAAAAAAACGATAGAATGTTCCAGAAGACTTATGCTGCGGCAGCTCACATTTGCTAAATCTAGTGAATTTCTCTCTCCGAGTTTTCTTGCTATCGCTGTGCAAAATTTTGTGGTTTCTGGTTTAGATAGGCTCATTGTGCATTAGTGCGGAGATGGCTTGTTATTACGCAATTCAGTTTCTAAATTCTATGCGTTGTTTTAGATTGTACGATTGGGCGATATAGGGAGATAATGGTCATAATTTGCCCCTAATAAAATGCATAGAGTAACCGTTGGTAGGTTGATCTTCGATCTCTTCTCTGCTCCACAATCGAATCTGATTGGGAGGATGAGGAAGGGGAGATTGGGGAGAGAAGAGTCCGCTCCCAGAAGAGATAGACTAGACATTCCTGCGAATTTAGTTATGGAGCAATAGATGGAATATAAGGACAGCGTGAACAATGGGAAGGAAAGATTTAGAAAGCGCTGAGGTGTGAGGAGGAGGAGGAGGAAGAGAGCGAGTGAGGAGAGTCGATCGATAGAAGGGAAGAGGGCACAGCAATTCGATGTATTTATGGTGTGGGCAGAACTCTAGTTAGCGATCGATTTGGGTGCTATGGCTGCATACATCGCTTTGCATTGACCCCTTCCTCAAACTGGCCAAGGGAATTTGATAACTTATGCAGTATAAGAGAGATAAATCAGAAGCGCCTTTTCCCATAAAGTTACACCACCAGCAAATGGAATCGCTGTGGAGGGGAGGAGGGCATTGATCTACCGCGTGCGACCTCAAGATGCACGAAGGCAGAACACAGTGTAGTCTGTTCCGGAAGGGTAATATTGTAGTAAGTACCAGCCCGAAAAGTATGCTACCGGATTACACATGGTAATTTGACGCGGTTGCTAGAGTAATATTACTCTACAAAAGTTAAATAAAAGTAATTTGAGGGCTACTTACTTTTTAACACCCGATTTTGGGCATGAAAAAAATAAGTTGCTTCCGCTAAAAAGTAACTAGTCTCGTACTTACTTTTCTGTTGTCGCTTTGCTACGTAACAACAAAGTAGCAATTGCGTCAAATTACCATGGGTGATCCGGTAGCATACTTTTGCTCCTTACTGTATTATTACCCTACAAAACCAGAGCAGCCGCACTTTTCTTCGTTTGTCGTTGAAAAGTCGATTATTTAGTTGCTTTTGCTCATTCACCAATTGATTTGGTTAGTGGAAACTATGGTTGACAAAACAATGTTTGCAATATGGCATACCGCGCTCTCTCAGTTGCGATATCGCACGCAATCTAGACCTCTAAAGAAGTCTCGCTATGCGAAGGTGCCTTGCGAAAAGGGAGGCGGTCTCTTTATTTTACACACTCCCTTGCCGTAGATACTGCTACCCTTCTCGCTTCGCCTTTCTAAATGAATGTATCGATGTTGCTTTTCTTGTCTCGCAACGAAGGAGATTGCGTCGAGCTCAAAAATTACGCTCATTGCCATCTGTTTCGTGTTTCAACACGATTTCAAATAACGTAACAACATAATTTCAGATGACTGGGTTTGATTTGATTTTTCTCAGTCGTACAAAGAGAAGCCTTCTCCTCCCCAGTCGAATACTGTTTCTGGTAATCTGCCAGACTACCCCGTGCAGCAACCATTGAAGATGGAATCTGATGGGCTGATTCAGGAGCAACCGAAGAGTAAGTGAATTTCCAGCGTAGTTCATTAAAAGTTGTCATTTTAAGTGTCGAACAAGGTTACTAAAAGCCAGCTTCCGACATATTCGAAGTCATTCGGACCCTGTGGAATGTCGAACGGAGTGAGTCTGCTTCTCCGCTTGGTTTAAATTGTGAATAGGTCGATTAAAGTTTTCCATTTCAGTCCTGGGCTCTGTCGATTCTCTTGTTTATCCTGATTATCTCCGTGATTGGCCTCCATACCTCCTTCACTAATGTGGTGAGAGTTCCAGCCCGGTGGGAGAATGATAGCATCTCAAGTATTTTAGTTGTATCGATCTGGAAAGCTCTCTGAGGAACTCATTCCTGGAATATTCGCCTTTGCCCACTATTTCGGTTCTGTTAATATTTTCTTTATATCTCGTTTTAACGTGTTTTAGTGACAGTGATGTTCATTTCGCTTTTCAGTCTCATTCTGTGCTATCGGGTATGCTTTGGAGAAAAAGGCGAAGGGACTGACGGCAATGTTGGGACTGCTGGTGAGAATGCACTTCCAGTGTGAGGAGAGGGCGTCTAATTATACGTTTATTGCAGTGCTTTGACTACATCCTCGCAATCATCTTCACCGTATTCTCGCTTTCCCTGGTCAGTCTGTGGTTGAAGTTTCAATTTCTAGGGTTTTCTCTAATTTTTTTCAGGAAGTCACCTCCTTCGTAAAGATGCTTCAAGTAATTTTTCGTATGGATCCTAGTCATGGAGAGTTTCGTTCTCAACTGAACACTGCATATGATGAGCTGATTCGTGGCTCCTTCGGTGTCCTTCTTGGGCTCTTTTTCATTTTCGTCTATCGATTCTTTGCAATGGTATGTTGTTAGTTCTATTTTCTAAATGCCATATTCCTATATAAATGATCATAATATGAATTACAGGTGCTCAATGACTATCGTAAGGAGTTGCGAATGGACGGAGCTCGTTAGAGATCTCTGGCATCTCTTCATCCAATCGACGTTTAGTACTTGTTCATCAGTGTTATTATGTTTTACATTTCGTTGTCGACTTTCCCTGTGTTGTATTGAGCGAAGTAACTTAAAACCAAGTTTCTAATTCTCAGAGTTGTATAAAATTTCGTTTTAAACCTCTGTGTGTCTCGCGATTGGAATGGTTCAAAACCATCTCCTATTATCTGATCGTGGGGCAGTACTGTAGAACATTGGCCGGAGTATTTACTGCACAATCCGCATTTCCCCATATGATTCCCCATTAGGAAATCCTCATTTCTTTCCCTTCGCAAGTCACTCTGGCGGTGATCAATAGTGGAGAAAGCTACAGAGCTCTCTAAATAGGACTGAAAAAATGCCTTACCACAGGTTTTCTGTAAGAGTGTAGGAAAACGAGTCCCTTTTGCTGCAAGAAAAAATTTCATGATCCCGAATAGGTTCAAAGTTGTTCAGTAGGACCTATTGGGAGACTCTTTAAGATGCATCCACTCATTTCGGTCAAATTTGCATATTATCAATTTTTGTGATCAACAACTGAGAATCGCCATAAGTCGCTTCATTTTCATCGTACAGCGAGTTTACACATACCAATGAATTGGTATTCACGAGCTCTACAAAAAACTTCATTGTGATCATGGTCGAAAATGTCGGCTTCGGGGTCAAAAACACGAAAAACTGATTTTTCGACCATAAAAGCAGGGGTAGCTCGAAAAAATGCCGTTATGATCATCGATATTTTTGTTTTAAAAGATTCTCCAGACCCGATTACGGGTCCCTACGCGAGCCGTTTTCCCCAATTCTGTCCCCTGAATACCGCTTACTAGGCTATTTTTTGGACTTAGTCGTTTTTTCACGAAAATTTCAAATGATCATAAGTGACTTCAAAATGGTCCAAATCCATTTTTCTAAAAACTGGCATGTAGCCAATTAGGAGACGGAAAAAAATAGGTCATGATCACCAAATCGATAGGACAGTCGCCTTCAAAGTTATTCTTCGAAAACTCGTATAAACACCCAAGTGAGCACATTTTCGAAGGTTTTATGGACGATATTCTACTTGTGCACCTTGTAATGCATGATAACACCGAAGATTACTTATCACTTTTGGCCTTCTATCTGTGCCAATACATAGTCAAAGATATTATACATTGATTAGCAAGATAGAGATTGGGTCAGTCACTCGAAATTTTCGATGAAATAGCGCCCTAACTATAGTTCAAATGAGATTTCACCGTATAACTTCAAACTTCCACGGCGATTTTACAGTCGTGCAACAACGCTAGGTGGGACGCGCTGGCAAGGCCAGCTGTTAGCCGGACTACAATCCCCTGCTGTCCAATGCTTTCTAGGGGAGGATTACCTTCCGCAACCGAAGTCACTACCAATTTACCGACCCCGGAGGGATAGAATGCTTGGTTTGCATCGGCGGGGGATTGAATACCGGTCTCCCCTTCCTCAAATGATTCGTTCAAAAGTTACATTTTGTAACAAAACTATTTTTGTTAATATAGAAAAAATGAGAATATCAGGCGTGATCGCCATCAAATTTGAGGTCCGGAACCGCCCTCCCTTAATTTTAGCGCTTCAGAGGAAGGCGCTATAGAAGTTCTTTTTTCGACGCGACGTCGTCTGGACCCAACGGAGGCTCAAAATGAAAAATGACCACGTCCACAGTCTTTAGCATCGTCGAGAACCCCAAACACACAGATTCAGGGAATTGACCTTTTTATGCTGTGCCAGATGCTTGACGATTTGTCCGATCCTTACGCGAACGGGCTCATAGGTAGCCGATAATCGATAATCTGAAAGACCTAACCTCTCCCTATCAATTGTCATCGTTTCGATGTCATTTGGGTGTATTCCCCACAATTAGCATCAACCTCCCTCATTGAGAAAATCAGCATGCGCAGTGCTAAGTGAGCTTATCGCTTTATTGGAATGCGTCAATCGATAATTAGCCGATGCTCGATAATCTGAAAGACCTAACCTCTCCCTATCAATGGGCATCGTTTCGATCCCATTGGACATATTTCCGACTGTTAGCATCAACCCTTGATTGAATCGATTATCGATAATTGGAAACGGGGGAGGGGGTGAGCACAGCGTGTCAGTGGATCGAAAACCTCATTTGCGTGGCGGCGTTGCCGGGCCATTCCGCGCCGAGCGAGGGGGGGGGGAAAGAGGTTGGAATGATAAATAATGACGTGGTTTTTAGTACATTCATGCATGCTGCGACTGAATGGGATCGAAATTTAACAGAAGCTCAACTTGGGGCCCTGCGGAAAAGGTTTTGGCAACTTTCTGAGCAATCGCCATATTTTTAGCTTTCTTCTCCGAGGAGGAGATAGCTCTAACGACACTCCAGTGCAGAAAGTTGCCTAAACCTTTTCCGCAGGGCCCCAAGTTGAGCTTTTGTTAAATTTCGCTCCCATTCAGTCGCAGCATGCATGAATGTACTAAAAAACACGTCACCATTCCTCATTCCAACCGCTTTCTCCCTCTCGCTCGGCGCGGAATGGCTCGGCAAGCGCCGCCACGCAAATGAGGTTTTCGATCCACTCTGACACGCTCTGGTGAGCACACGGCAATCGTCTACCATCTACCAAAAAACAAACGGCAAAGCAAGTAGCGAAAAAGAAACACGACGAACAACAACAAGCAACAAGCAACAAGCCATAAGCAATTTGCGTGAGGGAATCGCGGGAACCGCGCGCGCTTCGTGTAGTCCCGCCCCCTCATCTCCCCTGTGAGGCGCGCGCCGCTCTCTCTTGGTGCTCCTCTTATCGCTCACCTCCCACAGCTCACGTGGTGTAGACTGTAGAGGCAAGTGTCCCGGCTTGCTTCTCAACAGCGATCGTGGTTCGATTCCACTTCGATCGCTTCCTATTGCCATTTTCGAAACCCCCTCTCACTTTCGCACACTCTCTCGTCGCTCTCTTCCCATCCCCTCGCTCCCTCCTCCGTGGTCTGAAAATTCAGACCGCGGAGCTAAAACTGCGTAATGTTCTGAATAGCTAAGCAAGGAATTGGATGTATGCATAATTTGCAGACTGAAACTGCCTCGATTAGATCCGCCTCTCCGTCGATCGGAGTCGTTCTCGTCGACAACAGCAGTGGATGGAGACGGGGAGAGTGACGCTCCTCTCTCTCGACCTGTCTATCCCGTCCAGAAGAAGAGTCAATCCACGGACGAACAATCGAATGGTGGGGAAATTGATCAGACTTGTTAATGAAAACGTTTCTCAGCGTCGAATAACGTGACTAACGGCCAGCTTCCGGGATATTCGAAGCCATTCGGACCCTTTGGAGTATCGAATGGAGTGAATTAACAACTTCACGGGTAACCCGACACAGGTTCACGAGTTTGCTTGATGCTTTCCATTGCAGATCTGGGCTCTCGCGATTCTCTTCGGAGTTGGAGTTATCTCGATTATTACTTTCATCATCTATTTCGTTGTAGTGGTGAGTGAATAGATTCTCTATCGAATCGTGAGAAGAATCGTAACCGAAATATCTATTTGAGACGGATCAATTGTATCAATCGAGATATCCTATTATGGACATCCTCAAGGGAGTACTTGCCCTTCTCCACTTTATTGGTGAGTCTTTTTTATCTCTGATAAATAATTTATTCTCAATTTGATAGCAGCTATTTCCTCTCATTGCAGTCTCGATCGTAACTCTCGCTCACATTAGTGACCTTAAGACGACGGGACTCTCGGTTATGTTGGGACTTGTGGTGAGAGTGGGGCGATGATGGATACAAACTGCAACGTGAAAATTGTAGTGCGTTGACTACATTATCGCAATCGTAGCCTCCATTCGCTATTTTTTCGAGGTTAGTTCAGTATTCTTTGTATTTTACACCTATGCTAAGCAAAACCGTCGTCGCTTACTATTGGTGTCCTTCCAGACCGCTCTCGGTATCTATATGGCAGTTATCCTCTATCAAGAAACCGGATGGAGTCAGAATACGATTGATGGACTGTGGACCATCTTTGGATCATTCTCGAGAGAGATTATATGCCTGATTTGTTTCGGTCTTCTCAGAGCCGTCAGAAAGGTAACGTGACTTTGCTTATTGAAATAATATTTTTATCAAATACAGGTACTCGGTGACTATCGCACGGAAATGCGAATAGAGCGTGTTAGAGATCCCTTGCATCTCTTCATTCAATCAAACTTTATTCATCGTTCATCATTATAACACGGGAATCATAAAAACCAATCGGATCTCTACCCAATCGAAGTCTATTCACAATTGTAAGTAATCACTTCTACTTTAGTCTGTTATTAACTTTTTCGATACTATTGTTACATTTCGTTGTTGATTTACGCTATTCTTTGTTATGTGTTCACTCCCAGAAGTGTGCGTAAAATATTGTAATGATCTTTTTGTGTGTCATGCGATGAGTGGTTCTGTGCCATCGACGTCATCTTACTGAATGCGCATCAGTGTGGAGAGATTGGATCATGGTCCGATTACCCCTTCAAAAATGGTCTATACAACCCACATTTTGGACTTTTTGATGAAAAGCAACCAACATTTTTGGCTTTTTTGTAGGTGAGAAATAGGAAAAAAATAAAAGCTACACACATTTCGGACTTTTGTGTGTTGAAAAGAAGAGAAAAATGTGAAGCAACTCACATTTTGAGCATGTTCATGACCTAAGTAATCGGACTCTGGATTGGATCAAGGATTTGATCTGATTCTGTTGCAGAAGTCATGAACAAGAACGTGCAGCAGGGAGATCAACGTCAGTTGCTGCAGCCGCAGCAGTGGGCGGGATACGAGGTAGGGGAGAAGGTTAGGATGGCTGGGTTCATTGAGTCATGGGGAAATTGATTGTTATAAGTGTCCCAGGATTCGATCAAGTGCTATGCTAACCTGCAAATTATGAAATTTCTGAACAACCTTATCCACCTCACACATTCAGAGCCCTCCTCAATGGGACGAGTCGCTGGTTCTCTCTGCTCCTCCTCCCTACTCCTCCTCCGTTCCCTCCGCTCCTCCCACCTCTCCCCTCGAGTACTCCGACCAAGTGCCCGGAGACGTGCAGCAGCCTCTCCAGCCGGTGCAGCAACCGCAGCCCTACTACCCGCCGCAGTACCAGGCTCAGCCATATCAACCCCAGCAGCACCGGCCGCAGCAGCATGGTCAGAGAATGTTTATTTTATTACAACTAGCAATTTAAATTAATTTTTTTTAGTGAATTTTGATATTCTCTCTGCTGAAAGTGTCTTGTTTGTTGAGAAATTCAACCCATTTTGGTATATTAATCGATTGTGGTCTCGCAGTGGTCTCCCCTCCCGCCGTCGTTGTCCAGACGACTACAGTGAATATTGGAGGACAGCCGGCTCCCTATATGCTGCATGGATGATGTGGAATGGGCAATGAGGTACGGTAGAGACGAGGGGATTATTGATTACCTCCTTTCCAGATGTCGACAAAAGTAATTCTGTGTGTGCTTGCCGTGATGTCGCTCTTCAATTTCATGGCCACGCTTAAAACACGATCTCTGTAAGAACGTACGATTGGGTGGCACAGTAGCTCAAAATGGTCCCCGGGGGTGCATACTTGCTGGTTAGAGTCCCTAGGGGTGGGATACACTTCAACCGGAAAATTGAACCCAAAAGTTGATCTTTGATCTTTGAACTCGAAAATTGTCATATTGATTTTACCCCCACTTGTGATATACCATTCGATAGAGCGTCAAAAGTTATGTATTCTGGCAAATTTTCAAAAGGTTTGAACTTCAACTTTTCGAGAAAATTGAAAAATGATGAAAAATCGGCTCTCACATTTTTTTCAAAAATTTATTTTACCTTGTTCCAATCGAGTGCAGGCCCTGGAAACTTGATATAGTATGTGAAAAAGTACAAGGATTTCAGAAAAAAATACATCGACCCAAAAAAGCATACCCTTCCATCACTTTCTATCGAAATTCAAGCACGCAAAAGTAGGCTCAGGTTCGAATCCGCCTGCCCACATCAATCTTTTGCAAACTTTTTATCGCATCAATTATTGTTTTTTTCATTATTTTCTCGCTTTCTTTCTGCATACTCGTTGGTTTCACGATGTTTTGCAAACTTTCGAGATGAATCGTGGTCAAACCTATCAGCTCATTTTTTCACATAAGGGGGGACCCTTATGTGAAAAAATGTATGGAATTTTTTTAACGAAATATTGAAATTTTTATGAAAAACATCTACCATGGGTTATTGTAGTTGCAATAGGACCTTAATCTTGTGCTGATTCTGACATGACCTTCAACACATTTTTTTCACATAAGGGTCCCCCCTTATGTGAAAAATGGAGTTGAAAGGTTTTATCACAATTCGGTTAGAAAGTTGATAAATTATCTTTCAAGCAACGAATAAACAGAATTAAAGTGGATTGGCGTCGAACATAAGACATTTAGATTGAAAAAAAAGTTTGCAAAAGATTGATGTGGGCAGGCGGATTCGAACCTGAGCCTACTTTTGCGTGCTAGATTTTCGATAGAAAGTGATGGAAGGGTATGTTTTTTTGGGTCGATGTATTTTTTTCTGAAATCCTTGCACTTTTTCACATACTATATCAAGTTTCCAGGGCCTGCACTCGATTGGAACAAGGTAAAATAAATTTTTGAAAAAAATGTGAGAGCCGATTTTTCATCATTTTTCAATTTTCTCGAAAAGTTGAAGTTCAAACCTTTTGAAAATTTGCCACAATACATAACTTTTGACGCTCTATCGAATGGTATATCACAAGTGGGGGTAAAATCAAGATGACAATTTTCGAGTTCAAAGATCAAAGATCAACTTTTGGGTCCAAATTTCCGGTTGAAGTGTATCCCACCCCTAGGGACTCTAACCAGCAAGTATGCACCCCCGGGGACCATTTTGAGCTACTGTGCCACTTCGCCTCCGGATCCCGACGATCTTACGCGGATCGCGTTTTAAATTGATTCTTGTGAGTACAAGAGTTTAAACAGCGCTTATTGGGAAGCTAATAGAAAGGGAAATGAGCTGATTAAAGTCTTCTAAAACCGGCTATGTTTTTGGAACTAGCAATATTGTTTCATACTTCTGCTCCGAAGAACCTTTTAGATTTTGACATAGCTAATCGGCTCGACTCTACAGGAAGGATTCGCCACGGAATTCACTCCCCTATTGTTCATCAAAATTGCATTCGCTCTTCCCACTGCCATGCTCTTCCCTGGTAGGTCGCTCCTTCCAGATAAGGTAGACAATCGATTGATGTGCAGGTTCGATTGTTGCTCTGGATGGAATCCGCAAGGTCCGTGGAGTCTCTCCATACTAAATACTCTGGTGAGATAATTAAGGAGAAAAGGTCGGATGAGTGCCGACTGGATGAGAACCGCTACAAAAGTGTTGTCTCTCGCGTTCATTCGGTTATCATCCGATCGTGTTCCGATGAGTGGTTAATTTATTGTTATCTGATCATGCTCACAAAGCTTGTCACTTCAGTCCTTCTACTGGTGGGTGCTCCTCGTGATTGCTATCGGAACTTTCATCGTTCGTTTTTCTAAATAATCTAATGATAATAATTTAAATAGTAAAATAATTAATTTTAGTGTATCGTCTCCTTGGTCGTCACTATCATCCTCATACCTGTCGCTGTTCCATTGGTCGTTCTTTTCGTCTTCAATCTTATTTTACTCGCCATATTCACTGAAGTGATCAAGGTGAGAAGCGGATGGAATCGCCAATCAATTATTTCGATCATGCTAGAGAAGAAATTATTATTTAGTAGAGTGGCGCGCGCGAGGTAGATCAAAGGGAGGAAGGGAGGCTAGGGTGAGGGAGGAGGAGAGCGATTGATAAGCGCCACGGCTAGATAACGGGAGCAAGGGTAGATCACGGTTGATCTCTTGAACTCACCTATTACATATCTGACAAAGCACAGCACCTTCTTGGACTCATGGTACTGTAAGCATTCAAATTTCGATCTCGTGCTTCTTTGTTTGATATCGATTTATCGATTTGCATATTGTATTGCTGTTTTTACTAATCACCTAATTGCTTCAGATGGCGGAGACTGCCCCGAAGCAGATCACGCCGGTGCGCGTGCGACCCTCGCGACGGTCTCTCTTCCCCTTACTGAGCAGCAAAGCCGTCAGCTCAGCGGGCAGTTCTCCTTGTGTACTTACGAAGGCCCGTCCACGCAGTGACAAGATTGCCGTGATGTCAGACGGCGATGAACCATTCCTGGGAGTCGGTGAGTAAGCTCTTTCTTGTGAGAAACGACAATGCGAACTAGGTTGTTTCCGCCCTTCACTTATTTTGTTTCGAATTCATTGTAATTTTTAAGCAGTGTATTAGTTAATTAATAAACTTTAGACTCCGCAGCGTTCGGCGATGACACTGACTGCAGTGGTGGCGAGAAGGCCAAGAAAAAGAAGGGCAGTGCTCCTCTTTTCTACTACTTTGCTGTCTGCGCGTAGACAGTTGTTTTTCTTATTGCGAACGAGGGTGATGGGACGTTTAGGAACTCGCGTTTAGGAACCCCCAATATGTGACGTTTAGGAACCCCTGTAGAGGCAGAGAAGGGAGAATCAGAACAAACGAAAAAGGGGTTCCTAAGCGTCACTCATTGGTGGTTCCTAAACGCGAGTTCCTAAACGTCCCATCACCCGAACGAGCGAGCTTCGATATGCTGATTAGTTTATTGCCGAAATTTCGAAGCAATAATCATGCTAGTGAACGAGGCTTCTGAAAAGGCCTTGAGCAAAGTATATTGTAATTTCATCCATTCTTTCACAATGGTGATGTCAGTAATGATTTCATAGAATGAATTCGAACCATTGCAGAAGCATTCCACCTTCCTCGGCATGAGTGTTGCGTTTCGTGTTAGCATGGTTCCTACCCTTCTTATTGAACTTGGCATGCTTTGATTCGATTGACTGCTCTGCATATTTTCCCCATGTTTTGCGGAGGCTCAAGAATGAGTAGACAGGAGAATCGAACAAATGCAATTTTGGAGTTAACTTGAGATCAGAGTCCAGCCTAAACAGTGCTACTAAGAATCTGTTCTTCGGAGCAGATATCCTGAATTAAGGGTCTTTTATTTCACTCGAGAGATCATTGATATGAATCTATTTTTCTCTTTGATCATATTCGATCGTACAAACTACTCCTACAGAAGAATTACGATCACTATTCATCATGGATCACGAGATTTCTATTCATTTCTTGAAGAAAATCACTGTCAGTATCAATCAAAACTAGCATATCAATTTTCGATCACTGAAAACGCGGTTCAAATGCGATGATTCTCACTGATTTCACTGTAAACTCCCCCTCTCCCCCTCTGCATCTCATTTTCCATAATCCTATTGATCACTCACTTCTCTCTCTCCTTCATCTTCTCTTAACATATCTCTTTACATATCATCTCCTCGAATATAAAAGGCGGCCGTTACTTCCCTTCTTTTTAGTCGTCTCTCGCTCGTCTCCCCGCCTCGCTCGCCTCTCATCGGACGCCCCTCGGGATCGAAGGAGGTCCAGGTACACTTGAGGATCCTCCTGAGGATCCCCATGGTCTCATCTACCGTATCCCCACTGATACCCCTGTTTTCAGTCAGCTGCGATGGATCCGAAGGCGGCTGCGGCTTCTCGACGCCTTCTCCCCTTCTCTCGTCTCTCTTCTTCTGCATCGACAGCGTCTGATGGTATCGTTTTACCCTGACCCCACCCCCTCTCCCCTTCCCTACCGTACCCCCGCACCTACTCGACCGTACCCCCGTACTTACTCTACCGTACCCGTACCCTCCCCCTACCGTATCCCCC
>LS519436.1:167473-181618 GCA_900490845.1 Pristionchus japonicus | reverse complement strand
CCCCGCCGATGCATTTTTCTATAGCTCATTATAAACACTTTTGCAACTTTGGTTTCCTGATTTTATCAAGATTCTCGCAATAATAGAGTATGCTTACTCTCAGTGCTAGAATGGAGAAGATAGAGAAAGTGGAAAGATGCAAAAGTGTCTAAAATTGAGCAAAAGAAAAATACATCGGCGGGCTGCCGAACCAGGGTATAGTGTTTACAAGTCAATCACGCTCCCTGTTGAGCCATGCAGGCCAATGCTTCCTTGTTATTAGAACTCGACTCCTATCTTGGGATCGTGCGTAAGTAAAATCGAATACAAACCAATTATCGATTTTCTGACCACGGCCCGAAAAGTTTTGGAATCGGTTTTTACCATCTCGACTCAAGCACTACCTGCCCACATAAGTCTCGTTCGGATCTGCTAACCCCGACTTTGGTCCTTCCCTTGTCTTCAAGCCCTGCCCCCCCCCCCTCCTTGCCACCGTGGGGAAGCGCAGGGAAGCGAGATCTCAAAAAGCGAAAAACTCAAAATTTTGGTTTTCTTCTTCTCCTCCCTAGATCCACAATTCTTCAGCTAGCGTCGCCAGAACCTCGATCTTAGGCTTCAAATTAAGCGTTAATCGATTTCCATTAGACGGAGAGATGCCGCAATGATCTAAAAACTTGAACGCCTATTGTTTAGCTTTTTTTGGGCCCTCTGCTCCGGAACAATGTTTTTGCGAAAAACACCCTAGGAATGGTGAATCCTCAAAATAGGGGCATTCGAAATAGAAACTTTTGGGGTTCTCTATTGCACCACACTCACAGTATCCTCACAAGCTCAATTTTAAGCCCATCTCTGCCGCTAGCGTTCTAGCACCGCTAGCGGCAGAGATCTGAATTTTCGACTTCACTTTTCCTAAAACTCTGCAGCCAAGGAGTGTGGTTGCAACAACTTGAAACTTTGTTTATAGGCAGCCCTAGGACTGATCTCTATGATCACGAACTGTGACTCTCCGGAAAGAAAACCACTGAAGAAATAATAATTTACAAAATGGTGTTGATTTGTTACATCATCACTACGCAACAACAACTCGTTCCCATGAAACCACCAAACAACTAACCTCGGAAGATGTACTTTAGGCTGGTGCAGTATGAAACTGCTAGCTTTCTGCTCTATAATGTTATAAAAGATTCAAAAAGTTTTTTATAACATTATAGAGCAAAAAAAAAGTCTGCTCACTAATATACTTTGCTACTGCATTTACATAAAAGTATAACAGTACACTTGAACCGAATTGTTAAGGAACGAAAGCGGAAACTATTTCATTCACAAGTTTACGAGAGTGAAGTTGGTATGAAGCGGTTATACATTCAGGTGCGAAATATTTACAAATCAAACAAAAAAGTAATGCTAAATAATCATTGTGCATATGAACGAAGGAATTATGCCAGTGTATAGTCGTCGGTTTGTTCGTATACGCGTCTCCAATTTCGTTTCCGAAGAAATATTGTTGTTTCCAGACGGTGAAAAAACTCGCAGCTTATGGTTGCAAGGTGTTTCAAGTGAAAGAGTTGCTGCATGGAAGAACGTTAAGAAAGGTATGTTGGTGTAGCTTGAGTTTCAACAGAAGTTAAAAGTTCTTCTTCACTTCAAAAAACGCAGCATAAACAAAATGACTATAGTTTTATTGAAACTGTTCTTCTCCTAATGCTTGAACGGCGCGTGTTCCCTCACTTCTTCAAAATAGATAGCGAGAGAGGTTTAGAGAAAGAGAGAGAAGGGAGGGGATTCCGTAACGTCTTTCAGTGATCACTAGGAAGAGAACGAGAAGAGTGTGGTGATGAGCTGGCGGTTGTGCTTACTCTTAGTCAAGAGCACTCAAAGCAGTGTTTAATGAAATTTCAACGTTGATTCGCAATTAATATCTTTTGTTTTAAAATTGTTCCAATTTGGTGAGCTTCAAACTGTTCGTTGTTTTTTATTCGCATCTCGCTGTGGTGCAAATTCGTTGCCGGATGATTCACTGCTGTCCATTCAGACTCTTCGCTTGCTCTGTTTGTCTTCCGTATCGTTGTGTCTACTTGACGGATCCACCAAACTTGTCCTAAAACGGCTAGTTTTTCTTCTTCTTTTAATCTAATGTTCATCGGGAATCCGAGAATCATAACGCTTAAAAAACATTTTTGAATTTCGTATTTTTTTATCCAGTCCAATTTCTTTGAGATGCATATCTTTTTGATCGGAATTTGTAGCTCTGCATAAAAAAAATCTGCGAGAGATTCGCAGTTTGCAGATTTGCACCGTTAAAAAGCACTAGAAACTATAACGGAAGGAGAACCTGAATAGTCGTTCCAAAACGCTATTTCAACTAAGCCGATTGGCTCCACAGAGATTGTATGAGCCACTCATTGATTCTCCCCTGTACACTATCCCTCTCTATATGTGCGAAATGAAATAGTTGATTTTTATCGCTTTATCCTTCCGAGTGGCTCTCCAACCAACATTTATTGTACTCTTTTTTTTCATTTCCTTCTATATCAATATACGAGGATACTCGGTTTTCTTTTTAGCATCACTTGAAAATTGACCCAAAAAATATTCTGCTTTTTTTCGGTAGAAAATACAATTTAGAGACATATTTAAGATGTCTTCCTTCGCAGACTTGTTTCCAGGATTCTCAATTAGGGCCACAATTTCTTCACAGGTCGTGTATGCGTAGTAGAACGCGCTAAGTTTGAATCGTACAATTTCAAATCATTTGAAGAAACATTTAAAAAATCCTTTGAATTTTGGGGTTCACATATGTGCACCCATTTGTTTTCTGGGATGATTCCGAACCCATTTTAAAAACGTTATCTTTAAGAACAAACATGAGAAAATCACCACCCAGAACTCAAACTCGGCGTACATGACCCCTGTAGGATTATGAACTTTTTTAAACTTTGGACCCAAAAGTTGAACTTTGATGTTTGAAAAACCTTTTGGATTGCGGTCATCGTCTGAGGGCTCGTTCCAAAAGCGCCGTTAGTCATGAGAAATGCCAGAATTATGCCGAATTTGATCCATTTGATGGAAGTTACAGGCTTTAATGTTACAAAAAAAAACAATTTTTGCAAAAAAATACTCAAGAAGCCATTATTTTCACGGTTATATTTTCTATTTTCCTAGGGGTTATGTGCACCAAGTTTGAGTTCTGGGCGATGTTTGTGACGGAATTCAACTCTATTGCCTCCGTTTTAGCAACGCGTTGTAAGTGTTTTCAATTTTACTTTTTTCGGATTTCAAAATTAAAGTACCATTTCCAGAACAAAGTCTAATTACACCCTACTCTTTCCCCCCATTCTTCCCCATGCTGTCCGTGCAACAGGAATAGGTTAAAAAAACCACATTCTGTTTTCGAAATGGCGGCTTGATGTTGAAAACATTGAAAGTTTGATGGAAGTTTGGTGCTGATGTTGCTCGTTTGATGATGAAAGCGGTTTGATGTCGAGAATGTCTTTCGAAGCCTTAAAAACAGATTGAGAGTGTTCCTAATAATTGCCGCAATATCTTCCCGTCAATCTTAACAGAATGGATAAAGAATTTGAGTCCAGAATAATACTTTTCCAGATCCGGTAACGCGCTAGGAAATCATCTCTCGGAATCATTTCGTTTTTGAATATTTGCTATACAAATTCTTACAATCGTTTCCTCCCAATCGGAGCGCAACTGACTAAAGACCTGAAAGCGTTTTGAACCTGAAATAGTTTTCTGAAATCATCTTTCTTATAGACAGCACGCATCGACGCTTCAGCAGTGGAGAGTGGGAGGTGGAGTTAGCAAACATCAACTTCTTCTTGAATTTAGAGGAACTAAGTGGCAACTCATCGGTGAGTTCTAAATATTCTCACATATTTCAAAATGAAATTTATAACATTTAGGACTATTTTGAGATTCACCCAGCAGACTAAGCGAGGACGCAACAACGCGCAAAATGCACTTTTTAACTTTGCATCTCAGCGGGGTTATGGTATTTCAAAAATATGAAGATAAACTATTCATCTTGCTTCCATAGAAAAATGAAGAAGAAAAAAAATACAAAATGACTCAATTTTGATCAAAAAAGTGCCATGGAATTTAAAAACAACACAAAGCACTACTCCGTCCATTTGTCAATTATCAGGAATTTTGAAGGGGTTTTCCATTTCATCGATTAAAAATAGCGGGAAAACTGTAAGCTTGATTGCACATAAAAGACACGTTGGCTTAGGTGGACCCATGGTATTTCAGTGTACCCGTCGCGTTTCAGTGGACCGAAGGCGTATCAATCTACCCATGACATTTTTTTGGACAAAAGTACGTAAATGAAAAATGAGTGAACTCATGTCATTTTGAAGGCCAGAGATATTTAATATATAAAAATATGAAGATAAACTATTCATCTTGCTTCCATAGAAAAATGAAGAAGAAAAAAAATACAAAATGACTCAATTTTGATCAGAAAACTGCCATGGAATTTAAAAACTACACAAAGCACTACTCCGTCCATTTGTCAATTATCAGGAATTTTGAAGGAGTTTTCCATTTCATCGATTAAAAATAGCGGGAAAACTGTAAGCTTGATTGCACATAAAAGACACGTTGGCTTAGGTGGACCCATGGTATTTCAGTGTACCCGTCGCGTTTCAGTGGACCGAAGGCGTATCAATCTACCCATGACATTTTTTGGACAAAAGTACGTAAATGAAAAATGAGTGAACTCATGTCATTTTGAAGGCCGGAGATATTTGAGCGAACAAATGTCATCAGTGGAGCCAAGAAATAAAATTTTATTTATTGTCTTTCATTTCTCATGGCCATGCCTGCTCGGTTTCATAGCTGTAGTGGATAGTAGTGATCAAAAAGAGGTTTGTGTCTTCATATGAGTCAGAGTCATTCTCTTGGGTCCACCCAAATGCCATGGGTCCATTGAAACGCCATTGGTTCGTAAAAACGCCATGGGTCCACTGAAATGCCATGGGTTCACCTTATCCGACAAGAGCCGACACCTTTTGAGAAAGTGAAAATAGCAATGGCAACGTTGAAAAAATCGATCCTCCTCAATACGCATGTGCAGGTTGGAACCCTCAAACGCTAAAACTCGACAACCCAACTAAGTTTTTGCTTTTACTTAAAGAAGGAGTAACATGAATTTTCGGAAACACATTCTGGCGACATGGGCATATTGGAGCTATCCTGAAGCTATCCCAAAATTAGAACCTTTTTGATCAATCGAACAACGAACCACACGGGTACAAAATTTTCCAATAGCACCGGGAAAATCAAGGTACAGTATGCAATGGATGGAAAGCACACTAGCTCAAAATCGTCCCCATGGGTTCATACTTGGTGGTTAGAGTACCTTGCGGTGGGATACACTTCAGCCGAAAACTTGGACCCAAAAGTTGATCATTGATCTTTGAGATCGAAAATAACTGCTAGCGATACTAGAAACGATGCTAGAATTCAAGAAATAAGTCCCTTTGATCCTGCGAGTTTGGTAGTATTTGACCTCTGTATGCCCCCGAGTTACGGAAAAGTCACTTATTCACATGTCTGTTTTCGGCAACCAATGCACTCTATGGAACGTGATCCGAATGTTTGGTTTTTGCATGGATTCGGTAGATGATCGATAGAAGTAGCGTTTCTCAACTTTTTGAAATGTTTGGACATCTGGTCATGTTATGGCGATTTTTCAAAGAAGGCACACTCGCTCTAAAAATGATGGCCTTTCCAGCTATCAAAATTCACGGCAAGTTAAGGCGAATCTGAAACAATCGCAACGCGCGCGGCGAAGTATTGCGTCAGGGTTGCGAAACGTTGCGAAAGCCGCCCAGGTACCTTACCAGTCGCGTCTAGAGCGCGCGTTGTTAACATTTAGGATAGCCTCATCTTGCGAAAGAAGAGTGGCGCCGTTGCGAAACAAGGGGTTCCGATGCCTTGTTCAGCAACCTTGTCACTCGATTTGAACTGCGCGTCGCGCGGGAATCGCACGCGAGAGGCGGTCGTTCTAGGTTCACCGCTCCACTATCGTAACGTGCCGTGAATTCATAGATGTCTTTCTCGACAAGCAACAGTTCTGAAACTTCGAGTTGCATGTGAGGGTGATATGGGCTAATGTGGCGAAAACGACTCTTCGGGTCGCCTTTCGGGTCAGCCCATGCGGGTCAGATTCGGGTCAACGGCTCACCCGCTGACAGTGAGGTTTTAAACCGAGAGAGTGCTGGTGAGTCGTTTCGTGTGGGTCGAGTGCGGGTCAAGAGCTTCTCAGAGCCAATTGCAGAATTCTGCTACCATGGTTCAAATGATCATTCTATAGATTTTCCTGAACATAACGAGATCACTGGTCTAAGCAATTCAACATTTGGTCCACTAGGAGCTGAGAAAGGCGAGTTTAGAAGATCCTGACCCGCACCTGACCCGCACTCGCTCGGGTGCCCCAACGAGAGAGATCGGAAGCGTGGGTACCCGAGACTCGTTTTCGCCACCCTAATGTGGGCCCATTACTGGCTGAGTTTGAGCCCAAATGAGCGCCTTTAGAAAATCGATAATGGGCGGGGGCAGAAGAGTTTTGAAATTTCAACATAAATTTTGCTGAATTTCTGCAGCCATGGAGAGTGGTCGCAGCAAACTTGTTTTCCGAGTAGCCCAAGGACTGCTGTCTATGTACAAAAAGTTTAATGAATCGGAAAAATCACCTCACTGCAATTATTGATATTTTTCCGAGATTCCGTAATATGAGTGTCTTTGTCTTTAATAGATTATTTCTATAATGAAAACACTTAAAGACGATATCTGCTCAGGTTCGAAAGTTACAGGCAAACGAAAAGTGTCCGGTGCCTTTTGACATCGACTGTGCCTTTCAAAGAGAGTAAAAAATATTCATTCTAAAGGTTTGAAATTTTCGAGAAAATCTGAAGAAAAAATTTTTTCGAGAAAATTTGAGAGAGCTAATTTCAACAAAATATTTCACCATGTTGCAACAAATAGCACCTTCTGAAAAGTGGTTTATGTCGTGAAAAATTGCATGGTATTCGGTGTCGGTTCGGGATGCCGGTACGAAAACGAAATCGAAATTACCGCCCCTCTCTCTCCCAATTTTCTTTTCAATTTCGCGAGAGACGCGCGAAATGCAAAGTCGGATTGGTAATTTCGCAGCTAACGAAATTGAAACGAAATTGGCCTGATCACTCGCACCGCCACATATTGGGAGAGTTCGATTCCCGCGTGAGGCATAGCTTTTGCAGGATATTTAAAGGTGTTGCTATTGCGAGATGGTGTGTAGCGAGCACCGTGTCAAAATTATAGACCATATCGAGCATAAGTCAAAGAGTGGCACCTGTTTTTGTGTGAAATATGAGCTTTTTTGGCCCAAAACGATCTAAATCGAGAGTAGGCCATTTCGCCGTTACTCTAATCGCTTAGGTTTGTGCATACCAAATGTAGGGCAGGATAAAAATATGAAGTCATTTCAATCTGGGAGCGTACGTCAGAAATACACGAAGTTATGGCCTGCGGCGCAAGGCTCGCACTCCCTCGCCTCTTTTTCCAATTTCGTTTCGGTTTTTTAGTTGCGAAATTACCGATCCATCTTTGCATATCGCGCGTCTCTCGCGAAATTGAAAACGAAATTGGGAGACGGAGGGAGTCTAGTGCGGTTTTTTGGAACATTCCTGATATTTGGCCCACACTGCACCGCTCCATCCACATCTAAGGGGTAGGGATGTCAATGGTAGGGAGAGAACATTCTGTTGGAATAGTTGGGGCCAAAAAACAGGAAAGTGCCTAATTTTTTTGTAGTGTTGGTACGAAATACAACTCTGGTTTCTCGTGACCAGAAGGCGGGCTACTTCCCACCTACTGGTCAGGGTACTGGTTGCCTACGGGGGTCGAGGTACTGGTCGCCTAGTTCTTGAGCGCTGACCAGTAGTCATCCAGTACCCTGACTAGTTGGTGCTTACTGGTTGCCTACTGGTTAGCACGCAACCACTAGATAACGAGTACATCAACGAGTAGACAACCAGTACATCTGACCAGTAGGTTCCCAGTTGCCCACCAACTGGTCACGAGAAACCAAAGAAGGATATGATTTTTTTTTCTCAAAAAACTAGCATGCAAATTCCGGTCCCATTTTTTTGGACTCCAATCCACTATATACCTGTTTATAGATTGTTTGATTGAAGTTTTGTCAACTTTACTGTTGAACTTTACTGTGTTCAATACTTTGAAATCCATTTTTCATATAATGAGTCAGAAAACTTTTTTAAAGTAACCTTCTTTATGAACAATATGAATGATAGGATACAATGGATGTCATAGAGCATGATTCTTGGGTTAATTCTGATATTACCACCATTTTAATCAAGGAAATGTTTTGGAGTGTTTTAGATCTCCCTAGAGCCTTGTTGACCCTTATGCAAGCAGCGTCATTTGCACTGTCGTTCAAACTTATGCATATCTTTTTAATGAAAACTTCGCGTTTATTTCTTGTGATTTACTCATTCAGCTCCGTCGTACAATGCACTGAAGAGCATTTCTATGACGTTGTGGGAAATCATGCAGAACTCAGCTTCTGCCGTTGTTCAGGTCTGTATTTTTCGGTTTGAAAACGTGAATAAGCAAACAATATTCAGAAGTCCCTGAATGCTCCAATGCAACGTCGCAGCCTGGGGGAAACAGCGTCAAGTGAAATTTTTCTTCCTATTCGTTGTAAAATTCCAGGCTTGCATTTATTAGCGAAATATCTTCGCGTGCGCTCTGGTTTATTTCCGTGATTTTTTCACCTTCTGGAAGCAATTCTTACTGCAGATTATACTCTCTCTCTCTCTCTCTCTCTCGCGCGCGCGCGCGAATACTCTCTTCTCTCGGCTCCGCCTATTGTTCCTCCTTCCTCTTCTCTTCTTCCTTCCCATCTTCTTCCAATGTCCAGCTGCATCTAGAGTGAGACAATGTCAAAGGTGGTGGCCCGTTTGTTGCGAGTCATCGGGCAGACTCACGACACGACGCCACCCGATACCGAGATCCCCATTGATCCTACTTCTATATTCGCGTTCACAGCTGCACTGAAAAGTTAGTTTAGATGATATCAAATTTCTGCAGAGTGAATAAGAAATTGGGTTCGGGTAGTAAACTGAGACAATAATCACCAGCAAGTCATCTACTAATCGCTCAAAGCTAAACTGCAACTTTCAAAAAGCACATACATACGAAGGCATGGCTAGATGGAACGTTGTTGAAATGCCCTGATAGCGACGGCGATGTGCTGATAAGAGTCTGAATCGTAATCAAAATAATATTTTTGTTCATTCAGCTGCTGAGAGACCTCATTAAAACTACTTCTTCTTGCAATAGATGAATTTCCAAACTTATTTGTACATTCAGCTCCGTCATAGAATCACCTTTTTATTTTTAGATTTCTATTTACAGCATAGTTTGTCATTACTAATCAATAAGGATAACTAGAGTACTTTCCTTGTGTGTGCCTGTCTGAAATTAAATCTGCGCCTTACACTAACTACCCGAACCCAAAATCTAGTTAAGCTCCCTTCCGCTCCTCTTCCTCCTCCCTATCCAGCTTTTTCTGATAATGGCGTTTGAGAGTGTCGAGATATGGAAACGCTCGGCGTGGCCCCAGGGAATTGGTGTGCTCGATCTCAGAGTGAGACAGGCCCTCTGCTCGTCTCTCACTTACTCTCAATAAATCACCGACTCTCTCGTTGTTCTACTTTAAATAGCTAATTGAGAGTGGTATCTCACTGAACTCTAAGTCTGCTCGTTTCCTTCACATGCAACGGTCCCCGAACCGGCTGAACCGCAGAATTTTTTGAATTCATCTGTATTTCATCTGTGTTTCCCTCTTTGAGATGGCCACAGTTTTCAATCTTTGATACGGCCACATTTTTTTACATATACACACATCAAAAGCTAGATTCAAGAGACTATGTGTTGTGTGTGCTTAGCCATTGTATGTAATTTTTTCCAATTGGGAATACCATACATGTTATTGCTTTTGGGTGCAATTGTTGATCACGTATACTAATTTTTCCTCTCCATCTGGAGTGGATTTTCGTCTAGAGGAGTTGGCGACAGCTAGTTAGAAATTTAGACTGGGCGCGATGAATAGGACGATTGGATTAGACACAGGAAATGGCTGAACAACAGAATGATTGCGTCATTTAGTTGCGATTTGTGGTGGCTGGAGAGATAAATCCGCCTCGCATTCTGATTTCGTATCAAGATCCAATTACAGATCTCCCACAGATATCTCTTTTTTTCTATTACACCTAAATCATCATGATATCTTTCCCGGATATCTTGTTACTGCCGAAAGTGAGGGGGAAGACGGACGAGTGAGAGATGTAGGAACACAATGTCGCTCAAAAAGAGTGTGGGGCAGAAATGTACCAAAGAGTAATGAGATTTAGTCGAGAGTGAAATTGCAGATTCCTCTCGTTCTGCCTCGACAATATCATCGATTTCCACTACCACAGGACTGCAGGTAAGCTTCCTCTTCTCTTGTTTTGGATGTGGCAATAAGTCATGCATAAATCTCGATTAACCTGTTTTTTTCGGTAGCATTCAGAGAGAATAAAAGGCATAGAGAGAGAGAGAGAAAAATGAAGCCGAAAGCCGAAAAAGTGTCTAACTAGTATTATTACCAGGTCACAGATGAACCCATCACAATCTTCAGACTGGAGTTGGAGCGGTTGCAGTATATCCTACACTTTCCAGAGGAAGTCGCATTTCAGGCAAGAATCTCTTGAGACAATACAATACAATATATATCTGTGTTGCTTCAAAAGAGCAGATCAAGATGGGTTTCAGGAGGGGATAGGTTCTTCTCTTTTGATAGTCATTTGGCCAGGTTTGGGGTGGGGATATCGGTCTTCTTTCCTTGTCGAAGACCCATTAGATAGCTGGAGATAGGTCTCCGATCTTCCGGCCCGCGATGGGACTTGGTGACATCGCTTGTTGAAGGAATCTCACTAGATTGGAAGCGTCTCCAGGCGTGTTCTAGATTTTTCTTTGAGCATGAGTCCTCCAGGGTCGAATGATCTATCTTTGAACGAGAATCATCGAGCCCAGAATCCGAGGGACCAAACATCTTAGTAGGTCATACCCATCACACGGTGACCAATCCGGCGTGGATGGAGATTCCTCTTGATGAGTCGTTGGCAGAGACGAGGGGTATTAGGGGAACAGCTTTCTATTGGAGAGAAATGAAGAGAGAACCGCTCGGTACGACTAACAAGGAATGGAATCTATTGAGAAGAAATGAAGAAAGTAGAAATTCATTATACTTAGGATACATCAAATGGAGTTGTTATTATTTTCAGCTCTCGCTAACAGAGTACCAGCTGTTCTACTCGATTCAGCCAATGGACTACGTTAGATATGTTAGCTGCGATCTCACATCAGTGCCAGTTATCGACAATCCATCGCCAGTGCGCAGTTTGGTCAAAAGGTTATCAGAGGTCAGTGTTTTGTTTCAATTCCTCACCAAAATGCCCAATATTTTTATTGATTGATCCTGAGCGGAATGCGAAAAATTTGAGCCTCTGGCAATAGAAGTGCACGGGGCAGGATTCGAACCTGCTACCTTGTTCACCGAAGTCAAGCACACATCCACTAGGCTATGCGCGCAGTTGTGAGGGGTCGTTGCCGAGTTGCCTTTGTATAGAGGACATGTGAAAATCGACAAAAACAAGTTTTTCCCAAGTGCACGCACTTCCCAAGACAACGGATTCAAACATTCAACGTAATTACAACAAATGGTCAGATCAATACTCGGATAATATCACTTTTAAATGACATAAATCTATGACCAGAGCAAACTAGAAACGTAAATCGTTCGTACGATAAATAATAACCAAATTAACCTAATGCTGGATACAAAATCAACATCTGTTAACAATTTTCAAAAGAGAAGAGACAACAAATAACTACAATTTGACAGCTACAGTAATCCTACTATCTGCTCCGCTCCTCCAATCTTCATCATCTTGCTTCCCTTCTGCTTACCGGCACTTGTTCCTCCCGCCAGATCGTCAACGATCGACACTGAATAGAAAAGGCGTTACTAACTAGATTCTACAACTCAACTTGCATGCTAAAGAACAATGACTAATGAATTTTTAATAAATATCCCGAAAAATTAGTTAATTACACAATGATGATATGTGCGATTGAATAATTGGCGCTACTGTAGGTTCAGGGTACTCACTCAGAGTCAAAAGTGGAAAATAACGCGATATGTCCCTAAAGTCGTGGAGATAGGGGCAAACCCACTTGAACAGTATCCACACGTCGCTTCTTCCTCTCCGATAGTACGGTGGCGAGCCCTTCCTTCCGATGTCATCATGGATGAACTAAAATATATATTATGAGTCACCAATGCCGCTAGCAGTGCCATGGCCTAAATCTGTTCTAATTTTCCTCGAATAACAGTTCACAGTGCGTGAATTGCGAATTTATAATAAAATATTTACTTAATTATCAATATAATTAGCTATTGCAAGCGTTCTAAACGAGTTGATTCAATTAGAACGAGTTTCAAACAAAACGATTGTGAATTAAATTCATAATAGAACCCGAAATATAAAAGCTGACCTATCTATTCTGGCCTTCTTCGCTTGCTCCTTTCTCTTCTCGTTCTTGCTCCTCGTCGAGTAGTCCGGTTCGCCTCATCTCTTCATCATCTCACTGGAAATCAATGAATACAGCAGATATTATGGAAAGTAACGCTATTATAAACGGGTGTTCACACAGCCAAACAGCACATAGTGCAAAAATACACGGCATTGGACATAGAACAAGCGAATTTCGACACTGACCTTCGTTTCTTGTTCTTCTCTGTTTCCTCCTCCATCTTGGCCACGTTGCACGTTGTCGATATAATCGAGACGCGTTTGCTTCTGGAAGATCAAGGTTTCCAACATTATAACGAGTAAAACGTCAATTTTATCTTTCAAATTTACCTTCCAAAACTTTCACCCAATGTTTACGCGAGAACTGAAAAGGGTCAGTGATTCCAAAGGAGAAAACTACTAATAGACCACGATCTGATCACTATGAATTCAACAAATAATTATAAATAAGCGTGCCTTTGGAGGTCGACGGGGCAGCCGGGCTTGAGCAGCTCGCGGTAGGGCGTGGAGAGGGAGCGATCGACGCAATTCGAACCTAGCAAAGGCATGGTATTATGTGAGCAAGCATGGAGAACACGACAACAAAGCAGTAACAGGCTAGTAAGAGGGGGAAGCGAAACAAGGAAGAATTCACGCCGCCAGCAACCATTTCAAAGTGATTGGGCAAAACAAATGACGAGAAATCATGAAATTTTATCGTGGATTCATTAACTATTATGATTTGCCACCTACAAATATCCTGAGGAAGCCTAGCAAAGGCAAAGACAAGATGAATTGGTCGTGAATTCGCGAGCCATTCTATGTGGCGACGATTTTGAGGCTTCAGCGATTTGAAATCACGACAAAACGTGCTTCAAGGGTTGGTCAGCAAGTTCTAGTCATACACAGCATAAAATTGGGCAATAATACGCGAAATACACGGACATTTAATCAATAAAAGGGAGAGAAACAACAAGAGCGCTGCATTGCGCCACTGAGGCGCATTTGCAGGTCCGGGATTCCGGCTCTACAGTACATCGTCTGTCAAGCGCAATCCCATCGTGGTAGGAGTCGCTATACTCGGTTCTTGGGACTCCTTCTTTAAGAACGAAAGTGAAAATGCACGACTCTCGACGGAAATATCGCCCAGAACTCATAATAAGCGTACATCACCCTTCGAGGGCGTGCGAACAGTTTAAAGGCCATTGATCAAATGGCCTTTAAACTTTAAACTGGTATAGTAGTAATAGGGGGGTCCAGTTCGTACATGAATATTTCCCCTGCTTACCGACAATTAAAGATAGACCAGCGAAAGTAGACAGTAAATTGGACTTTCCCTTTCCAATGCGACTAGAGACTGCGGTCAGGCGAGAGACGCCAGACGGTTAGACAGTTGTTAGGTAAGCTAGATCGAGCGACTTTCGAAAAGTGCAATTGACAGTCGCCTTTTACTACTTTCAATTGCCGGGAAGAAGGAGAAAGACTTTGGTACGAACTGGACCCCACTAGGCAAGAAGACATCACCATA
>LS519436.1:129919-156593 GCA_900490845.1 Pristionchus japonicus | reverse complement strand
TATGGTGATGTCTTCTTGCCTAGTGGGGTCCAGTTCGTACCAAAGTCTTTCTCCTTCTTCCCGGCAATTGAAAGTAGTAAAAGGCGACTGTCAATTGCACTTTTCGAAAGTCGCTCGATCTAGCTTACCTAACAACTGTCTAACCGTCTGGCGTCTCTCGCCTGACCGCAGTCTCTAGTCGCATTGGAAAGGGAAAGTCATGTACGAACTGGACCCCCCTATTACTACTAGTTTAAAGGCCATTGATCAAATGAATTGACCTTGATATTTGCAGAATTTGGATTTAGGCATCGCATTTCGTAGAGCGCCAAAGTTATGCAAAGTTATGCTAAATTGCGAATTGTTTTAGAGTTTCATCCTTTTTGACAGAACTTATTCTAAAATATGGCACAATATATAATTATTGTGTAATATCGGCCTGGCTACTCATGAAACGTACAACTGCAATTGAAAGTTATCACGTATTTTGTGTGAATTTTGACTAGAATAGACTTTTTATCGGGCCGTGATGACTCACCGCCACCAATGACTCACCGGGGCATTGTCCAAATGAACAACGAAAGCCATTATGGAGGAACTTCCTGAAATAAATGACATTGTACCGGGTGGTTCAGTGGTCGTGTGCCAGGAATGAGATCCGAAAGTCACGAGTTCGACTCCCCGCGTCCTCAGATCCACCCAAACCAAAGGGGTTAAAAAATGTTGGCAGTGGTTGAATAACCACAGTAAAGAAATCCCCCACCACGTGCACACAACACGGGCGGTATAGCCTTACGCATTGGTCGCTGATTACTCAGGACAGACTGAACGCTGAATTGGCATGGGGGTGGCAGAGCCCGTCCTTGCGTGGAACGCCTAACACCTTTACCTTTTTTTGGCGCTTGTGCTGTTGAGGTGGTCTTCACTATTCCCCCTCTCCCCTCCCTCTTCCATCTCCCTCATTTCCACTCACCCTACTCATTGTGCTCGGTCGGAGCGCGCAAAAATTAATCAATTCTGAGAATTTCCAATTTACATTCAGCCTAATTCAATCAATTCACTTATCTAAACAAGATTAGGTGTCTTCTCTCGCAATTTTAATTTCATTTTCTGCGCAGACTATAAAAGGAGGAGACCACACGTTTTCGGTTTAGTCCATCTCTCTCCCATTTGAGGAGAGGGAGGGGAGCATTCGCCCCCGCGGACTTGGTCTCCCCTGAGAGGGAGACCACCCTCTCCTCTGTAGAGGAGAGGAAATGAGAGGGAGGGGAGAGGGGGAATAGTGAAGACCACCTCAACAGCACAAGCGCCCTTTTTTTTAACCTTTTTGTACAGTACAGTAGCACACGACCACATACTATGATGAAAAATTATGAAAAAGTCATTTTGCGGAAGCGATGTTGATGCGATTAGCAACTCTGGGCGTTCACAAATCGTGGCTATGTAAAAGAGTTTCGACTCAAATCGAGCGCAAAAGTCACCCAGCCGTCGAGTAGTCAACAAATATCATTTAAGGTGTCGTCATGGATCACGCATGTAATCGTATCTCAGCCAACTCACGATGACAGAAAGATTGCTCTATCAGCAATAATGCGAATCGTCGAAACATGTTGGAATATTGGTATATGTTCTAATTACAAAGCTTAATAATAAATTCAATTAGGAAATTTCAATGGTGCGGTTGAGATTTTGATGGGGCTGAAGTCGGAGAAGCTCAGACCATTCTGGTTAAGTCTGCGTCAAGAAGAGAAAGCACATTTCGAACAGGTATGTTTGGAAAATGAATGTTCGAAGAAATATAATCGTTGAATGTACCTGTTCTAACGAGATGATAAGAAGGAAACAATAGCCAGTATTCAGATGTGCGATATTCTTGTTCCTGCTCATCAAGCTCTCCCTTCAACTGAGTACATGAACACAGTTGGACGAGCTCTGCGAATGCCGCAATGTCATCTTGTAAGATATCATTCTTTTCCTTATTGTCTTCCTTATTGTCTCTCACTAGCAGTTATCACCATTTCTCCTATCTGTAACCTGATTTTCACTTTAATTTTGTATTTGTTTGCGACAAGAGAGAATATAAGGCCTTCCGTGGATCAACAAGCTCTCGAACACTGCAAAACCCGAATGACCTCATTTCGTGGTCTCTGGGGTGACTTTGGTCATAAACAGCCGTCAATGTTTTAACTAAGCCCTTATGTTCCCCGATGGCTTAGATGAAAGAACATGCCGATCTCGCATGGAAAATCGATTACTTGCGAAAAAGCGAACAGTATTTTTCCTTGAAAAACGCTGTTCCCTCGAGGCCTGCGGAAAAAAAAACGAATTGGAAAACTCCCTCCATCTTGTTGCTCCTAAGGTCCAGTTTTTTGGTCCTTTTTTCACCAGTTTCAATTTTGTTGAACCTTACTTAACCTTTCCTATTTAAGGTTCCGTTCTTCGGCCTGTTTCTTCGCGATCTCTACGCAATCGTGAACGATATGCCCAATATTGTTGTAATAGGTCAGGAGGGACAAAAAGAAAAACTTGAAGTGAGCGAATTTAGGATTTTGTTGTCGTTTTGTGAAATATTGCAAGAATTTATTTCAGTATCTTTGCGACTCGAACGGGGAAGATCACTTTTCCTCACGAATTGGTGTGGGCGGATTGCTTAATGCGGACAAAGTGAGCTCATATATTGAATACATATAGCTATAATGTTCCAACAAAGAGTTTTGCGCGTAGTGAAACGTGAAAACAGAAGAAGAGTTTTGTTTTGAGTTTCTTCGACACTTTTTTCAGCTTTCTTTGAAGCCTTCTTCATTGATGAACAGAACATTATTGAAAAATAACATTTTCTAGATAAATCTAGTCGCAATCGTCCTAGACAACCTTGAGGCTTTCCATCGACACTCCAGGATCATGATCAAGTATGCATCAGAAATATTTTTCAGTAATCAGGCAAGGACAATTTTAGGCACATGGACACACTCGCAGCTGCTGAAAAGAATGAGACTGATGATGATCCAATGAAAGAGTTCAAGTGTAAGGAAACAGAAAAAAAAAGAAAAAAATTCGTTATATTCACAGTTACTGAATATTCGTTCGGGCACATTTTCTGTTCTACTCTGACAATGTTTAAATTATGGGTTTTAGTGGAAGGCTTCGAGCCGGTCGTACCAATAAAAGATATGGCTCATGGAGTGACACTCATTCCACTCGATTCGCACAAGTTCGACCTCGATGTTATTCAGAGGCTACTTCATGGAACAACAGGTATTTAAGGGCCAAAATATTGCATCAACGATGATATAATATTAAATCATCGATAATTGGGGCAACTCTAAATAATTCATTGCAGTTATCCACTATGATCCGGATTCAGGACGTTCTGTCCTCTGCAAGCTACGTCTTGATCCATCTTGTGCAGTAATTAGCTGGAAGAAAATATGCTACGCCTCACCGAGAGATCCAAAGGTAAGCTTCGAACATTTTTCGATGACGCACAATTGATGCGCCGAACCAAAGTGGATTCTCGTACGCTCAAATCTTGTTCAAAAAAAATATATAGTTTAAAAAATCACTGTTGAACTTGCAGGATGGCGCTGCTCCGAAGGGAACTAGTATGGCTCAGCAGCAATTTGCGGGAGAAACGGGGCGGCAGGGAACAACCAATCTACAATCGAAAATGCTCGTGAGTAACGATTATATGCTCCTCTCTCTCTCTCTCTGTTTCTCTCTCACTAGAAAGCAATTCCTCCATACAAAGCAAGTATGTTCCAAGTGGTACTGGTACTATTTACATCAAGTTCTTTCCTGCTAGGTACGATATGGAAATCTCTTATGTTGAAGATTTCGTTTGGTGAAATATGTTTCGTTTGATGAAACTAGTTTTCTAAGTGACGATAATTGTTTATTCGCTTTCGAATGTGATCAAAGACAGCGGTCATAAAAATCCTGTCCAAATAGCGATAATAATCGGCGACCTAAGTGGCGTGAAAGTCGTTGACGTCTCCGTCGAAAACGCATTCGATTATCAAAGTCGCCCTTCCAGATCGATATTCTGTATCACTATTGTTCCTCCTCGATCTCAATCATGTTGCGTCCAGGGTTGGGCGTAAAACTTATTTTTCGGAACCGTAAAAGCGTAAAATTTACGGATCTCTGCTTACCCTAGAAATCTCAGCTTGATTGCTCTCCTGGCAAAAGCAGTTTGAAAATTGACCAAATATTTTTTTCCGGTAAGACTTATGTTTTAATTCAGGGCTCGACTGGAATTTGTCTCGAAGAAGGGGAGATCAAGCTGACTACTGTAAAGAGTGTTGAGCCTGTGGATAGCTACGATCTTGATATTGAGGTTGCCATAATCTTCTGAGAGTCTGAACTCTCATTTGCCATGATGTCATGGTAGAAAAATGGTCACAACTTTCTTTGAAATTGAGCTAGTAACTTTTTTTTGAAATCTGAAATTGTCGAGGAAATATCCCTCTACAACCTCCCATTGAGTATTTCATTGCATGTTTAATTTTTGGGCGAGTGCGGTCGGTTATTTGAGCAAATTGGAGAATTTTTGAAATCGAAAAAAACCGAATCGCGAATTTATCACGATTTGTAGTCCATATATGGAAGGTTTTCCTGAAAAAAACTCAGAATTTCTGAAGTATGAGAAAAGTGCCCTGGTTTTAGTGATGGTGTCTGGAGGAAGGGAGTCGATAAATCGAGTTTTAAGCCTAGAATTCCGCTAAATTCTTTAAAATGAAAAACTTATGAAAAAATTTTATTCGATCGTTTTCTATTGAAATCGACCAGCTCGGATAGTTGGATAATCAATTTATTTAATATTATTTATTTAATTCATACTCATTGCTTTTAAAATCGTTTTGTGGCATTTCATATTTGTTACTTGCTCGGATTTGTCGTTTCTCGAGTTAGATACATCCCAGAAAACAACCCAGAAAACGAGTTCAGGGATTGAATCGTGTACAGAAAACCCGTAATGTGAGAAGACTGCTTGGCTGTTTACTTGCGATGCAATGTGAACGAAACGATCAATAAAGAAGAGAAATTGCAATAGAAAACGATTGAATACAAATTTTGGCTCTGTTGTTGATAAAGGTACCCATGGGAATTAAAAGGCCCCAAGGTAATTAAAGATACCCATGACGAATATTGGGTCCCAAGGTAATTAAAGGTACCCAAATGCCAAAAATAAGATGAGAAATAACTGAAGGTTCCCATCTCAGTTAAAGGTACCCATGGGAATTAAATGTACACATGAGAACTTAAAAGGCAATCCACCAGAGAATGGAAAGGGGCCCGGATGGCCACATCCCCGTTATATTTTTCTCGTAGAGAGGGTCCCGAGGGAGGATCGGAGGCAACATTAGCTAAGGCCACAGATCGTTTTTGAACGAGATACGGGTACCGCCTGTTTCTGGCGTCAAAATTAAGAATTGCTCAGAACACCTACTTGTAAGGTTTTTCCGATGTCTTTTTACGGGTAGATTCCAAAAATCACCACTAGTACTCACCAAAATGAAAACTGACCATTTTATGGCCGAAAAACGATTTTTGGAGCTTCGAAAAGTGACTTATCCCGCCCTAGGAAAAACAGTTGGTCATGGGGGGGAGCTCTAGTGGTCATTTCTAGAAACTACACCACTGATTGGTTTTTCGACATTTTTTCAGATTTCGAGCCAAATGTTAAATATGGATCTTGCTGTTCTCGATATTAATTCCATACAACGTGCTATTTTTGATTCGATTTCACTATTTCGAGTAACTTCTGATCATTCTTTGGTGTTTCTGATGTATTCGGCCGCGAATACAACGAAATCCTGTTTTCGAATAAGATTTTTTTAAAATTTAATTCTTATTTTCGTGATTCTTCCGATTTGCAGTGAAAGATTTGCTGATTTTATGAAGAAATGTGTTTCTACATTACAGTAGTGAACTACTGTTCTTTGTTTTGGTTCATTTGCGTATCTGAAACGAACACATTATGCGACGCGACTGATATTTATTATATTTTCGGCAGTCATTTCCATTTATAATCGATAGATAAGTTTGTTTGAGATACGCAAATGAACCAAAACAAAGTACAGTAGTTCACTACTGTAATGTAGAAACACATTTCTTCATAAAATCAGCAAATGTTACACGTCAAATCCGAAGAATTACGAAAATAAGAATTAAATTTAAAATATTCTTACTCGAAAACAGGATTTCATTGTATTCGCGACCGAATACTTTGGAAAAACCAAAAAATGATCAGAAGTTACTCGAAATAGTGAAATAGAATCAAAAATAGCACGTTGTATGGAATTCATATCGAGAACAGCAAGATCCATATTTAACATTTGGCTCGAGTGCCAGGTTCAGGCCAAATTTTAAGCACATATACACATTTTTAAAAATCTGAAAAAAATGTCGAAAAATCAATCAGTGGTTTAGTTTCTAGAAATGACCACTAGAGCTCCCCCCATGACCAACTGTTTTTCCTAGGGCGGGATAAGACACTTTTCGGAGCTCCAAAAATCGTTTTTCGGCCATAAAATGATCAGTTTTCATTTTGGTGAGTTCTAGTGCTGATTTTTGAAATCTACGCGTAAAAAGTCATCGGAAAAACCTTACAAGTAGGTGTTCTGAGCAATTCTTAATTTTGAAGTCTGAAACATGCGGTACCCGTATCTCGTTCAAAAACGGTCTGTGGCCTTAGCTAATGTTGCCTCCGATCCTCCCTCGAGACCCTCTCTACGAGAAAAATATAACCGGATGTGGCCATCCGGGCCCCATTGCACATTTGTTGCGTTCTCTCATGGATGGTCTCTTAATGTACCCATGGAAATTAAAGGTACCCATGTTACGTTTGGATCCCTGGACTCGGAAACTTCTTATTTTCACCATCTGACCCTCAGACATGACAACAACTCGCTCTCCAATCGCTCGCAGAATCTTGAAAACCACTTGACCCCTTACTACTCGTAGAATCACTTCCACTTCTTCTCAAATCACTCGCAGAATCAGAAGAACTAGTTCTCCAATCACCCGCACTCGCATATTCCGGTCAACAACTGATCGATACTTCATCTCGTGTAGGACTGTCCGCTCGTTATCTGTTCAATCACCAACAACTGGTAGAGTCATTCGAACCATCTCAAGTAATCCTCATGCTCTCCAGGATTAGACATTCGAAAACAAGCGAGCACTAAACGAGTTTTCCAAACGAGTACTCGTATACTCAGTCCTTCGAATGCTCGTTTCACACGCGAATGGTTGGTGTAGAGGCAAACTCGCTATAGCTTGCTATTTGGCTAGTGTTCGTATATTGCGAGGGGTCTAGAATGAGTGAGGGGAGAGTTCACTCAACATTCTTTCGATTCATGGCACACTGAAGAGTTCATTTCGAACAAGCGAGTGTGGCAGTGTGGTAATGTGATGAGGTTACGAACTCCAGGCACCGATTTCGGATCCCGTGGTGAACATTTTCTTTCAAAATTGTCAAATCCATAGCAAAACAAAAGTTATGCATCGAATTCGAACTCGCACCTGTTGTTTACAATGCGAACCCCCCTACATCTATGCCATACTCGCTTGTTCGAAATGAACTCCTCAGTAAAAATCAAGAGAAAGATGAGTGAACGCTCCACTCACTAGACCGCTCGAAATGGGCGAGAAATGGAGTGCGAAACGAGTACTCGAGTGCTCTTTTGCCTCTCCACCAACCACTCGCGAGTGAAAAGAGCACTCGAATTTGTGGGTAATTTGTAAATAATTGTAATTGTAATTGTAATTGTAATCGTTTTCGAAGGTCTATTCAGGATAATGCGAACTAATGACCGCTCTCGGTCTGACCAGCGTTCAAATTAGGACAGGGAGGAGAACAATGAGGGTCAGAGGAAGAAAATAAGAAATTGTTCAGGGATCTATGTACATGTAACATGGGTACCTTTATTTTTCATGGGTACCTTTAATTTTCATGGGTACCTTTAACAGAGATGGAAGCCTATAATTATCTTCACAGTTGTAGGTACCTTTACTAATCTTCGGGCCCTATAATCGTCATGGGTATCTTTAATTACCTTGGGGCCTTTTAATTTCCATGGGTATCAACAACAGAGCCAAAATTTGTATTCAATCGTTTTCTATTGCAATTTCTCTTCTTTATTGATCGTTTCGTTCACATTGCATCGCAAGTAAACAGCCAAGCAGTCTTCTCACATTACGGGTTTTCTGTACACGATTCAATCCCTGAACTCGTTTTCTGGGTTGTTTTCTGGGATACATATAACTCGAGAAACGCCAAATCCGAGCAAGTAACAAGTAACAAGGTTGTAGAGGGATCTTTCCACGACATTTTCGTCTTTTAAAAAAGTTTCTAGCTCAATTTTAACGAAACTTTTTATCTACGACGCACCCAAACGTTTTTATCGAATGACGTCATCTTCAAGACAGCCGTACTCGAAAAATATTTTTTCGAAAGAGCATAGTTCAAAGTACGCTCTCTTCTTTTTGCATACTCTCACACCCTCTTCCCATTCAAAGTTTTCAAAACTGTGCGCGCGGACTCGAAGACTTCTTATTCGAATCGGCAGCCCTACCTAATGCCTTTAGTCTAAAGAACAATTCTCTCTATTCTGCAAAAACCTGTCGTTTATGCAACTTTGCTCTCAGGCTATTTACCGCCGTCATTCCGTGGAGGAGATGTCTGTTCCCGTCTGCTGTTGGCGAGTTAGCTATGGACAGCTAATCTCCGATAACGACTTTCTATATTTCCTTGCTCCCGCGCAAATCTCACAGTTGTGGACGACGGGATTGAAGAAGGTGATTCCGTGATAGACTGATGATGGGCAGATCAATCACTAGATTACACTCCCGTTCCTCGTAGCAGATATCTATTGTTCAGGTTGTGCTCTGTCTAGAGGTTCAGATGAACTATCCCGATAGAAGGATGCTCTGGCTCAAGATGCTGTACCTGCAACTGTACAAAGAGAGCTTGGCGGATCACAGTTCGAGCATTGGACATGATGGACTCATTAAAGTAATAAAATGCGCCGTAAAAAGTAGATGAATAAAACGCGCCGTTTGGATTTATAATCATTGCTGCTCAATCAATGGGTACTAATAAAATTTTCTTATGACGCCGTTCGCGTAAGAATCGAACAGATTGGGAGCGGCCTGGCACAGTCAAAATGGGTCAATTCCCTATAAGTGTGTGTTTTGGGGTTCTCGGGGGTGCTGATGAAGATATGCACACTCATTTTCCATTTTGACCTTCCGTTGGCTCCAGACGCCGTCACGTCGAAAACAGTGTTTACGCTTGTTCTTCGTTGCTGAATGAGCAAAAAATACGTGAGTGTGGCCCCTAGGGCAGAATTTGACGCTGATCACGCCTGTCTAATTCATTTTCAATGATTTTGAAAAATAAAAATAAAAAATCTGAAAATCGATATTTTGACGTTTTAAAAATCGGGCAGAGCGACCGACATAGATCGACGCGCCGTCACGAGAGGAATTCAAATCTATGTTTATAATCCATATCGGACTCTTGGTTTTTGAATGAGACAGCAAAAACTGCAGCCAAATCGAGGGAGAACGGCGTCTCTCTCGTTTGATCTACCCTCTTCCCTTGAGCCGAGGTCAGAGATAGGTTACAGAGCGTGGGGAAAAGAGAGAGTGCAGAGAGGCAGAGTAAACAAGTTTGGGGAAGAGGGTAGATCAAAGGAGAGAGACGCCGTTCTCCCTCGATTTGGCTGCAGTTTTTGCTGTCTCATTCAAAAACCAAGAGTCCGATATGGATGATAAACATAGATTTGAATTCCTCTCGTCATGGCGCGTCGATCTATGTCGGTCGCTCTGCCCGATTTTTAAAACGTCAAAATATCGATTTTCTAAATTTTATTTTTCAAAATCATGAAAAATGAATCAGACAGGCGTGATCAGCGTCAAATTCTGCCCTAGGGGCCACACTCACGTATTTTTTGCTTATTCGGCAACGAAGAACAAGCGTAAACACTGTTTTCGACGTGACGGCGTCTGGAGCCAACGGAAGGTCAAAATGGAAAATGAGTGTGCACATCTTCATCAGCACCCCCGAGAACCCCAAAACACACACTTATAGGGAATTGACCCATTTTGACTGTGCCGGCCATTGCTCGATTCTTATGCGAACGGCGTCTTATACTGATAATTAAGAATATGAAAAAAAATTTAAAACCATTATCCAATTCTACCAGCTTGTCGGTCCTCGACCATACGACGCACTCTCTTCATTCGGTGGAAAGATGGACACATGGCGCGGTTTCGGAATGCATCTCAGTGAGTGGATCGACATTGGTGGTGAATTTCTGTTAAGCTCACTTGCTCTGAGATTATATGAATGTGCGAGGGAACAGCGTTTATATAATACATGTTTCTTGAAGCACTTTTTTGCACATACTCATAGTATTCTATCATAACAGGTCCATCCACGATCACAAGCTCGACGATGCGAAATGCGGAGATTGGCTCGTCAACGGATCTTGGCGGGACCAGAAACCGGTTCGTTGTGCCCATTGTTCAATTTTGATTTGGTGTTTCCAGGTTCAAGCTAAAAAATTTCAAAAACGTTATGAAGAATAAACTGCGCGGGGCGTCGCGAGACCAGTCCCGATCACAGTCTCCTCAGCCTCAATCTCCGCTTGTTCGACCTCCTTCAATCAAGAGTCAAATGAGCTCACAGAGTGGGCCTCCGGGTCCAAACTCGCCTGGGTTCGTACAAATATGCTGATAGTAGTTAAATTCAGAGATCTTCACTAAATATAGTTCGCTTCAGATATCTGCTTAAGCCAAGAGGAGATACTGCGATGAGTGACACTGGCGATATCGACTCAATCTATACACCACGATCAAGAACTCCAACTAGTTCGAGTTATGGAGGTGACTTGAAAAGTGATTGAGTTTATTTCTTTTGTTCATATTCGAGACAGAGCACTGAGACCATAGGTTTTGCAATTACATCAACTGACCTTCACAGCACGCCCGAGAACTCCGACAAGCAGCAGTTACGGAGGTACATTTAAATAATTCTGAGTTTGACAAACTTCCTTCACTTCCTACTCAAATGTTTGTGCTAAAAAAATTCTATCACTACTAACCTGGACAGTTTGAATCATATTTCTTCCTTAAAATTTCCATAGAAGCTTAAAACGCATTCTCTCTTAGAACGCAGTGAATTTGGCACATGTGGGCGCAACGGCGGGAAAAACATCGTCCAAAGCTCATATATGGTTTTCCCATAGGGGGACGTATGTACCTATTTTTTAAACTTTTGACCCAAAAAATTTAACATTTGATATTTGAAAAAAAATTCGTTTTGGGTATCGAGTGAGGATTCATTCGGAAGAGCATAGAAAGTTGTGTAAATTTCCGAATTTTTGTAGAGTTTGGTCTATTTGGACGGAAGTTGCACCTCAAAAGGTGGCAAGAGCCGCAGTTTTAACATTTGTTGGCCTGGCAAGGCATGAATCTGTTATTTCTAACTACCAGTTTTCACGTATTTTATGCGAAATATGACTAGGAAAAGGAAAAACTTTTCATCGGAGCATATTTCCACGGCCAAATGAAAATATGCCCTACCCTCGGGCTCGCACCTTTTTGTTTAGAAATCTCGATTGGAAAAATCCGGGGGAACTCTAGTTGATTATTATTCAGGTACATATGCTTGAGGGGCTACAACGTACACCTAGGTTATCCTCAGCTCCTGCAGCACGCTATTTTGATCGAAAAATGAAAAAAATGAGAGTTGAAAAATATTCCGGAATCAAGCAGTATTCGATCATAACTGCTCCGAGGTGGCACTGGGGGCCTCTAACGTGATGCACGTGAACTATTCAGTCTCCCTCTTCCACTTTGTAGTTTATGATTTTTCGAACATTGTACACATCTATCGTCTTTTCTCGTGCCCTCAGTGTGGAAACGCCGAACAAAGGGTGCCATGAGCAATGTAGGCATAATAGCGCTAGAATATGGGCTGTCTGGCCCCGTTCCGAGAGGAATGTGTCAGGGCGATTCTCGATTTGTACCGATCCGGTCTCTTAACATCCTTTATTCCAACCTTACTAATCAGGTCGATCAGTGGGTGGTCGTTCCACTAAATCGTGGCGATCAAGAGGAGGAGAGACGCCGAATTCAGGATCAATGAGCAGTAGTGGGCAGGTCTCGGGATTGAATGGACCGAGTGGAAAGGAGTTTCAGGTCAGAGGCCTACATATCTCATTGATATTGTTTCAAACGAATTAGAGCATTACAAGCATCGCGAGATGAAGTGGTTTTAAAGAGATGATATAAATGAGATATGCAAGTGAAGCGTGAAAATATGAGAAGCCGACGTGTGATCCCTGATTTTACTGCCACCAATTAGTTAGCGAGCGACCGTGTTGTGATAAGCGACTACGTTGAGCCTCAATAACTCGGCTGTTGCGGCTCAAAAAAGTATCATACTCATCATACATCGTATCTCATCGTATATCGTAAATCATACTCGGTGGTTAGACTCCCTAGGGGTGGGATACACTTCAGCAAAAAAAGTTGGGCTCAAAGTTGATCTTTTGATCTTTGAGATCGTAAATTTTCATCTTGATTTTCATCCCACATGTCATATATCACTCGATAGAACATCCTAAGATATGCATTCTGGCAAAATTTTCAAAAGATTCGAACATACACTTTTTGAGAAAATTAAAAATTTTTGAAAATCACCTCTCTCAAACAAAAAAATACTGCACTATGGTCCAATGAATTCTTTTTTTTTTTCGTTCAACGAATGAATGAATTCGTTCAATGAATTCGTTCTATTGTTATTTTAGGAGAAACCACTTACACTTCTTGAATTCGCTGAGCTGTATCGCCTCTTCTACACCCGAATGAGAAAGGATCTGCGGTTGGACTTTTTTCATAATGCTTGTTTGAATTTCGCTGATTTTTACGTCAACGCAGATACACGATTGTTTTTGTAGAGGAAAACGACTATTTTTATTTTAGTTTCTCTCTCCTTCTTTAGAATAGATCTCGCACAGCATCAGCTAGTAAAATTCAGTGATCTCTTCAATGATTCGTTCAACTCGAATCAGTCTTCGATGAGTACCAAGCGAGAACGGGAGAAACACTCGCCACGAATGCAATCACGCATCGACTCAACTTCATCTCCCATCGGACCAGAGTTTCTGTCCAATGGTGAACACATCAAATTCAAAATACTTCATAATGATAAAATATTGATCAAGAATGAAATTTGATCTAAGATGAAGAAGCGTTTCTTTTCTGTTGAACTTTTTTATTTCAGATTTTCTTACTCGTAACACACAAGTGGCAGCATCTTACATAGGAGAGAAGCAGGTCAAGATCTACAACGCGCTAGCAGTTGCATGTGTCAGCCGACTCATAGGGTAGGTGATTTGCCTCATTCACAATGGTGATTTTGGAGGGTTAAAAATTCCCCATTAGGTAACCTTTCTTTCCGTTTTGAAAAAAAATCGGCGTTTAAATCAGCGTTTAAAATTCACACTCTTCATCGATGCTCTAGCAATTCATATAAAGGCTGGCGCCAACTAGCACCGATACATTGCTGGGCCTTATCTGAAGGGGATAATAAATACAGATGGGATCCACCGTAGAGAGTCGTCCTTGTGTACCCTGTGTCGATTTCAATACTTTTGACAGCTTGGTATCATATTTTACCGGACAAAAGTATTGGACTTCTTAAAATTTTGATAACTTTCTTCAAGAGACTTCGGATTTGGTGCATTGTACAGGCAATCTATCCCTCTACACAACGGTAGTATTAGGCAGATTTCTCAACGTCATGGTATATTTAAAAAGAAAATATGTCTGAATATCGGTTTTTATCGGATTTCAAAGTTTATTAACGGGATTTTCCCAGCTGTTCCCATCCCATGCATAGCGGTGATATAGTGCATCCATGAGCGAGTTCAAATTTCGGTCATTAAAAAAGATTACGCTCTCTGTAAGAATGAAAGTGAAAAGACACAACACCGACAGTAACATCGCCCAGAGCTCATATTTTGTGCGCATTACTCTTAGGGGGGCGTATGATTAATTTGTTTGATGTTTTGACTCAAAAAATTGATCTTTGATTTTTGAAAAAAATTCGATTCGTGTATCGAGTGAGGATTCATTCGAAAGAGCATCCCGAGCTGACATTTTTGGCAAGTCTTACCTACCGTAACCAATAGTATCCCGATTTTCTACTTTTAGAGAGGCTCGCTACAACACCGGGTTACTGTTGGTTCCCGTTGGTTACGGTAAGTAAGAATTGCTAAAATGTCTGCTGGGGCACTCTAGTTATAGTAGCATATGATATTTGAAGTTTCTCTGATAAGACCCACAAAGTCGTTTTTCACATAAGGTAGTTTTCACATTTTTCCCTATGTGATTTTCTCATTGGGTAGAATTTTCGGTTATTTGGCAGTAAAATATGCCAGGATGAAAAGTTTTTCTTTTTAAAAGTCATTTTTCACATGAAATACGTGAACACATGAAGTTAGAAAAGACAGCTGCATGTCTTGCCAGGCCACTAAGTGTTAAAACTGGGGCTTTTGCCACCTTTTGAGCTGCAACTTCCGTTCAAATGGTCGAAACTCTTCAAAAAAATTTACTTCAAAAGTTCTTTCGAATAAGCACTCACTCGATACCCAAATCGATTTTCTTCAAAGATCAAAGATCAATTTTTTGAGCCAAATGTTCAAAAAAGTCAAGGCCCCCTAAGGGTCATGCTCACCAAATATGAGCTTTGGGCGATGATTTTTTCCGGGAGTTGTGCCAAAAAGTGCCCCATTCACTCCGTTCTTACAGATAACGAGTTTTAACCTTGTAAAAAAATATTTTCCTCTGTGGATCATGCTATGTAATCTACAACAGATTGAAAAAATTTCGAATTGAGATCTTCGTGTTTAAGGGATTTTAATTCTCTAGCAAGCTTTTTTTGACTTTTTTTGACTCTAACCGCCTTCGGATTTTCAGTGATAAACATGTAAGACCCAATGTCAAAATTTACCACTTCGCATGCTCGTTCCCTAGTCACAACATCCAAAGCAATAGAAAAATAAAAATTGACAAAGTACACGACGGTGCGAGGCACCACAGTTTTTCTCAAATCCGGCAAGAGAAAATGCATGACCGGGGAAACCCGAGCGATGGAAAAAAACTTACCTTAGAATGCTATGTTCCCCTAACACAGCCTAGCAATTGCGAGGACTTTGTGATTGAAAGAGGACTTTGCGATTTATAGACTAGACAATCAGATTTTTCCACGTCAGGAGAAAATGATTCACGATTATTGGGAAAAGGCAAACAGATTCGTTTTCACACAATCGCGATTGAAAGAAACGCTGTGTAGTAGTAATAGCACCTCCAAACATAGAGCCAAATTTTTTTCGCTCTGTAAAGCGGTCAGAACTGGAACGATTAAAAAGTTAGAAATTTGTGAAGCTAAAATTCGCTAAAATTCGCTAAAGTTCGCAAACTTGTGTCAATCGTATCTTGCTATGAGCACATGATTCCTGCGAAATTTGAGTGATGTTGCTCCTCTAGAACGAAAGTTCGCTTTTAACGAAATTTTTTGTCTTGAAAATGTGGCCTGGATGATGTCTAACCTGGATGATGTCCCGAATAATTCGAAAATGAACATTATTGTATCTTAATCAGATCTATATCAATCGAGGCTTATTCAGTGGTGGCGGCATTGATACCTCGCGGTCGGCTGTCTTCACAGCGTCAATGTTGAAAAATTTCGTGTGCTCTCAGCAGATGGAAATCATCGATGAACAACAAGCATTGCAAATAATAATGGTATACTGCATGTGCTTTTTCTGCCACTAAGTTAAACGGAATAACCGTATCTCTTAAACCTAATTTACCGATGCCCTCCAGGCTCTGGCCGGGGGTGCATCCAAACTTAGAAATGGATGATCAAAACTCACTGCGTTCCGGATTCGCCAGTATGAATTTCGTGGTGAGACCTCTCTGGCCATTGGAAAGTTGCCAATTTCATAGTGTGATTCAGTTTTCCCTTGGTTTTCTCTGCGCTCTCTTTCTCTCGCTCCCGTCTCATAGAACGCAGTGAAAACTTAAAGTTGAGTGTTAAAACTACAGTCAATATGACACATTGTGAACCGTTTGCCGCAACTTGCGGAAAGTTGCCTCAACTTTTGGCAAAACCACGATTGCGGATCGGAGATTGTATGAATCCGAAACTTGGAGTCAATTCTTGTTTCGCATGCCCCTTCAAACTGACATTCTCAAAAAATAGAAATTAATCATGATCTATGATCTTTTTCAAATACACGAAATAATTCACTACTTTATGCGCAACCGGGATGGGATATACGGTAGCAGTGCATCCGGGTGCGCTCGTGTGCTAGTGAGCTTTCTATTTAAATTTGCCGCTGGATGGGTTTCCATGCTTATAAATAGCTCATTTGATCAAATTTACTGATAAAAACATCACCGATGTTGTATTCATACCAGGGCAATGCTGCTCCGAACACCGCGTCCATGCCTTGGTGAATCTAAATAGAAAGTTCACCAGTACACGTGTGCACCCGAATGCACTGCTACCGTATCCCGGTTGCGCATCAAGTAGTGATTTATTTCGCGTATTTGAAAAAGATCGAAGATCATGATTAATTTAATTTTTTGAGAATATCAGTTTGAAGGGCATGCGAAACAAGAATTCACTTCAAGTTTCAACTGGATTCATACATTCTCCGATCCGCAATCGTGGTTTTGCCAAAAGTTGCGGCAATTTTCCGCAAGATGCGGCAAACGGTTCACAATGTGTCATATTGACTGTACTAAATTGGGTCGAAACGAAAAATTGACACAATTTTGCAGGAAAACTGTGGGGGGAAAAAAAGTTATGCATGATTCGGACCTTAAAAGTGAGTGGTATAATAAAACGTCATCGGATTTAATCGAAACCATTTCTAAAAGATTCATCGCAAAAAGATACCCTAGTGAGCATTTTCTCGGGAAAATTAAGTTCCCCAAGTTTGTCATTTGAAATGTCGGAGAGAAAAAATTCAAATTTTCCGTAATTTTCGCACTTTTTCTCAGTGAAAATAATGTTTCGATACCAATCATGGCGATTATGTTCGTGATGTTCGTAAAATGTAATTTTAGTGATGACTAAGAAAAAGAGATTCTCAAAAAAAAGAAAAAAAAGAGATTCTAAGAAAAAGAGATGCGATTCAAGCGATTCTCTCTTAGCGATTCAAACGACCAACATGTGGAATCTTTATTTTCCCGAGAAAATGCTCACTAGGGTATCTTTTTGCGAGGAATCTTATAGAAATTGTTTCGATAAAATCCTTCATCTCGTTTTTATACCACTTATTTTTAAGGTGCGAATCATGCATAACCGTGTTTCCCGTAAAAAAAAATTTTCTGCAAAACTGTGTCAATTTTTTGTTTCGACTCAACCTAGTAGTTTTAGCACTCAACTTCAAGTTTTGATTATCCATTTCAAAGTTTGGATGCACCCCCTGCCAGAGCCGGGAGGGCGACCGTAAATTAGGTTTAAGAGATACCGCTTCCATATGTCGAAGCTCTACATCGTGAGGTACACCCACGATTATTTTTTCGGATTTTTCTGATATTCTCTGTGCGGCCGTCGGTGTGTCCTCTCAGATATGGTCTCTTAATAATATCGCTTTACGCGATGGCCATTAAGATACTGTCTCCGTATAATTTTTTAATTTTCTTACTGAAAATTAAATTCAAGACGTGTCACATTTGTGCGTATTTCCAATTGTACAATTAACGTTATGGTTCTAATCTACAGGACCACGAACCGGACGCTATTTTCCGTCAAAAGGGTCAGATGACATTCGAGGGATTTTCTCGCTGGATCTGTGACCCTTCAAACTTTGCCTTTGTTCCCGAAACAATTCAAATGGATGAGTCGAGTCTCCATCACCCTCTCTCATACTACTACATCAACTCTTCACACAACACTTACTTGACTGGCCATCAATTGAAAGGAGAAAGTTCCGCTGAGATGTATCGCCAGGTGAGCCAGCCAGGCCAGGTCAAAAAGGGGCTTGCTAGTTAAAGGAGTTAATATGAGGCCGTTCGCGAACAACAAGGTTAAAACAACAAGATTTACAAGGTTTTTCAACAAGGTTAAACGTGGGCCTGGGGAATAGAAATGGTTCCGAAACTTTGCCCCAGGGGTAACCTTGGATTCTAAATCGTAATACATTCACGTTTTCATCTTAGCACTCCTTTTGCGAAATAAAAAGGTTTTTTCCCTCACTTATTGCTTTCCTCTCCGTATCTGACCTCGTCATTCTACTGATACGATTTCACTGGATTTCCGAGTTGGCTGTAGCAGGAGAGATGATTGGTCTGTCCATAAATTGTAAAAAAAGGCTCAATTTATGCGGAAGGAATGGTGCGGTGCACCCGCCATCTCTCTCGACGGAGCCTGAGTCATCAGAGTTGTAAGAGGCAATAGAGAGCCGCATGGGCTTCTTACTGCATTATTCGAGAAGTGACATGGAATCTACAGTGCGGGAAGCTTCGAAATCGGTCCTACGGCCCATTTCACTCTTCACGACCCTCAAGCGTCCTTCGCTTCACAGAGAGACGTTGACAAGACTCCAATTTACAAGACTCCAATCTGATCCTCATGATGTCAAGGCTACAGCTGTGATTCGATCCTACGGCTCAAGACCCAAAAGTACGGCCCTCTGGCCCTCTCCTCGACTGCCCAAAGCACTTACTAATCATTTTATTCATTACTGCTGCCCATGTACACTTGCCCAACGACTTTACATACCTGATAATCTCTGTTATCAAGGCTACGGCCGTCATTCGATCTCACCTGAGATGTGTCTTGGGAAGTTTCTTAAACAATCAGTGGAGAAGAAACAATCAGTTTCAGAAAACCCCAAACCTTATAACTTTCTCAGGGAACGATGGCATGCCTTCCATTTGGTTGCAAACATTAGTTTATGAACAGTTAACCATTTTTTTGCCCAGCTGCCCAATTTTTGGTCACTTTAATTTTAGGTGCTTCTTACCGGATGCCGATGCGTTGAATTGGATTGTTGGGATGGTGATGATGGGCTTCCGTTGATTTATCACGGTCACACTTTCACTTCCAAGATAGGATTCCGACAGGTAAAATTGAAAATTCAAATTGTGTGACAAATTGGTTTTATCATAACCCCTTGATACACAAGTCGCTACCATTTTTGAAGTCCTATTGTTTTACTTGAATTTTTTCCACATTCTAGGAACGACTAGTTGCACAAAGTAGATTAATGGGCGAAATGTTTCTTTTCATGTTTTGTACTTAGAAAATGGCAAACATATTCAATTTTGCTCAATCTAACGAATGAGAATGATTAAGAACCAGAATAATAGATATTTCTACTCAGAATCTTGCGAGATTTTAAACGACCTTTCGAGATAGTTCTTGAATGAAACATGCAAAATTAAAAATCTCATTAGTCATATAGTCTAACTAAATCTATTTTTTTCAAAATTTTTCGACATTGTAATGTAATAAGTATAATTCCAGGTTGTAGAAATCATTAAAAAATCAGCCTTCGTTGTTTCTGATTTACCTGTCATTCTCTCAATTGAGAACCACTGTTCACTTCAACAGCAGGCCAGAATGGCACAAATGTTCAAAGTGCGTTTTTTTTTAAAGAATTCTTAAAATTTTATCAATCTTTTGGAGCGTTTTAATTATAAAGGCTAATTCAGACAGTTCTTGGAGATCTCCTTGTCACCTCTTTTCTCTTCGAAGCTGACTACTCTGACAGTCCTCATCTGCCTAGTCCATTTCAACTTCAGAAGAAAATTCTTATCAAGAATAAAAAGGTAAAGCTCAGAGGATCAACTTGGATATTATGGCATGTTCAGATGGTGATTGAGCCGTCACACGGTCTCTCATCAGTGGCTTCGTCAGCGACAATTAGAAGAGAAGAAGCTAATGCTCTGAGGAGAAAGCAGAGTAGGAATAGCTATGAGAGCAGGTCCGTATTAGGGTGGTGAAAAAGAGTTTTCGAGTCGCTTTGTTTACCTCTCCCTGCGAGTCGGAGTCGAGTCAACAACTCGTCGCAGAGAGTGAGGTTGTAAACCGAGAGAGGGCGAGTGACTCGTTTCGTTCGAGTCGTTTTCGAGTCGATTTCGAGTCGGAATCTTTCCAGTTCTGTTTCTCAGCTCTCAGTCGCCCAAATGCGATAATTTTTGAACCTCTGATTTAGTAACGTATCAGATCGATTGAAGGAAATATCATTCGAACAAAATAAATTAATTTTCATACCAGATTTGTCGTGCGTGTCTACGGCATGCCCGATGTTCCCTAAAAATATTAGTGAATCCTCCTTTTTCACCTCTCCTCTTCCCCTCCGTTCTCTTTATGCCCTTCCCTCTCCATCTCCTCCCCTTTCCCTCCTCTCCTTCTCCCCTTCCTCCCCCTCTCCTTCCTTCTCCCCCCTTCCTTTCCCCTCTATTGAAAGAGCGTCGTCAAGCCCTTGTTTCTCTTAAATTCCTGTGTTCATTGTAGTGATAGAAACCGTTCCGGTGGATGTGGTGCACGGAGCGGTGTTTATATCATGCAATCTAAATTCTAACTTATTCTCTCGAAGAGTGGACAAAATGCATTGTCTACATCGTTCTATCACTACAATGAGCCCAGAAAATTAAGTAAAACAAGGGTTCGACAGCACACTTTAGCGTGGGAACATGAAGAGACGAATGACCTACTGGGTCTGAAGCTCAGGCAGGCGGTCCCCAGCTGGGAGGACCTCGGGTGGTACATCTCTCGCTGAGCAATGAAATATCCAGATCTAACGTGAAACGCGTGAGATACAGATGTTTTTACTGACACCATGCCAACAGTATGGCAACTTCAGGGAAGGATATAAATCTTCGTACTTAGATCATTGTCAGGTCAAATGAGATTACATTTCCATTCATTCATTTTTTTGTCTCATTTGGTGACCGCACTTAGTCGAATTTGGTAAACGCTTGAAGTTAATCATCAAGCAAACGTAGTTTAGAGTTTGCAGACGAAAGGTCCCGTTCAAGAGGACTACTTCGTGAATTTACACTAAGTTAAGTCGGTTTACTTAATGATCAACTTCGAACGAAATGGACTAAGTGTCATCATCTTTCTTGACAGTAGTTCATTTGAGACAATCACTATCCGTCCTTGAGCCACCTCATGAAGTGCTCCGGGTGAGCGATGCTTGCCTAATACTTGCCTAATACCAGGTTGCCTAATGCTGGCTCCAGAGTGGAGCGGAAGAGAGCGTATGTGAAAGTCTATCCCCACGAGTGAATGTGAAAGTCTATCCCCACGAATGGAAACTCTATGACTAAATCACTGGATGCCCAAATCGAAAAAAAAAACAAATTCCAAAACTTTTGGTCCGAATTTTTTATTATTTCATATATCCTCTTAGGGCTACATAAAGTGTGAGCTCTGAGCGATGATTCAGACTTTTTTGTGCCACTTTTGAGCTTCCTTCACAAAGCTCTTTCAAAGAACGTTTTTAAACGCGCTCTGTAAAGTCAACAGTATATACTTCAGATGTTCTTCGACCGCTGACGACGTCGAAGAGGATGACCTTGACGAGTTCCTTGATGACGAAGAAATTGAAGAAGATGAAGCTGACGTAGAACATGGTGAGAAGTTGCATACTTTGTTTGGACTACTTGTTCGTGAATATTACTGGGATCACTAAGAAAATGACATCGAGCATGGTAAATCGACATTTTCTTTTTTCAGAGAGAAATGAGACAGACGCCTCCAAAATACCACAAAAAAGGAGTGGGGCGAAAAGCTCTTATGGAGACAAGAAGAAGCAATCTTCATCTGGGAAGAATGACTCGCACGATGTGCGACAGAAGATTGAGAAGGATAAACTTCCGAAGGTTGCTATGGGCATCCAAAGTGCTTTGGTATGCTTTCATGTATTTTGTGTTTGTGCTAGAATGAACTATCACTAATCCGCTTTCGAGTTATTCTTGTTTGTTCTATGTCTGTATGGGGGCCACATGCTCTTGTGAACTTCATTTCGCGCTTGAGCGAGCTGAAGAAAAGAAAAGGCTATTTATTTTTTGGACTAAAAAAATTATGCGATGACTCCAAGCAGTGTTTCTAGCGCGGAGAGCGGAACGAGAGGGCGGGGAGGTAGAGTTAGAGACACCAACATAGATCGCCGATTTATTGCTCTGATGCCAAATCTTGGTTCAATAGTTCCCCCAGGGTCCCAGTAACATCATACTTTTTTACCGTTTGTGATTATCTTTTCCCTACGCGAAGCTATGCCTCTAAAACTACGCGCGCAGGCACTGAGCAAAAGAGAAGGGAAGAGGCGAGAGAGAAAAGGGGCGGAGCCACACTTGCATGTTCTCTCTCCCTCCTCCGCTCTCTCGCTCCCTTCTCCCCGCGCTTGCGAAACGCTGCGGGGAGAAATGATAAAAAATCAAAAAATTCTGAAATTCGGAAAATATTCTAATAAGCCGTATTTGAGGGGTGCATCTGCGCCCGATCACTCTAAACCTAATCTCCGTTTTCAAATCTAAATAATCGATTTTTCAATCTCAAAATTTTCCGATCATGACGCGCCTCAAATCCTTTGTGCGGGGTGAGGTTTGCTGCCGAAAACACTTTAGGGTAAGCAATTTGGCCAAGTATTCGGTTTTTACTAGGTCTGCTATCCCATCAAAGTGGGCGGACCTTGGTGTCTCTAGGTAGAGTCACCCGTGCTTGAGAGGATCCGCCCCCTTTCTATCGCATCTCTCCTCTCCCTCCCCCCCACTTTGCGCTCACGTTTATAGCGCGCCTTAGAGACGAGATATCGACTCTCGGAAAAATTTGATTTGATGTTACTGTGATCCCGAGAGACACGATGAGCTTACATTTGACGTCTTTGTGAGAAAGGTTGAATTAACGTTGTGGCCCCTATTTATGCATGTAGTAATGTTCCTTCTCTTATCTAACAAGGGAAGGTCATTAGGAGGATATGGAGTTGCGCACAGAGAACCATACGATTCGATAGGAACCTAAAATGGAAGATCTTTCGCACTAAATAAAACTGCTAAACGCCCCATGGAACAACTAAAATTGATAATTCGCCCACTCGCACGCTTGCGAGTACAAGAGCCGATTGAGGGCTCATGGCTAAAAAGCTTCGGTGGTCCGATGGTAGAGTTGTGGTCTGGTAAACGTATCGTTTCGGGTTCGGTCACCCTCCCGGCAAACTTTTTTGCTCTTTTTTTCCTGTCACTATGTGTTCTCAAAAGTATACAATATGGAATTTTCAACTCTTTCAGATATGTTTGGTCTAGTTGTAGGCGACCGCACTTAAATCGATTGTTTCCAACATGAATGTTCATCCAATCATTCGTAATTGAATTCCGCAAACGTTCTCAAAAAGTTCCAAGAAGCGAAGTAAACAGAATTAGAATGCAATATCCAACATTCAGGACAAATTTTTAAAATCAAAATAAGTTGCAAAAACTTTTGCTCCTAGGTCGACTTGAACACGCGTTGATGAAAAGATAGACGATACCGTTACCAGTATGCCACAAAGGGTTGGAATGAGAGCGTCTCGAATGGGTGCATGCCTTTGGCGAGGGAATTATCGAATTTCTGTTTCCCTGGGACGATTAACAGTTTTAGTTAGTGCGAAAGAACTTCCATTTTGGGTGCCTATCGACACGTATAGGTCTCGGTGCGCAATCCCATATCCTCCTGGCGAACTTTCTTTGTAAGAGCGTGTGTAGAATATAAACTAGTCACTTCAACTTCATCTGCGTTCCAAAATAATTTTCAGATTCTTCAATTGCCGCCCTCCTTCGATAGCATAAAGCCGAATGATGATGAACATAATACGGCAAAGAGGAAGGCTCAGGTTTGACCTATGCTTCATTTTTAATGCCCATTAATTTGAGCGACGCGGATAGCTAAAAAATCGAGTAGCCAGCCGGGCTTCGGACGCCTACGGCGTGCCCGCCTTTCTTCATTTCCTCTCCTCCTCTCCTCCTCTCCCCTCTCCTCCTCTCTCCATCTTCCCTCTCCCCTCTCCACTCCTCCTCCTCTCCTTATCTTCCCGTCACTCCCCCCCCCTCTCCCCTCTTTCCTTCCCCCTTTCCTCTCCTCCTTCTCCTTTCCTCCCGGAAAGTTCAAGAATGTTCCTTCTATGACCCAATCCACGCTCGTCATGCCCGTCACTGCGTTCGCCGCATTTTGACTCTTTTACTTCAAAGGATCTTTAGGGCTTAATCAAAATGAATGAATTGTGAACTGTTTTTTTTTCAGAGCAACTTCGGTCTTGCCCCCGAGCTCAGTGACATCGTGATTTATTTACAGGCTAACAAATTCAAGGTAATTTTATAACACCAGTCGAGTTGTGCCTCGTCTAAGACGCGATTTTCGGTAGCGAAATGTTTGGAAATGACCGCCTCATTTCGCAATTCTAATTGAGAGGCGCGCGTTTACGATTTCGCACTAACGAACTATCAGAGACCGTTCTAGTTGATTTTGTAGTGATCGCTGTCTTGTATAACACCAATACTAACTTGAATCACCATCCTTGCAACTCTCAAGGGTTTTACATCTGTCTACGATGGTCACTCGAAGCACGATGCAGATTACCTCCCAACGTCTTCATTATCTTCGAGGTTACTTTTTCAAATACACAGAGTACATTGCTGTTGTCTTGTTCTCGTCGTATTGTTGGTCTCAACGAAAAACTATTTTTTGACGTTGATTTAGTCGTTACAGGACGCGTACTTCCTCGAATCTGCTTAGCGCTTCGTCAAGTCCAAGACGAGGAAAGAGCGGAAGTCATCTGGGATCGGACTTGGATGGTTCGATTAAGACCTGAATTCATACTTCACCATACAACATAAATTTTGACAAGTCTGAGAATAATTTTTAGATTAGTATCACACAACTTCTTCCAATATTTATTCATGTTTCGAAGAGCCTTTTTCATCAGTTTCTTTTGATTTGTGGTTCAGTGTTTTAATCAGTTCAGTTCTAGCATCCTGACTTCATCTAGTTTAGTATCGAGCTTCACACGCGCAAATTCGTCTGCGACTTGTTACCAAGTTACATCTCTAAATGAAGCCGCGGCGAGGAAACTGTGCAGGAAGCATCCCTTCAAAAGCATTGCTTATTGCAAGGAACATGTGGGTCACTGTTATGTATCTGCATTGATGACGTTTCAAGATGAAGTTTTGAAAATGTGAACAGATTGCCTTCATTTTTAGGTTGTTCGTACTTACCCTGGTGCAATGCGCATTGATTCATCAAACTTCAATCCCATTCATTACTGGGCATACGGAATGCAGATGGTTGCGCTCAATTTCCAGGTACGATGATTATGAAAGGGAACCCTTTTATGCAGCACAGTCTCATTAATTAACAAGAATAGGGATTGTTCGCGAGTATGTCAGAAGATTCGAGGTATTTCAGACGCAAGATGTGATGATGGCTGTCAATTCTGCTATGTTCGAGCAGAGTGGAAACTGTGGATACACGCTTAAGCCGAGGTAAGATCTATTCGCTTAAATAATTTGAGTTTAAAATTAATTTAGATTATCCAATATACTGTTTTAGGTTGCTATGGGATGATGCACACCCTCTGTACAAAAAGTTCAATCCTCTCAGCAAGGAGTTGAATACACACTCCGCTCTTCTGATGAATCTCTGGGTTCGATTGGTTAAGCGCGCTATTATTTAGGCTGATAATTACTTCTCGAGTGTGAACAATTCGCACACTAGGAACCTATGCGTATACATTATAAGCGAACTATTTCAGGTAATGAGCGGACAGCATGTTTGTGCTTCCAACAACCAGGCAAGTGTTTTCGTCGAGATTGAAGTAATCGGAGTCCCAGCTGATTCCTTCAAGGACAAAACGAAGGTTAGTTTTTAATACGTCCCTTTTCATCGTCCAGCCTTCGAATCGAAACATTTGAGATATCATTTGAGATATATGAGGCCGTTCGCCTAAGGTTCAACAAGCGGATGGAACACGGAAAAAGTTAGGGAGTCTGAAAATTTGGCTCTAGGGGTTATTTTTGACCATTAGAACAAAAATTCACACAATTTTGTCATAGGTGACTTTTCCGCTCCTGGGGCTCCACACCTTTATATTCACTAAAAACTAGTTTTTCTCGTTTTTTCATGCTCAGAAGTGGTCAAAATGACCCGAAATCTCGCGACATATGTCAGAATTTCGAGCTCTATCGATTGGTAATTTTGTCATTTTTTGATATTTTTTCGTTTTTCAGAAAAATATCGATTTTTGAACCGAAAAGATGTGGATGTCATTCGAATACCAGTAGATAGAGCATACTCAGGCGATCATTTTGCGCTATGGGGCGAGGCATTTGACCTTCCAGAAAGTGGTTTTTCATCGATTAAGGTGTGTGACCCAAAAATAAAACTTTCGGAATACCCCCGTTACGGTGCTCATTTTGTAGAGCCGAAGTAGCTGATCATTTTTTGGTAACACATTATGCCCTTAAAACCTCTCAGTAAGAAGTTACAACCGGGCAAACAATCCATTTCAAGGAGTTTCCTTTTAATGACTTTTGAAGTACCTGTATATTTTTACTGAGAGGTTTTAAGTGCATAATGTGTTACCAAAAAATGATCAGCTACATCGGCTCTACAAAATGA
>LS519436.1:101990-118463 GCA_900490845.1 Pristionchus japonicus | reverse complement strand
TCAGAATAGAAACTCCGGGAATGTTCTGACATGGATTCCGGGATGGTTATGATAATAATTACGGGAAAGTGAAGTTGAATAAAGTACGGGAAAGTACAGTGAAAGTACAATTGGTATTTTCCCGTAATTAAAGTTACGGGAAAGTTCTGATGATTGATATGATTGTATTTGGGTATCGAATCGATAGAATTCGGTACAATATATATGAGCGACTTTCTGAGACAGTGGAACTAGTTGGCCGGGACCCTTGGCACTAGGGAAAAATCGGATTTCTCCAAAATGTGTCGATTGGTAGTACTCCTCGAGTGTAGCTCAGTGCTAGCTGATTTAGTGTTCTGGTTCGCTCTCCGACGAATGGTGATGTATGTTTCAGTGAAACATAACCCAGCCGACTTTTCCATTTTGTAATCATTCGAAACGAGTGATAGTTCAAATAACGCGCACTATTGCTGTGATAGTGCATGCCAAGTTTCATCCCGATCGATTTATGAAGAATCGATAAATCGATATTTTCAAAATAAAATAGAAAATATCTCAAAAAAATCGTCTGCTTAGCCGCCGTTTTTTGTTTGCTCAATCTGTAGAGCAACCTCTCCTCTCACTGATATTTCAATATAAAATAAATTAAAAATACGAGTCGGGGGAAAATCCAGGAACTGTGCGGCCAAGTTGAAATAAAGTCAGTTCTCGATAAGCAAAAATGCCATACCGCCGAGGGCGACTTGTAGAGAAATCGGGTTTAACATCTCGGCTCCGGGTCATGTTTTCAAAGTTTGTTGAGTGTTTACCTACAGTAACCTGTCATGTTACAGTAACCCCTATTAGGTTATCGCAAGCTAACTTTTTTTAAAAATAAGAGTTACAAATGTCTTCCACAGTCGAATGTGTCGACCGTAATCCAGCATGTTTCAATAACCCGATATACCGTAATCCGGCTATCACGAACTGACTTTTTGATGAAAATGAGTTTTCAAAAATATTTCTTGTTCTCTCATAAAAAGTTAGTTCGCGGTAACCGGATTGCTGTATCTCGGGATACTGTTGCATGCTGGATTACGTTCGACACATTCGACAGTGAAAGATATTTGTAACTCTTATTTTGAAAAAAAAGTTAGTTTGCGATAACCTGACTACGGTAATAGGGGTTACTGTAACATGACATGTTACTGTAGGTCCACCCTCGACTAACTTTGTAAACATAACCCCGCGCACAAAGGTTAAACCTGGTTTCTCTACAAGTCGCCCTTGGCGGTACGGCATTTTTGCTTATCGAGAACTGACTTTATTTCAACTTGGCCGCACTGTTCCTGGATTTTCCCACGACTCGTATTTTTAATTTCTTTTATATTGAAATATCAGTGAGAGGAGTGGTTGCTCTACAGATTGAGCAAATTAAAAACGGCACCTAAGCAGACGATTTTATGAGATATTTTCTATTTAATTTTGTAAATATCGATTTATCGATTTTTCATAAATCGATCGGGATGAAACTTGGCATACACTATCACAGCAATAGTGCGCGTTATTTGCACTATCACTCGTTTCGAATGATTACAAAATGGCAAAGTCGGCTGGGTTATGTTTCACTGAAACATACATCACCATTCGTTGGAGAGCGAACCAGAACACTAAATCAGCTAGCACCGAGCTACACTCGAGGAGTACTACCAGTCGACACATTTTGGAGAAATTCGATTTTTCCCTAGTGCCAAGCATAGTTCCATTTTCTATATATATATATATATATATATGATATGTATGTGAGGTCAACCATGTTAGGCTCAACAAATGACTGGACTAGGTGCCTTTTCAAGAGTTAAGAAATGTCTGAGATTGATCACACTTTACAAGTCCTTTTTTATGACCGATTTTAGGCTCAGCTGACTCATAAGGGACTCGAACTTACCCAAAATATTGTATGTGCATAGACTCAGTTTTTTTTATGTTCATAGACTGGTTTGACCCCTACTTAGTGTACACCTACTTCGCACTTTTTGAGCGACTCGATTTTGGTGGTTTGAGATTCGAGCGCGTTTGGATCCCAACTGTTACTATATCATCAACACTCATAACAAGAATTTAAAAATATGATATAGGGCCGTAAAAGGATTTTTGAAGATACGCTAAAAAACCCTAAGTGTAACTATATGAGTAGATTTCGAAAATCAACGTTAGGAAGTTGTATCTTTGATCCCGAATTAGTTACAACTACCGCATCCTTAGCAACCGATTTTAGCAACTTTACGAATGCGGTTTTAAACCCCACAAAGGTTAGTAATTCTTACAGCTCTCCTAAAAAAAGTATTCGGAAATTTTTTGAGTTTGAATTTCCTCCCCCCTTAAGGTATGTTTTTGAGGATATAATCAAAATCCTTATACGGCCCCTGAAGGGAGTTTTTAAATTCTCTCTGATAGTCTCTGTTAGAAAGAACCTCTAGTTAGGGGCCGCAAGCTCCGCCCGCTTTAATTGCACAAAGCGCTTTGAGCAGCTATGATCGCCCTCTATCGATTGATCACAGTTCGAAGTGTGAAACTTTCCACCAAGTAAGTCAAAAATCGATAAAAATTTTGGGATATGCTCGTTTGACCCTTTATAGGGTAAACCCACACTTTGAACAGCAATTTTCTGATACTTTGTCCTTATGTGAGAGCCTCTAAGAAGAAGAGAACAAATTTCATTGTTTTGTTGATTTGTGTTTTCTTTTTAAAGATTTTAGTAGTTTATTTGGATCCGGTTATTGCTAAATGCAGTGAAACTTCTCGACTGGCCAGGGAAGGGAAGAGGTGTCTGTCACAATGTGTCCTACTCCGCCTCTCACTCCCCCTAGGATCTATCACCCGGCGTGTCTAGAACGCACGCTCACAAGATACGATTAGACGCGCGCTCGCCCTGTCGAACAGCCGAGAGCTCGACTCGGGGAACCTCTGCTCGTTTGGAGTTAGAGCGTTGGGCGAAATAAGCTCCGCCCTCTCCTAAACCCTCTCGCCTTCCTCCCCTTACAAACAGTGACTTCCGCGCGCACGTTTTGTGCACTAACTCAGCGCAGGGGCAAGATAAAGACTTCCGGTAAAAACCATTTTGTTATTGGGTACTGAGGAATAGTTTGAAATTTTTTTCCTTTTGAACCCATTGCTTCACATCGGCTTTTGACGTTGTGGCCCCTACCTCTAGTACAACTGATTATGAATTTTCGTGTTCAATCTTGATATATTTCTCAATCCAGGGACAATTTTCGCTGCAATTTGAAGTGTTCTCCTAGGTATCACTTGGACTGATCTATATGCAGAAAAAGTTAAGTGAGCCGGGAAATTCAGAAAAAAAGAAATGCGCATCATCAGACTTTTGTCTCCGCTATCATAACTTGGGTGCCGTGTTCGCCCATGGATTATTGGCGTACCGAAGCAAATTTTAGCCCGTTATTTGCTCTTGACTGAAAGTTGCAGTCGAATTAAAGTGCCCAATGACTTTCCGGCGTTAGTGTAGCAAGGGTTCCACAGACAAAGAGGAAGTGTTGCATGGACCTAGAACAGCTTCAGAGACACGATGAATAAGAGGGAGAGAGATAAACATATGCGATAAGAGTATGGAATGGGATGGAAAGGAGATGATAAAGGAGGCTCTTTCAATGGATGTAACACAAATTCAGGTGTAATACAAATACAAGAAAAACAACAAATTTTTATCCAGGAAAAAATCGATTGAAGACTATCAGTACCATGTGCTTAATGGGTTAATTTGGATACTTTACGCCTCAGTTACTTAAATGGATGAGATAAGAAATCTATTCAGGATCCCTCATCTCGAGCTTGGATCTCCTCCATTATCAAGTCTGGAGGAAGTAGCTCAATCCAACAGACACCCCAGCCACTTCCTGTCGAACGGTGAGAAAACATGGAAAAGCCACTGGTAAGAATTGCAGATCATGAAATCGAAATAAACATGATCCGAAAAAAGCCTTCATACAATCTACCCAATTCATATTTAGGAATAACTTGATTAGAACAATTCAGACGTCTTGAACAACATCAGAAAAGTCAGTCTAGCACACAAATACATGCCCGCTCTCTCGATGTCGACGCTTGCTCCAGTCAGACCGACCTACTGGATACACCCGGTATATATAATAGTACCCATTAAAATAAAAATTCATAATTTAGTTTAGCTTGTCCACATATATATAGTGCTGACAGGTTTTGTGCACGCTGTCTCGGCTTTTTTTAAAATCCTGGATCGACGTTTCAGGAATGCAACCTCGCGCTCATTCAATGGCCGAAACATTTCTCGTTTGCGTCCACAACGTATGTGCTTGTTCGTTTGACTTGTAATGGAATGAGTTCTGAATGTTACTAAATTTGGCCGCTTGCGTAAGGATCAACAAGGTTGTACGAGGCTGTGGAAAATTTGAAAATTTAAAGGAGGGTTATTAGCAAAGAAATGGGCGAAAACATGCATTTATTGGCTGCAAAAAACCTGGGTTGATGGAGGCATCGAACCACCGGCCTTCAGAGAGGTTGACCGGAGTTCTAACCACTGCGCTACACTGGGGTGTTGGAGCTGCTCTTCTCATTTCACATTATGATCGAGATGCTTTCTCGTTCAAATTCCCGCCACTCCCCTGTCCTTTCAAGCGTCCATGGCACATTGCCAACTCGCTATAAAATCGTTCAGGCAAAAGATACAACCATGCGGTTTTCGGATTTCTGATATGGTTCATGATAGCTACAGTTCTGCGTTGGCAGATTAGTCATCTAATATTTGCTATTAGCCCTCCATTAAATGACCTAAATGACCTCCGCACCCTTTGTGTGGGCAAGGCGAGCGGAGGAGGAAATACGTATCTCAAACTGAATCAAATTTCACTTTCCAAGTCGCGTTGAGCAGCTATGATCGATTGAGCCCTGTATGCCTTGAGAAAGTTTTTTCTTTGTTGATCAAAAATAGATTTGAAAGTTGGGAATAGGCTTACTTCACCCTTTCCTGACGGGGAATGTCAAACATACAGCGATAAATTGATAGACATGGTCCATACCATAGCGACTAAGAAGAAAATTCAAATATTCATCATTTCGTTGAATTGTGGTTTATTTTTAAAGTTTTTAGTACGCGCGTATTCTATTTGAATCCGGTTGTCGCTAAACACAAAGAAACTTCTCGAGTGGACTGGGAAGGGAGGGGGGGGTGCGCCATCCTCTCTCCTCGATGTCTTACCCGGCATGTCTAGAACGCACCTTTTAAACTCGCCATTTTGAACAGCCTTGAGCTCGTCTCGGGGGAACCTCTGCTCTTTTGAACTTGGAGGGATAGGCAAAATAAGCTCCACCCCTTCCTCCACCCCTCTAGCCTTCCTCCCCTTACAAACAGCGACTTCCGCGCGTACGCTTTGGGCTCTAACTCAGCTTAGGAGCAAGAAAAAGCATTTTGTTTTTGGGTTCTTGAGGAATAGTATGAACATCCTTTTGAACCCATTGCTTGAAATCGAGTTGTGGACCCCTAGCTATATGTTCAATTTCGTATTTTTTGCAGCATTTTCGATCGGCATCTTCCACTTTGACCCATCATAACTTTCTTAAAAATATGTTTCCTGTGGAAAGCTGAAATCGGCTCAATGAGCTCTACACTATTTTGAGATTCCAATTGATTATCGATTTTTAATCTACTTTTTAATCGATGGGGCACGAATTCTTCCTAAATGATCGGGTGAACACTCTTTCAAAAAATGTTCTTTCATTTGGTGTAACCCCGAGGGTCAGATCAAAACAGAATTCATTTATCTATTTAAGTTACTCCAGAGTCCAACTTTTTGGGCCATTTGGCTTTTTACCTGTTCCAGAGCCTTGAAAATTCTAACCCGAGCGGCCTCATATCGAATGCGATTTTCTCATAATCTCTTTTCGTATAGTCTACTGATTTCCGAAGATAACCGATTATTGTTTGTGCCCAAAGACTGCCTTAATTATATTGGATGAATGTGGTTTCAATGAATGGCTATTGCTGACTGTGCTATGGTGAACGTGTCATTCGAATTTATTTGCCTTTTATTCGGATTCGCCGGAGACGAACAGCCTGAGTACTTTATTCCAGTTCTTTCAGGTGAGCGACGACCAGCCGTACGCCATACTACGTGCCAGTGTATCCAGCACCGCCACTGACATTATCCGACAGGTTTACCAGCATCAAATACTTGTTATGGATTGCGAGCAAGATCACTTAAAACACGTTCTCTGTAAGAACGCAGTGAAAAGGGCATAGAAGTGTACAACTCCGGCAGAAACATCGACCAGAGCTCATATTTGGTGTACATGACCCTTTGAGAGGTGCATGAACTTTTTTTGAACTGACCCAAAAAGTTGATCTTTGATCTTTGAAAAAAATTTTGGATTTAGGAATCGAGCAAGGGCTCATTTGAAAGAGCATAAAAAGTTATGTCAAATGCCAAATTTTTGTGGAGTTTCGTCCATTTTGAGCGAAGTTCCAGGCCAAAAGGTGTTAAAAATGCTCATTTTTTAGTGCTTTTTGTCCTGGCTACCTATAAAGCTATTATTTCCACGTTCCTATTTTGAAATATATTATGTGTTAACAAGTGGGAAGAAAGATAAGAGTCATTCCGGGGCAAAAAACATTGTATTGCTTTTTTGACCGAACCAATTTTTCACATAAGAGTCCCTTATGTGAAAAAAATTAGGGTTGAAGTCATGTCAAAATTGTGCCTAATTTCAAAAATAATATTTGTTAGAGTGCCTTACAGTGTCCAAAAAAAGATTTCTACATAATTGTAATTGACAACAAGGAGAAATATGAAAAGCAGATTTGAGATGGTTTTGTGGTTGGTCAAACCCCTGCCTTTTTCCACCTTGTTGGCAATTACAATTTTGTAGTAATCTTTTTTTGGACACTGTCAGGCACCCTAACAAATTTTATCTTTGAAATTAGGCACAATTTTGACATGGCTTCAACCCTAATTTTTTTCACATAAGGGTCCCCCTTATGTGAAAAAGTGGTTCGGTCAAAAAAGCAATACAATGTCCGTGATTTTTTGCCCCGGAATGACTCATATATTTCTTCCCACTTGTAAACACATAATATATTTCAAAATAGGAACGTGGAAATAATAGCTTTATAGGTAGCCTGGCCAATAAGTGCTAAAAATGAGCATTTTTCACACCTACTGGCCTGGAACTTCGCTCAAAACGGACGAAACTCCACAAAAATTTGGCATTTGACATAACTTTTTATGCTCTTTCGAATGAGCCCTTGCCCGTTACCTAAATCCAAATTTTTTTTCAAAGATCAAAGATCAACTTTTTCATGCACCCCCCTAAGGGTCATGTACACCAAATATGAGCTCTGGTCGATGTTTCTGCCGGAGTTGTACACTATCACCTTCGTTCTTACAGAGAACGCGTTTTAAATTTTTGTTTCATAAAATCCCGTTCTTGTACCCCTGGTGAAACAATCTCGCCCATGATTGATCAATTTCTCCGAATATTAAAGGTGTTCCTCAAAGCTCGCCGTCCTGAGGCGGATGAGACTGATTTCGTTTTGGTTGAGGAAATTGGAGAAGAGGACAGTTCAATGAGAGGTCTGCTAGCTACAGATTATCAATAGCTCTTTGAGGTGCTGAAAAGTTCAAAATACTCTGCAAGCACTGAAAAAAATCGGAACTATTAAATATACATAGGTGGGAGCACATCGTTATCATCGACGGGTGGAGTCCTTGGAGCACTACGGGAGCCAATTTCGCTCACAAGAAAGAGAAGTAACGAGAGTAAGTCCTCAAGAAAGAAATATAAAATCTAAATCGTTGAAATTATTTCAGTGTCTGTCAAAGCCGGAATGCCTCTCAAGACCGTAACACGTGTTCTGAGACCCGATGAGAACGTGTATAAAACACAGACAAAGTAAGCAGTTGAGGGTAGTTTCCTTATTTTCGGTACATCCTGGGCAGCTTTTAGATCGATTTATATGTGGCTTCGTAAAAGTGCATAACAGGTGGAAGCAGTTCGGACGATTCGTACTCGAAAACCGTAAGGACACCTACACCTCTGCACTCGAGAAAGTGAGAAGTCTCATTTCGGTTCTCGACAAGGAAAAGGAAAGACACGAACAGGAATTGCAGCGAGTTCTCTTGAGTAGCAACGAGGACACAAAGAAAAAAATTGCACGAGCAACACAGAGCACTCGAATGTGAAAACAATCATGCACAGTCTATCGTAACTTCTCAATTAACTCAACTATATTTTGTGAAAACACAACACCCGCATTCGTAATATCATGTCCCTATCCAAGACATACCACTTGTTGACATTTTCACATTTTCTATCCCTGATTTGATTTCAGCCCTTCTTTCTTTCCTCCCACAACGTGTATATTTGATGAGGCAATTACTTTGATGACCTTGTATCATGTTTGACCACATAGAAAGAGATTAATTTTACAGTCGAAATTTTATTACTATATGTATTTGTTGTGTTCGTATCGGCTCTCTGACTTCACGACTTCTCCCATGTTTGTAACTGTAGACATCTCAGTTCAGGCATTGTCCAGCTTGTAATCAAGCCAATTCAAAATTAAATTAATAATATGTCCATGAAGTTTGCATATTGGTTTATTAGCATATCGTCAAATTGCATGTATCTGTCCGTACCAGATAAACCTCTCACTCAGTTCGTGATGTTGCGATGACATTTTCAAGCTCTACATTTACGATTTACAGTATCAAAACCGCGTCGGCAATTGCAGGACTCGAGAAAAGAAGCAACATCGAAGGAAACAGTGAGAAAAATCTCGCTCGCCAGCGTACGCTCGATGGGTTTCCCAAGGCGCATCTCGCGGTTCGGAAAATCACTCACTATGGATGGCCAGTCTAAAGACAAGTAGCCAACAACTTTTTTTCGATTTTCTAATTAGAATTTACCGTTTCATCAACAACCATTTGTTTGTGAGGTACACTAGGAGCAGGCTTGTCCACCTTTGTGTAGAATTTTTATCCCGTAATCTCCGATAAGGTACACAACTTGCGAAACTGTTGAATAGTTGACTTTCTCTTGAAAGCTCTAATTTGAGATGACGTACTAACATACATATATATATATATATATATATATATATATATATATATATATATATATATATATATATATATATATATACGTATTTCAATTTCACCGTATCTCTGTGCGTTTCATCACATATTGTTGTTTTTTTAAAAATAAAATTTGTTTTCTGAGTTGTAAATATTTTGTCCAATATTTCTTCGCCTCACCTCTTTTCATCAGCAATTGTAGAAAAGTTATGTAAAAGCAAGAACGTTTAGAAGAACATTATAAATATCATGTTTTAGTTCCGAACTAAAGAAGTCTGTCCATATCGCCTGCTATATATAAAGGAGTTTTGCTATTTTCTCGTCGGAACAATCCTGCGATTTTGATAAGATTAGCGAGGGCAATAAAGGAGAGAGGAGGATAGGGAGACAGGAGAGAAGGGAGGGTAGGGAGGGGAGTCTTCACCGGGGGCAAGCCGACCGCGAGAGGAGCATGCGGCAGGCGCCTCCAGATCCGAAGGGTTAGGAAAAACCGCCAGATAAGATGAGGCAATTACGTACAGATTCATAAAACCATAATAAACATACAATAGGAAAGAAACATCCTCGGCTTCCATGAATTGAAAGATGCATGTCTATAAACTTGCAATCTATGACTAAACGCGTTTGACCACTGAACAGCAATGAATCAACCTGAAAGACCACCGATAAAATTCTTTGTTCATTGATGCCGCTAATAACATTTCTAGAAACAGTTGTTAAATCATTTCTCACATTTTCGGTTTTTTCGTTACTTAATATCAAGTAAACTTTCTTTATTCCATACACCTAACTCGGAAAATGGAAAGCGAATATTTCAAACTAGTCAACGAACAGGCCGAATCAATTGAAAAAAAACATATTTCAACGATATCTGGTAAGATTAAAGCAGATTGTTCTAGCCTCGGAAGAGTACGGAAAGAATCGGTATAGATAGGAAGCGATTGCTCGTAACTGAAGCACTACATGAAATGACAGCGATAGTGTGCTATTGTTTGATAATTAGTAAGCGAGAGCGAGGTTATTAATTATCAACGACAGGAATTGATTCTTAGTATTTTGTTCTGATTTAAGCGGGTGTCATGAGGTGTCAACAAAAACATTGTTCGAGAACTTTCTAAGTGTCGCATAGTAATGATTAACTTGGTAAGAGCGAGCAAATGTGCCAAAAAATAAGATAAATAAACAGCACAGGCCGAAAATAGGAAATGGCGAAATAGGAAATGTACGCAGCGCATATTGATCAGAAATTAAATTGAAATTTGTTGCAATGTCTCTGAGATGAATTCGCCGCTGGTTATAATAGAGAATCAACGATGAAATTACTGTGAGAAACTTGCAAACATATATGTTGATAAAGCTGCTAGTCGTTGGTAGGGTAAAACCGGGAACAAGAAGAGAGAACAGCGCTGCGAAAAAATATTCTAGAACCGAGCTGCGAGATAGAATTGCTAAGTATGGTCGGGTGAGGGAGATGAGGCTGTGAGGGTAGGCTTGCTCATAGACAGACGTGAATTGCGGCGTATCTCATCAGTAATATCGTGAAGTGACTTGGTCGTCTCCTTCACACATACGCAACGTAGTTGTCCACAGCCCGTGCAGCCGATTCCATTCGCTGCAGCTGGCTATAATTACAAAATCTTTTAGAAAAGGTCAGACAGTATTGAAAGAATGCTACGATCACACGTATCCGGATTTGTAATAAACGAACAGGTGACACAATAGCAAATATTTTGTTACTCTGCATGCAGGAACGCCACTCGTCGCCTCAGACATAAATTTTTTTCTTGAAAAATAGCAAATGGATCGCTATCATATGTTAAACGATCTTGACAACGCTACTTAGGCATGCATTATACTCAGACTCATAGAAGAAAATTAAAATATTGTAGCCGAACTCGCCATTGCTCATCCAATTGAAAAAGGGAGAGTCACTGAATCAGAGATAGTGAAAAAGTACCAGTAAAGTGATCTTATGAGGAGTGTAAGGTTTCATGAGCATTAAATGGTATCGTGGATATTAGAATTAAGACTTAAATGGCGAGTGTCGAATGTTCCAACGAATGGAGGTCGTGTGACGATTAAGAGACTGTCTCCGTAACTACTTATCATTTCGACCCCGGTCCGGACATTCCCCTAGCACAAGGATCCATCCCTCCACACTACCATGGCATGAGAGGGTCTGGGCCCCTGTTTGATGAAATGCTCGATATGAGAATCGTCGTCGCGTGCGTGGTGCACCACGCGCGCGCGAAGTTCAAAAACTCGATTTTCATATCTTCTCAACCGAACAAGCTAGAGTCAACATTCTGCTTACATTGAGTTTGTGAGCTCAAATGTGCAAACGTTCAATGGCAAACTTATTTTAGCTTTGCTTCTAACGTCTTTCTTCTATGCAAGTCAAAAAGTAAATTTTCTTTTAATTTTGCCCGCCTTTCGAAGGGAGAATAAGGTCCCACATACATACACTAGTCGCCAACATTATGTCACATCGCGTATTTAAACCATAATTTCTTTGGAACTCAATCGATTTTCACCAAAATTGGACCATACGAGTATTTTAATCTTCGATGAGAAAGGTACATGCAGTTTAAAGAATATGTGATTTTCCGTGAAAATCTTTGGCTTTTCTTAGTTTTGAAACGTTCAAGCAAAATCTCATACAGAGCAACTAGAGTGCTAATCAACCCAAATTTCAACCAAATGTTTAGAATCGTTATGTCTGAGTTGAAAGGTATATCATAATTTTCATCTTCTGAATCCTTAACTCTCTTAGTAGAGGCACTGTTGAAGTCAAACTGGTCAGGTCCGTAAATTTTGCCATGATTTGGGACATATAGCTCGGCTGATCGTGAAGTTCATCATTTTGAGTATGTGAATTTGAGAACAGTGGTAGTTTCCATGCATAATTTTACCGATTGGAAACTCCTCAATGATTACAGGTGCGCCAGGCGAAATATGGCACAAATTCCGATCCATGTTACAAAGTTGTATTCAAATATACTCATTTTGAAGAAAAATCCATGTTATCATCACATATTCAACAGGATTAAACAACAGGATTCCCAGTCACCTACCTTTCAAATCGATGAATACAAAATGTGATTGAAAAAAAACTCGTATGGTCCAAAATTGGAGAAGATCGATCGAATTCTAATGAACTTATGGTCGAGATAATTGAAATTTTGGCTGCTAGTGTAGTACGTGTGCCCGTGTGCACCCATGCATACGAACATGTCTTATGGACGTTGAGGGATATGCAAAATAAGCTCCACCTCTTCCTCTCTCCTCTCTCTCGGAGCGCACGTGTTTTTGGCTCTAGAGCGCCTTAGCGACAAGAGAGCATCTTTTAATCCTCATGGACTTTTTGATTGTTAAAAAATTGCAACAACGATGAAAGGTAAAAGCAATCAAAGCTATTGTTTTTTTATCAAATACTGAGAAAAACTGCCACAAAAGATATTTGTGAGAAAAAGCGTTAGAAAAAGGTAAACAAACCTTGCGTCTAAATAATCGTGAGAAGAAGCCAGCTTTCTGATTTGCTCTAGTTTTCGAAGGAGCAGAGCCGGGCTTGTAGTCTGGATTTAGGTCAGGCACGATCTCTCCAGTTGGAAGAAAAATTTCATTCAGTTCCGCATAGCACTCAGTCTCAATCATCTTGAAAATTTAAAATATTAACATGTAGAATATGAAATTTCACCTCATTTTGCCACGGAATCGATACAGAGCCTGTGTTGAACTTTTCATAGAAATGACTGTCATTCGCGTCCAGTCGGACTCCCTTAACTGTGCTGAACTGCTCAATATCAAGAACGTCCTTTGCATAAACTGCTCGAGGATCCGGACAAAACGGAGGATTAACCTGCAATAACACTTCGCTTAGAAAAATGAAGCTAAAAAAAGAACAAGCGAATTGTCATTACATTTTTAAACGTCTAAGCATTAGAACTAATCTATTCGACAAATCAGAGTAAACTAATAGCTTAGTGTTTTCTCAATCGATCTCAGTTGGAATAGAGAAATGTGGCTCAATGTGGGAGAGAGCTACATCTCTTATCCATACTACTTGACTAGGAGGTCGCTTTAAGACTAGTCGAAATGAGCAAAATGAATAGGCAATGGCAAAACGATTAATCGTCAATATTCATTGTGACAAGTCAATAGCAAAAACAATGTTGTTTTCGACACTCTTCTAACGAACGATTTGAGATTTAAAAAATTATCCTACCTTTCCAGCCTCCAGTTTCTTCCAAGGTACAGGTTCCCTTCCTGTAGTGGAATCACTGTGAGTAAAGAACGGATGCGCCTTTAATTTTTAACTTTTAGTTATTTCGTCAACAACTCATCATCTACACTATTGTGCAAAAGTATGGCCCCAAAATTCAAATCGCCACAACTTCCTTCAAAATGGAGATAGAGACCCAGGGTCGCGAGCGTTCGATAGGTGACCCATGGGAGAATATCGTCAGGTGGTATACGAAGACGCGTTCCCACAAACTCATTCGTAGCAAAATTTCAGCCGAGGTGCGGTCGTAAAATATTTTTCATTCTCTGGGGGATGTTACTCGGAACCTCAAACGTTCAGTGATGGTAGTACATCCATTGATGAATTCAACCCACGTATGGGCACTATGTTCCGATTTCGCAATAGTGAAGGAGAGCCATTCTGCGACACCTCCTAAATCTGTTGAAAAAAAGTTTCGTCTACGGTGACCTACAGCCTCCAAACTTGGCAGGTATGATCAGTGTGTGGTCTAGTTGATTCCTGACAAGTTTGGTCCAAATCGGCCGCTTGCTGCAGGAATTCATATTTTTAATTTCCTCTTTTTGTCCCTACCTGTCCGCCCAGCGAAGGGAAAAATCTGATTTCGTGCAGCATGGTAGCACAACCTCTTCTGATGAAGCATGTGAAGTTTCAAAGTTGGGCGATCACTTTCCCGGCTTTTACAGTTGCAAATCCGACTCGAATTTTATCGAGAATAGTGCCACATTCACATGTCACATGCCACATGCCACATGCCACCTCATGCCACATGCCACATGTCACATGCCACATGTGGCGGGATGGCCGAGTGGTGTAAGGCGCTGCCGGTCATTCAAAGGGTACCGAGTTCAATCCCCCGCCGAGGCAAACCAAGCCTACTACCCTCCGGGACGGTAAATTGGTAGTAACATTGATTACGAAAGGTAAACGTGCCCTAGAAGCCTGACCAGCATGGGATACGTAGGTCTGTCAGTACCCGGCCTTACCGGCGTACCCCACCAGGCGTTGTCGTACGACTGTAAAATCGCCTTGATTGTGGTTGCAACTTTACCTTTAGTGCCACATTCAGCAACAAATTTTCAGGAACTATGACATTCTCTTCTCTAAACGTGCTAATCGAATCCGCAGTACCATTACATGAGATGTGACAACCTTTAACGACATTTGAAAGCAAAACTTTGACGTTTCGGAGACATCTATTACGAGAGGGTTCCCAATTTGATGAATTTTCAACATAAAAAACCTCGGATTTGCAACTGCAAAAGCCGGGAAAGTGATCGCTCAGCTTTGAAACTTCAAATACTTCATCACAAGAGGTTGTGCTACCACGCTGCACGAAATAAGATTTTTAACTTCGCGGGGCGGACAGTAAGGGGTAGGGACAAAAAGAGGAAATTGAAAATATGAATTCCTGCAGCAAGCAGCCGATTTGGACCAAACTTGGCAGGAGTCAACTAGACCACACACTGATCATACCTGCCAAGTTTGGAGGCTGTAGGTCACCGTAGACGGAACTAACAGATTTTTCAACAGATTTAGGAGGTGTTGCAGAATGGCTCTCCTTCACTACTGCGAAATCGGAACAAAGTGCCCATACGTGGGTTGAATTCATCAATGGATGTACTACCATCACTGAACGTTTGAGGTTCCGGGTAACATCCCCCAGAGAATGAAAAATATTTTACGACCGTACCTCGACAGAAACTTTGCTACGAATGAGTTTTTGGGAACTCGTCTTCGTATACCACATGACGATATTCTCCTATGGGTCACCTATCGAACGCTCCCGACCCTGGGTCTCTATCTCCATTTTGAAGGAAGTTGTGGCGATTTGAATTTTGGGGCCATACTTTTGCACAATAGTGTATGCGTGAAAAAAATCTTTTTCTTTTGTGAATATATTCTACATGGAAAATCTCAAAGAGCATCCTCCCTCGCCCCTAACAGTACCCGTGCGATTTCTTTAGCCAAACGATTTGAGAGAGCTCTGAGAGTGCACTCTGTGACAGTTGAATCCCGGGTTATCGACTCTAAAAATCCCAGAGCCTTCTACAGTTTATGCAAAACTCGACTCAACTCTTGTAACTCTGCCCCTCCTGGTATAATTGATCTTGATGGAACTCCTCTCTTATCCAACTCTGATAAAGCCTCTGCTTTCTCTAAGTACTTCGCCTTCGTCTCTACTCTTCCTTTACACGCCCCCCTTTGCTCTCCCTCATCTACCCCCCAAACTCCACTTTTTGACCTGCCCTCCATTAATACTGCGCAGATCCTCGTTGCAATCAGCTCTCTTGCTCCAAAATGCAACTTCTCTCCTGACGGTTTACCTAACATTTTCTATTCTAAATGCAAATTCTCTCTTGTCTCTCCATTGTTGATCATTTTCAACAAAACCATGCACTCTAAGTCCATTCCTGCTATTTGGAAGCAAGCTATTGTGAAACCTATTCCTAAAACCTCCTCAAACTCTATCAGTACTTTCAGGCCTATCAGTCTAACCTGTTCTGTAACCAAAATTTTCGAGAAAATTCTAATTTCCGAAATCACCACTTACCTTGACTGTCATAATTTGTTTGACTTCCATCAAGCTGGCTTTCGTGTAAATCGTTCTACCTGCACCCAGCTTGTTCAAACACATTCTGACTACCTCCTCTTTAAATCTCGAAACGTTTCTTTTGATACTATCTATTTTGACTTTAAAAAAGCCTTTGACAGTATCGATCACCGGCTGCTCCTCCATAAACTCTCCTTGCTTGGTTTCTCACCTAACATTATTTCTTGGATTGGCAATTATCTTTCGGGCAGGTCCCAATGCGTCCTCATTGGCAACACTCTCTCTGACCCCTCTCCTATCACTTCTGGCGAGCCACAAGGATCTTGCATTGGGCCTCTGCTTTTCATTCTATTCGTTAATTACCTATCCAACTCAATACCTGACGGTATCAGATACGGTATCTATGCAGACGACCTTAAAATCTATGCACCTGTCCCCCTTCATTCCTCCCTTCTCCAATCTGCCATAGATTCCGTATTTGCTTGGTCCCTAGAATGGAATCTTCCCCTTAACGAGAAAAAATGCACTGTTGTACATTTTGGATCTCTAACTTCTCGTTCACAGTACTTTATCAA
>LS519436.1:61874-93477 GCA_900490845.1 Pristionchus japonicus | reverse complement strand
CTCTTTCGATCGCCGCCGAGAGCGAGTGAAAATCTTTATTTTGAACGGACTTATGAATTTTTTAGTGAGGCGAGTTTTGTGAAAAATCAAGGGAGCGACCGCCTTTGACCAGCTGTAAGTCGGGAATGAAATTTTTTAAAAATATGTTCAAATCGGATTTGAAGAGAGCATCCTTCAGGCTATTCATAGTGTATTTTGGTGACCCGTGGGAACAACTTTTGGCATATTGCCAAGGGGTGGTTAATCCTATCGCGATTCCTCTCATATTCACTAAAAACTAGTTTTTCTCGTTTTTTCTTGCTTAAAAGTGGTCAAAATGGCCCGAAATCCCTCGCCACATATCAGAATTTCGAGCTCTATCGATTGGTAGTTTTGTCATTTTTTGATATTTTTTTCTTTTCCAGAAAAATATCGATTTTTAAACCGAAAAGATGTGGATGCCATCCGAATACCAGTAGATAGAGCATAATCTGGCGATCAGTTTGCGCTATTGGGCGAGGCATTTGACCTTCCAGAAAGTTGTTTTTCATCGAATTAGGTATGAAACCAAAAAATAAAACTATCAGAATAACCCCAATGGTGCTCATTTTGTAGAGCCGAAGTAGCTGATCATTTTTTGGTAACACATTATGCCGTTAAAACTTCTCAGTAAGAAGTTGCAGGTGCTTAAAAAGTCATTAAAAGGAGGGTCATTGAAATTGTTTGACCGGCTGTAACTTCTTACTGAGAGGTTTTAAGGGCATAATGTGCTACCAAAAAAGAGCAGCTACTTCGGCTCTCTACTTTGGCTCAAAATGAGCACCATAACGGGGTGTTCTGAAAGTTTTATTTTTTTATTTCATACCTAATTCGATGAAAAACCACTTTCTGGAAGGTCAAATGCCTCGCCCCATAGCGCAAAATGATCGCCTGAGTATGCTCTATCTACTGGTATTCGAATGACATCCACATCTTTTCGGTTCAAAAATCGATATTTTTCTGAAAAACGAAAAAATATCACAAAATGACAAAATAACGTATCGATAGAGCTCGAAATTCTTGCGTAGGTGGCGAGATTTCGGGCCATTTTGACCACTTTTAGGCATGAAAAAACGAGAAAAACTATTTTTTAGTGAATATATGGGTGTGAATCTCCAGGAGTGGAAAAGTCACCTATGGCAAAATGGTGTGAATTTTTGATCTAATGGTCAAAAATACCCCTAGAGCCAAATTTTCAGACTCATGATCTTTTTCCCTGTTCCATTCGCTTGTTGAACCTTATGGAAACGGCCTCATATGTATATTCAGTGAGATGTCAGAACCTGCATAGAGTTCTGGCTGCTTCTGTGAATTTTTCCGAATACTTCTCTTGATCTTCTTTCACCCGTCGTTCAACTTCTTCTCGCTTAACCTTCTCTTTTCGTTGTCGAAACGGGGCCTTCAAATATACAATTTCAATGAGACCTTTACTGATAGGAATGCCGTTGCAAAATCAGAGACCTTTCTAAACCTTTCTCTCTTACAATACCATGCGAGATGTGAGATGTGAAGTTTTTTAAACTGCCTAAATCAGTGTGACTCTTCTTTAATCTTTGCAATTTGGATTTCCTCAGTCGGCTTTTAGAGCACCATCGAAATACCGCTTTTTTGTTGTTGTAATTTGGGAAGTTGTTCAACAAGGGCAGCTTTTCAAATTGTATTACCTTGCCCTCGATCATCTCGTATATAAGGCATCCGAGCCCCCACCAGTCAACTCCATACGAGTATCGTTCGTTCTTCACTATTTCGGGAGCTACAAATATGTTTCGCTGTAGTCAAAACTTTAGGATAATTATTCAACAGGTGTTTGGTATAAAGACTACCGCAGTAAATTAAACGGTTTTGTACCCATGTATCCCACAGTTCCGACTCTTCCTTTGATAGGGTCGTTCTCCTTCAGTTCGACAGCGAGTCCAAGATCGGAGATTCGAACATGACCTGATTGGGAGAGGTAGTATCAATTTCAACTCTGTGTTTTGGTAATTCGCAGTAGAAAGTTTGCTCACCAAAATCATCAAGCAGAATGTTCTCTGGTTTCAGGTCTCTGTACAGTATTCTCTCCCTGTGAAGATGTTGAAGTCCGAGGGTTATTTCAGCTGCGCAGAATTGCACTCGTTTTTCATCGAATCCTCCCGGCATGAGATTGTACAGATGGAACTTCAGATCTCCTGAAAAAAGTTCTGTTTATGCAAAAGTTCATCTGATTGTATTACATGTTTAAATGAAAGATGATCACTTAGGTACGCTATATGAGGCCGTTTGCGTAAGGTTCAACAAGTGAATGGAACAGGTATAAAATCGAGATGCCTCAAAAGTTGGCTCCAGGTGTTATTTTGGACCCTCTACGCGAAAAACCATGCCATTTTGTCATATGTCCCCTTTTCGCTCCGGGAACTTACCCCCTCATTTTGGCCGTAATTTGTTTTTGCCCTTTTTTTCGCCGGAAAATGGTCAAAGTGTCACGAAATCTAGTTTCCCTGAACAGAATTTCGAGCTCTATCGATTGGAAAAAAATTTTATTTTGGAAATTTTTGTATATAAGAAAAATAAAAATTTTCACTGATTGCTCATGTAAGGCTGAAATTTTCAGGGATGATTGAGCATGTTCCCCTGATCATTTTAAGCTATATAAACATGGGTGTTGACTGAGCAATAAGAATTTTATATCGAATAATGTGATTTTCCGGTCAAAGTTGCCATGTTTTTGGGATTCATTTCAATGACTTTTTAAGCACCTGTAACTTCGCAAGGAGAAGTTTTTCGGGCATGAGATGTGAACAAAAGTTGATCAGCTCGACTCACTCTACAAAATGAGCACCATAACGAGGGTATTGTGAAAGTTTTATTTTCCTCAAAATCACATTATTCGATATAAAATTCTTATTGCTCAGTCAACACCCATGTTTATATAGCTTAAAATGATCAGGGGAACATGCTCAATCATCCCTGGAAATTTCAACCTTGCATGAGCATTCAGTGAAATTTTTATTTTTCTTATATACAAAAATTTCCATTAAAAAAATTTTTTTTCCAATCGATAGAGCTCGAAATTCAGTTCAGAGGAACCAGATTTCGCGCCACTTTGACCATTTTCCGGCGAAAAAACGAAAAAAACCCCTGGAGCCAACTTTTGAGGCATCTCGATTTTATACCTGTTCCATTCACTTGTTGAACCTTACGCAAACGGCCTCATATAGGGTTGTTCCGAAAGTTTCTGAGCTTTTTGTTTTGATAAAATGCTGCTCAGTGGCATTATTTGTCGAAAATGTTCAAAAATCGTTACAAAATGATGATTTTGGCATGAAAATTTCCCATTCAGAAAAATGGCATAAACATCATATTCGGGATACCCGCATGATTATGCAGCACATATCTGAATGAAAAACCAAAACATTTCACAAATCAAAGATCAACTATTCTGACTATTTTGCGTTAACTGTGCTGTTCCTCCTGCGATCTTACAGAGAACTACATTCAAAGTATACCTTGGTTGAATGAATGTTATAACACGCTGTGTAGTACACTAGCCGCCACCATGTAGTGTGCAACTGTCAAAACCCTCACCAAACATTGTTCATGTCAGGAATCTTATAATACATTCCCAACCTAGATACTCTTTGCGAGCACGTCAAATAACACATAAAGTTAACGATTAAAATGTTATACTCTGCTATTTGACAGTTCTTTGTTCGAAAACATATCCCTAATTTACCCATTTTGACATAAAAAAAACACTTTTTTTGGAAAAACGTTCACAAACCTCCATTCATCAAAGTGAGAACGAGGCACAATGCGTCTTTCGTCTCGTATGCATAAGCTAATGAGACCTGAAGAAGGACAGTCAGGCGATGCTTTTGCTATTATCATACATTAGTAGTTTGGCCAGATACTTCTGAACAAAGTGATTTATAAAATACACCATTCGTCTCACTTGCTGCTATAGAATCACCTGAATCCGCCGATCAGCCAATCGGCCTCTCCTCGAGTGGCACCAGTATTTTGATACTACCGACACCCAATCAACTTTGCAATTTCGCAAAGGTTTCTAAGAGCAAAAGGCGCACAAAATGCGAAATGTTCAGGTGATGATGCACCCAAGTGTCATCCCGGTCTCTGTCAAACGGTTCGAAAATCAAGGTTTCGATAAATACTGTACAGTTTAGAAATACAGTAGCGACCGAAAGTATTCGGGCACTTTTTCAATCGTCTCTAACTTTTTGACCAGACCTGATATTGACCTATTTTTTGTTCTATTGCACGGATAATCTATTGAAGACTATGGGGGAAAAATGATAGCGGCGAATACAGTCCGTAATTGCATAGTGATGACGCAACCGAGACATACTTTTTCGTAAATTCATTATTCTTTGGTGGATTTTTTCCGACTCACCTTTTGTGTATGTCGGACAGTCCGAGGGCTACCCAGAAAAAGTTTCAAGTTGGTGCGACCACTCTCTGTGGCTGCAAAAATCTCGCAATATTGAATTCGAAAATTCATAACTCTGCCACTAGTAATGACTATTGACTATCCACAGATTATGGTAGCATTTGCCTTTCGGAACCATATTAGTCACTTTTTCACATGACCCAACTTTGAGGGTTCACCATATCCATGGTGACTTTTGAAAAATCTTGGTTCTTGCTCAGGAGTATTCTACTACTGCTAGATAGTCTATGCTCATTTTTTAGGATCTTTGGATAATTCTCCGACCTGTGGCGAATTGTTTACGGAGGCATACTCATTCTCAAATTGATCCCCACTGTCAATATTCATACTTACCTTTGTAGTAGAGTTAAAGTTCTGAAACTTCACGCAGTTCAAAGAGAAGTTTAGCTCGATCGGATGTCTTTGAAAAATTCGAGTATGGGAGGGGCGAGCATTTTGGGACTTGCCTTCGTAAATAATTCGCCACAGGTTAACCAAAGGCACTAAAAATTTGAGCATCGACAGTCTAGCAGTAGTAGAACACTCCTGCGCCTGAACCATGCATTTTTAAAAATCTCTATGGAAATTGTGAACCTTCAAAGTTGGTTCATGTGAAAAAGTGACTATTATGGTTCCGAAAATCAAATAAAGGCCTAATGCTTCCATAATCTGTAGATAATCAATAGTCATTACTAGTCGCAGAGTTATGAAATTTCGAATTCAGCATTGCATAATTTCTGCAGCCAAGGAGAGTAGTCGCACCAACTTGAAACTTTTTTCTTGGTAGCCCTCGGAGTGGCCTTTATGCACAAAAAGTTTGGTGAGTCAGAAAAAAATCACCAAAGAGTAATGAATTTACGAAAAAGTATGTCTCGGTTGCGTCATCACTATGCAATTACGGACTGCATTCGCCGCCACCAATATATGTGCGTCGTAGTCTTCTATAGATTATCTGTGCAATGAACACAAAATAGGTCGATATCAGGTCTGGCCAAAAAGTTAGAGACTATTGAAAAAGTGCTCGAATACTTTCGGTCGCTACTTTATGTCTAAATGTTCCAATAGTTTTAGGTTTTTGAAACTTGGCAAAAAAGGATGAATAATTATCACAGACATGGCCTTCTTATAGAGTGTGTCAATAACTGTCTTTATACACGACTGAGCACGTCTTTGCTAAATCGTTGAAAACGTTTCGCTAAATTTTTATTATTTATCCATATTTTATATGATTGATCTTTCAATCTCCGAAAAAATCTCGACTTGATATTTTTAATGAACTTTTATTTGATTAGCAATGCTGCTGCGGAACCATAAAGTCTATTGGGAGACTGTAGTTTAATCTGGCACCACTCAGCACACTTAGGTGATTCATACAACTCCACGTGAGCTAAACTAGTTTGGTATTACCACTAGTGATGAGTTTAGGATTCGATCGATCTTTTTCAAATTTGTTCGCCATTTCTCAAGTAAACTTTTCACTTTCTCAAAATTTATCAAATAATGCGAACACATCCTTACCACAAACGGGGAATTGATCTTCTGGAGTATTTGCTTCTCATTCAAAGATAACGTTTCGGCGTGTCTTTTCTGTGAGAAGTATTTCATTGCTTAAATATATATACATTTGAAAATTGTCTCACTTTTACTCTTTTCTTCTCCAATTTCTTTAGAGCGTACATTTTCCCGCTAGCTCGAACCTGTAATATTTGAGTAGAGGTTTTATGTATGTGTTAACTGCATGAGAATATTTGTGTCTTCTGATAGAAAAAAAACTGTTTTAGTAATGAAACCTCTCAAGTTCACATTTTCTTTCTTATCGATAATTGCATGCTTTATCCGACTCCGAGTGTTGAAGAATTCGGGAAAATATTTATTCGAAGAATTTTCCAGTATATTAGTATTGCTATTCGAAACTTTCGCTCGTCTCCGGATTCATTCGTTTCGCATATACAGTACCGCTCAAAAGTTTGGAAACAAATTTTGACTTGTCATAACTTTCTTCAAAGTTGAGATAGAGACTAATGGTTTTGAGTGATCGATGACCCAACTATAGGGGAACAACGTTATATGGTACAAGTCTGCTCGCTTCTCCAAAGTAATTCGCTGTAAAATTTCTGCCGAGTTGTGATTGTAATTATTTTTGTAAGCCTCTACAGATTTTTTCTCGAATGTCTCACTACCCTGTAGTAGGGTTGCCGGTTCGGTTTCGGTTTCGGGTTTACCGCTTTTCCTTCTCACACGTATGCAAACGCACGTGCGAGACGAGGGAGGAGGAGAGGAGTCGGCTTTGAGTCGGCTTTGACCTCTCCTCCTCGCGTCTCTCGCACCTCGTGATCTACCTCTCCCCTATCTCTCGCCTCTCTCCCTCCTCCCTCTATCGTTCTCTATTTCCTTCTCTACATTCCCTTCGCCCCTCTCCCAAACTGATTCGACGGTTCTTTACTAACTTCTAATTGCCTCAGACAGATCGATAATAACTAAAGATATACAATATTTTATGAAATTGAAGATACTAAGATTCTTTTTGGTTTGTATTCTGTTTTATTTCTTCTCCTCTCTCCTGTCTGCAGACAGGGACAAAGTACGAACATAAAATGTTCAGATTGAAGTGTAAGCCTTTGACTTGCGTATTTTCAATTTGCATCAACTCGGTTCCGTGAAAATGAGGGTGTTTGAGATGTAATGCCAATATTCTAACTGTTCGAACACAGGAGCCATAGTCTTTTGTGATTAACAAATCAGAAACGATTGGAAGTTAGTAAAGAACCGTCGAATCAGTTTGGGAGAGGGGCGAAGGGAGTGTAGAGAAGGAAATAGAGACGAGATAGGGAGGATAGGGAGAGAGGCGAGAGATAGGGGAGAGGTAGATCACGAGGTGGGAGAGACTCGGAGTCGGCTTTGAGTCGTCTTTGACCTCTCCTCCTCCCTCGTCTCGCACGTGCGCTTGCATACGAAGAGGGTGTTCTCTCTTAAAGAGCACGTGCTCTGTGAGACGGGAAGGGAATGAGGGCGGCTCGGTGAAACCGAAACCGAACCTGCATCCCTACCCTGTAGTGATAGTACATCTATAGTAGAGTACAATATAAATATATACCGGACGAGTGCAATTAGCATAGAGCATTGGCATGAGATTGAAGACAAAAAGAGACAACATTTTTATTAAATACTCCGGTTTCTTTGGAGCTAATGACCTCAAATTCAGTAGGCAGCATGACTGAGTGCTGGAGTTAAGTTCCGCCAAGTTTCGAGTGAATCGGTCGACTGGTGAAGAAATTCGAGAAAAAAATTGAGTTCCATTTTCAATTCTTCAGAAAGTACCCTTCCCATGTTGTAAGTTTTTTTAGTGGTGTCTTCAATCTCATGTCAATGCTCTATGCTTAGGTGCCGCAATCTCCGCCCCCTTTGATAGGAAATGGCGCGCGGCCAAACAGCGTGGAGGAGGAAACACAAAGCTCAAACTTAACCAAATTGCACAACCTAAGTCGCGTTGAGTAGCTATGACTACCCTCTATCGATTGAACGCTGTTCAAGTGTGAAACTTTCCATTAAGTTGGCCGAAAATCGATAAGAATTTTGACCCTTTACAGGGTAAACCCACACTTTGAATAGCAATTTTCTGATTCTTTATGCTTATGCGAGAGCCTTTAAGAAGAAAATACAGAATTTCATCGGTTCGTTGATTTGTGTTTTCTTTTTAAAGATTTTAGTACGCGCGTATTTTATTTGGTTCCGGTTATCGCTAAACACAGTGAAACTTCTCGAGTGGGCTGGGAAGGGAAGGGGTTCGCCGTCCTCTCCCCCTCCAATCTTTTACCCGGCGTGTCTAGAACGCACCCTTCCCAGATAAGCTCGCCATTTCGGAAAAAATTGAGCTCGACTCGGGGGAACCTCTGCCCGTTTGGAGATGGAGGATAGGCAAAATAAGCTCCGCCCCTTTCTCTCTCCCTCTCGCATTCCTTCCTTTACAAATAGTGCTTCCGCGCGCACGTTTTGGGTTCTAACTCTGCGCAGGGGCAAGATAAAGACTTCCAGTAAAAAGCATTTTCTTATTAGGGTTCTGAGGGATAGTTTGAACATCCTTTTGTACCTATTGCTTGACATCGGCTATGGACGTTGTGGCCCCTATCTATGCTAATTGTACTTGTCCGGTATATATTTTTGTTGTTCTCTACTATAGATGTACTATCATCACAGAGTAAAATTCCGCTGAGGCTTACAAAAATAGAAGCTCGACTCGGGGGAACCTCTGCCCGTTTGGAGATGGAGGATAGGCAAAATAAGCTCCGCCCCTTTCTCTCTCCCTCTCGCATTCCTTCCTTTACAAATAGTGCCTTCCGCGCGCACGTTTTGGGTTCTAACTCTGCGCAGGGGCAAGATAAAGACTTCCAGTAAAAAGCATTTTCTTATTAGGGTTCTGAGGGATAGTTTGAACATCCTTTTGTACCTATTGCTTGACATCGGCTATGGACGTTGTGGTCCCTATCTATGCTAATTGTACTTGTCCGGTATATATTTTTGTTGTTCTCTACTATAGATGTACTATCACTACAGAGTAGGGATGCCGGTTCGGTTTCGGTTTCGGTGTTACCGAACGAGCGAGAGGATATGCAAATTGGGTTCGGTGTTGCCGAAAGAGAGGGAGATGAGAGGTCAACACCGAACCAGCACCGAAACTTTCGGTGTTGGTTCGGTGTTGGCGCTCCCTCTTCCCCTCCCTCGCTTGTCTCTTACCCGGCGCCGCTAGAGAGCATGCGTAAGAGATAGAGAAGCCCCTGCCACTAATCTCTCTCTCCCCTACTCTTTCTCAGATCGCCCTTCCTGATAGGATAGTCCTTCCTTACTCAAATCTTTCAGCCTTTTCGATAAGAACAACGTCGAAATTCACTATTTTTTCGGGAAATTCCGTATTTTTTACGGGGGAATAAGAAGGGACCAAATATTGAAGAAATAACCTCAAGGAACATAAAAAACACTTTCCCCCTTCTTTCTTCCACACTGCACTGTTCTGGGTCGAATGTCAATTTTTTTGTGGTCATCACGCCATATTGTTTTTAACAACGTATGAAAATTTGAATTAAGTAGGCCTATTCTATCTGAAAGGGCGCTCTGCGAAAGGGTAGGGGAGAGGAGTGGGAGGGCTTTCTCTATCTCTTACGCGTGCTCTCTAGCCGCGCCGGGTAAGAGACAAGCGAGGAGGGGAAGAGGGAGCGCCAACACCGAACCAACACCGAAAATTTCGGTGTTGGTTCGGTGTTGACCTCTCTCCTCCCTCTATTTCGGCACCACCGAACCCAATTTGCATATCCTCTCGCTCGATCGGTAACACCGAAACCGAACCGGCAACCCTACTACAGAGTAAAATTCCGCTGAGGCTTACAAAAATAATTCCAACCACACATCGGCAGAAATTTTACAGCGAATGACTTTGGAGAAGTGGGCAGACTTGTACCATATGACGTTGTTCCCCTATGGTTGGGTCATCGATCACTCAAAACCATAAGTCTCTATCTCAACTTTGAAGAAAGTTATGGCAAGTCGAAATTTGTTTGAGCGGTACTGTAGTTTTGATTAATCTCACCTGGCATGCACATACTTCTCCAAATCCTCCTTTTCCAAGCACTCGATACAATCGAAAAGTGTGCTTGTCTACAGGCCGTCGTTCTAGCCATTTCCATTGAAGAAACCGGTGATAGTAGGGAGATTCGAGGAAGGACTTGAAAGCGCGATCAGCGAGGAATGCTCGAACCAGCCTGAAATTCTCAACATAGTTTTTTTTAAAGTTTTTCTTGCTGCGAATATTACATACCGCCTGTTCTTTGCATCTACTGATGAAATTTCTTTTTATCCAGTCGTTGCCACTGGATTTGGAGTGGATTTTCGGTGGATCACCAATTTCATTATTTGCCATGTCTTTCATTTGGTAAGTAAGACCCTTTCAATGAATTAAATCGCTACCAATGATTTGTGAGCTTCAAAATTAGCGTAATTCAAAATCGGGTACGATAATCTCTCCTCGCGCTTACCCAGTGTTTGATATGATTGTTCGCATTTATTCAGGTTTGTTCTTACTATATCGCGTGCAATTTTAGATGAAATCGTTTGTTTAAACGTAAAAAAGAACATGGTTTTTTGTTGCATGTTGTAGGGTGACCGATTTCGTCCTGAGCACAACGTCACCGGACAGGCGTGCAGATGGTGGAAAATTACAACAACAAAAAGTTTTTTTGGTGGCCTAAACTCCCACCACTTCGCAAAATAGAGTAAGTTTCAAATTTTATGCTAATCATTCATCTATGTTTTTTTTTTCATTTTTGCTGCTTTACAATCTGTAAAGAAGTATTGAAACGATTAAACACCAATTCTAAATATCATGGTATTTCTTCAGGAACAAAATAAGACACTTAAGAAACTTCAGATGGATTCGATACCTGATCTCGTATATTCCGAATGAGCACATAAAGATATTCAGCAAAATATCAAATTGAAAAATTTAACAAATTAGAAACAACGAAAGTATTATGAGATATTTTCAGATCAAATGGCATAATTACATATGTCCCTTATCTAAAAACAGCCTGAAAAGAATTGAAAGTAGAAACGATATCGAATTCATGCTAGAAAAATGACCTTACAAGATCAAAATAATTTAAAAAAATATATAGGTATTTAAAAATAAAATTCACTCAACCTTTTGAAACCTTTATACTTTATTTGTGAAAGTGAGTTTATTAATCAAATATTGAATTTCTAGAAAACCGAAGAATCAAACGGTCAATAAAATTGGACCCTCTTGTATTGGAGGTCTTCGATAACTTTCGACCTTGCGAAATCTTGACAATTGCAGACACCTATGATCCTTTATGAATCTTTGCCAAACAGCCTCATATTTTCGCACACTTGATAAATATTCTAAGAAACAAACTTATAAGGAGCGAGGAATAGATCAGACGCAGGCTCAGTTTCGTTCTGCACAACTTCCGATGATCTTGTTACGTTCGTTATTGAGTCGTCCTCCAAAATTGCAGAATACCATTGTGGAGCATCAACTTGCGAAGACTGCAATAAAAAAATTGAAATATTACTAAGTTCATTGGCTGGATGATCTCAAAATTTTGCCATATGTATTTGACATTTGAATTGTATATACCGGAACGAATTTATGTTAAAAAGAAATTTACCGATGGTGTGTCGTTGCTTTCAGGCGGAGTGGAAATAACAAAAAAAGCTGCAATGTCCTTAGCTAATCGTTTTCTTGCTTCGGCATCGTCGTCGTTCGTCTCATATTCATCGATCTGGTCAAATTTTGATGTTCTTTCGAAAAAAAAATTATTGGTCAATATGAGTGGAGTCAACATGAGTCCATTCTGGCGCTCGTAACGGGCGACCGACTCTCACCATTCTCTCTTCCACCCCCACTCTGGAGAATCTTCGTCCGTCTGCTTGGGCATCCGGATGAGTTTCGCCCACTCGGTACACTACAAGAGGAGAACCCAGGGCGGAACCCATAGTCTCAAGTGATTTACCGTCAAGAAAGGCTCCATTCATGAATCCAGCTTCGTGAGTTTACTGAAGAAAAAAGCCATGCTAAGTACGGTCGGATGATCTACTTCTTGCATAAAACGATTTCGACCAAGTGCGACTATCAAGTGATAAGATACATGTGAGAAGATTCCATCTCTTGACCCAACGGCACTATGAGTACGAAGATCCCTATCCTCTCCCCTAAGATGCAGGCGTCTAATGAGTGGAGGGAACCCTTGGAGCGCAAAAGTCATGACGAAGCGGTGTGGACTGTTGGGTAGACAATTGAACATAACACGTAGAGCAATTTATTGGATATCCCGATTTTTCTTGTTCTAGACACCTATTAAAACGTAAGTAAACGGCCTGATATTTTTTTGCTTTTTAAAATCCTATTCAATCCAATTTTTAAATAATATCTCCTTCTGCACAACTTTTCCTATCGAAAAGTTTTTCCATAGCTTCTCTCTAGAAAGTACGTAGGGTAAACAAAATAAAAAAACTGCACTCCGGAACTGTCAATGAAGTCAAGTAACTAAATTCAAGTAACACCAGAGAAATTAGACTGGGTACTCAGACCGTACGTACGAGAAATTTAATTCAATGAGTTAGTTGTCTTCGGAATGGTTCATTTACCACTATAAATCTTACTCTTAATCAGGTTCCTCTTCATGGAATTCACATGGAAGAAAAAGAATTTTTACTTTCAATTTAGAAAAGAACGTGGAGAAGAAAGCTTTTTCCCTTTGCCTCTCTTTCTCTCTTGCAGTAAGTGAATGAGACATAAACTCACTTTGTTAAGGAATTCACATGCGGCGCTATAGTCGGTACTTGATTGGCAGAATTCTTGAAATAACAATTTCCCGATCGGTTGCTTCTCGATCACGAACGAATAGCTGAATGAATTATTATTCACAACTATAGGCTTTATGTGCGCTTTCATTTTGTAATTAATTACTCAATTTCTACTCCTTCAATCGTCAGTGTGTATGGAGTCTTGAAACTAGTCGACCTTCATCTCAAATTTCGTCCTATCCACCTGGTTATATTTCATTTCGCGCAATAGTCACTGAGTCTCCAGACTTTGTCATTCATTTTACATCTATCGAAGCCACGAGACAACATTGTCGAAGTTGCGAACGCAGTCGAAATATGGTCCCTCTACCTTTTCATTTAAATAATGTGAAATAAAAAAAATTTTGAAAAGTATGTGAAATAAAAAATGTTGAAAAGGAACGAAAATTGAAATGAAGAGAAAAGTAATCAGAAATTGGTGAAAACATACATAAGAAGATATCTCGTTTTGAAAAGCACCACATGTCGAGCTACCATTCAATTCAGAAATATGAAATTCAGCATCAGTGTTTTCTGTTCAAGAAGCATTCTCAGTGTAATTGCTATTATTTTAGGTCTAGTTGGGTTAAATTATATCCTTCTCTTCCCTGCCATAGTCCAATCGAACCAGGAATTTGCTGCTGAATAATTAATAGGCGCGCCCTATCAGTATAAGAGTTTTATGAGAACAAGTAGAGAGAATACAAATGAACTGTTGTTGTATGAATTGTTTGAGCCTCAATTTTCCTACTAGTAGATTGGAAAGGGTGAAGACATACTTACTCGGGGAAGCCATAGTTACATCGGATAAATATCAAAATCGACCTGAATAACTGAATGAATGGCACAACTGGATGACCATAGACATTATTTCTTGAAGAGAGCACCCAGTTTGTTGTAGATGGCATCAAATCAAAAGAAGGAAGGAAGGAATTGAGTAAAATATTGCAAACGTTATATGTAGACCTACTAAGTAAGAGCAGTCAAGATAACAAATGTGGTCTACTGCGCAGACCGAATGAGAACAACTATGCAAACAACATTGATCGACTGCACGCACCCTCTCTTCTCCGAGTAGAGATGGACCGTGTATTCTTTTGCTTCTTTTCGCGGAGGGAACGCATGTGAGCGTCTGCATATTGCGAGAGAAACGCTCCCCAAAGGGGAATTCCGAGGAAATGTTGCGATCTATATCTTACGATGCGACTTTTCCCGATTGGAAGGCTAGCAATTACCGAATGAACAAGAGAGAACGTATTGCGTCACAGTAATCGCCAGATGGATTCTTTGAAAAGTCCCAAACTTTCCGATTAACAATACACAACGACAAAGACAGAGGCTATTACTAGCGTGAGAAAACAATACGGCAAGTGATAATCTGAAACATGGCTTTTCCTGGAGAATAGGAAGTATCATGCTGTTTGGATGCTATTTGGAAAGCTTCATTTCCATGGGGAAGCTTGCCCTTGATTTGACGTTATTCACGAGCGAGATTCTGATATGGCCAAATCACAATACACGAAATAGCATTTTTCACTCGCTCCTCCCAAATAAACTCGTTCTTTCTATCACGCTGAGAGTACATATCGCGTCAGGCGTCTCCGGCATGTCTCCCGGAGCCCAGGATCCTGTCTCTTGCCCGAAAGAGTTGGCGCAAGCGCGCGTGCATTAGTTTGCGCGTTTTCGCACCCTCCCCCTTATAGAGGTCAAATCAATTATTTTCTTCAAATAGTATGACCAAGACGGCACGGAACAGTGAAAAACGAAAACTCAAAATCAAAAACCTGATGTCGATCTCTCTGGATATACTGCGACATTCGAGGAAGTGCGGAAACTGCAGATAGTTTTTCCACTTCTTGCTCTTGCCCTTTTTTTGGCCACCGCCTTAATGATTTAAATTAAGCAGAGGTAATGTGAGGAAGTGAGGAAACATAAAGCTGCGAAAACAAGTGGACTTACTTTCGCGCGCCTTAATGTACACGGTGTTGGCGACGATGTTCTCAATCTCCATCAGTGTCGGGCCGGGGGCACACGCCTCTGTGGCGGTGCGCTTGTCGTAACAATATCTTGCTACTGGACGCTACCAGCAAGATGGACGGCACCGACGGCGAAGCAACATTAACCTCGGTTGAGCAGCGGCTAGAGAATGTGTATGCCTCTCGCTCTCTTCCTTCTCTTTCTCTCCTCTCCATCCCCCTCTCTTCATTCATCTTCTTACTGCGATCTCTCATAGTCTCTCTCCCACTCAGCCCAGTTCGCCGTCTCTCGCTCCGCGCGCGTCTCTCATTACTCCGCCCGCCTCTGGCCTCTCCGGCGGGATCGATATGCTGTCAGGGGAGGAGGAGAATAGGGTGGGGACGGACACACGAGGCTGTGCAGATGAGAGAGGAGAGATTGTGTAGATTTGAGAGTGTCAGACTAGTAGAGGAGTGGAGAGAAGAGAAGAGAGACGATGAGGATAGATTTAGAGTATGAAGAGTTCTGCTTTTTCGATTCCATTTTCACTTCTCTGGAATGGCGATCTCGATCGCTTCAGCAGTGCACCGTTATTGCCGTTAATATCGCTTAAAATAGATTTCGCATCTTTTTATTAGCCTTCCTTCGCGTTGTACTTTCATTCATTACTTCCTCCGCGCTTCTCCCCTTTCAATTTAGTGAATGGATGGAAAATAAATGAATTGTTAGAGCTTTGATCTTATCAAAGCCTTGGACAGTGCTCAGGGCGTTATATGTTCATTTGAATTGATGAATTACCTTTTTGATCTCACTTCCCAGAAGAAAACTTTCATGTAATGACACTCGTTCGACCAATATTTTATATAATGACCAATAAAATATTTTGAAAAAAAAAACTCCGCTTTGGTTTTCCATTGATATATGCATTCATAAATTGATGTTTGTCAAACCAGTGATTTCATAATTTAGTGAAATCATGAACCGTGAGCCGCCCGAAGTCTGTGGTGACCTCTACTACAATATTTATCGACCGGAGAATATCTGCAACGATGAAATTTATGTTGCAATTGTTGATGAGGTCAAGGACTTCATCTACAACGCAAATAGAATTATACTTCAGCCCAAAGGTGAGCTGATTCACTACAATACGATCACATTCACTCAACCATATCAGCACAGTATTTCACTAATTTTGGCTCGATCCTTTTACAGGATACTCGGGCATACCTTTATACGGGAAGACTCCACTTGGAACTCGAGCTGATGACCTTTGGAAAACTATCGATATCCTGTTCAAGCTCTCTGACAAGTTCACTGGCCTTCTCTTCTCGTAAGCCTTTAACTTCCTTATCTGATTAGCACATTTGCTACCCGCGACCGACTTGTGGTTCCACATTAATGAATTTGAAATAGTTTTTCATGTACTCCACTAGTCTTTACAATGACAATCATTCGTAGCATTATGATACATACCTCTCCCAGACAGCTCTGTATATTTTTCAATCTAACCCTAATAAGGCACTAATAAGGTTCATGTTGATGATTATTTGTGTTGTTTTAGACCGTCAAGCTAATAACCCAGGTAATGAGTGGAGGTATATGTGACTGACGGCTGATTTCGAATGTGGTCAGCGCATGAATGAGCTCAATAGAAAGAAGGGGAAAAAAGAATGATCCATGGGAGGGATGTAATCGAAAGCTAGTGACGATTCAACGAGCATGGCGGGGACCCTCTGGGAATTCACGGAAGGAGAGGAACCGAAAGAAAGCCAGTCTGAGGCATCGATAGGTAAAGAGCCAACTCTCCCTCCTAGTTATTGCTCCATTCGATCGGATAGAGTTGAGAGATCAAATAATAAAAACAGAAAGTGAAATATATAGAAAAAAGCATAAAAACATCTCAGCTGATACACCAGAGTGTACATATACGTCGCCGCTGTCCGAATGGTCAAAACGTATAACTAAAAACAGATTTATCCGTTCCGCTTTCTCTTTAATAATGTTTTATTTTATTTTGTAGCATATCTACGGACGATCCCCATCTTAATCCATTTTTTGTCGAGGCTGACAAAAACGAGGTCTTTCCCAGAGGACTCCATGGAGCTGGTGAATTCAATAACCGGGTAATATACAAACAAATGTTTTCCTTGTGATATTCGTTCTACTCTCTGAGAGCGAATGAGTAAGATTGATTCTGCTCGCCACATAGCGTGGTTCGTTCGCATTTTCGAACAGAATCATCAGATTGACGAAATTTTCTCAGATTTTAGGAACTTTCCAGCTTTTACTAAATGATGAAAATGTACATAAATGTGTGCAATGCAACATCAGAAAATAATTGATTGGGCACGTAATATATATTGAATATTACTGTATGCAAATGTCACCACATCCTAACGATAATCAAATTTTCAACAATTTAGGTTTACGGCTGTAACGGAGTACTCCATGTGATCACTGACTCTGTCAAAGCTGCCCATGGAAATGTTCTCAATGTCGATATTGTCAGACAGTTCGGTCGCGAAACAAGAAACATACTACTAACCGAGGTATCACGAAAACAGTTATTATCTGAAGTATCGAGTAATATCATCATTAGAGGATCTTTCTAACTCTCAGGGTCACGCAAAGGTGTTTTCATTTATTTTTTCAAACTACTCTACTTCAATGCTCTACGATGCGGAGTAGGGTAACTTAAAATCCGAAAAATTGTGTCATTTTCGGTTGCTGCATCATGTCCTGTGTGCCGGTCTCCCGTAAAGCTGGTAAAGAGAGTAGAGTAACCAGACATTTCTGATGATCGAGCGCCGTACTATGAATCGCAACTCACTGTGCCGGACCTGTCTGAGTATTAATACTATTCGGCAAATTTATTTTACCAACGAAAACGGAAATCGCGCAGCTCTTTGACGGCATGTTTTGGTGGCCCTTTGAAAGCGTGTTGTGCTCTGACTGACTATAATTTCAGTTCAACATCACAAATTTGTTATGCGTGACCTAATTGAACAAAAGGGCGAAATCAATGACTATTCTGGCTGATTTTTTTTGTTTTAGGAATTTCAGTTGAATAAAGCTAGTCGCTAATCTTTAGCAGGAATACACATATAAGACCTATGCGTGTTAGGCTAGTATGTAATGAGCGTTGAGGTGCAAATGACAAACATCCCTTGAATTAATTCGGCGGACTTTCAAGATTCCTTTTCTTAGAGAGGCGCGCGCAGTCCGAAATCACTACAAATATTTCAGAGAAATGATCGTGGAAATGGCATTAGTTTAAGGGTTCATATTTAAAAAAGCGGGGTCAAGGAAGAGAATGATTAAGCAAAATGTGGCGGTCAGATATCACTCGTTGATGAATCAACGTCTTCTTTCTCTTGCAACACTCCTAGAATCGGGCTCTGTCGGGATTGTTAGGTCCCATAGGAATTGTGAGGTCCCATCAGAATTGTATGCTCCCAACAGAATTGTGAGATCCCAAGAAATGTAAAAGACATTCGAAGGAATTGTGAGGTCCCATCAGAATTGTGAGGTCCCAACAGAATTGTAAGGTCCCATGAATTTGAACCTTCTTGGGACCTTACAATTCCCTCTGAGATCCTTGTATTTTTGGAACGTCACAATTCCCACAGTGACCTATGAGTAGGACAACAACTCATGGATTCAGGGTTGCGATGATCAAAATGGATGCATGTCCCCTTCGACAAGGTTGAGATGGAGAGACAATCCTTGAACACAGACTGGAGAGATCTGTCATCCTCGAAAATGATAGGAGTAAAGCGTACTCTCGTTTAATCGTCCAATCAAAGACACCTCACAATTCAGATGGGACCTCACAATAACTATGGGACCTCACAATCCCGACAGAGCCATAATGCGTACTCGTACTTCTAAGTATTGATTCCGAACTAGGTTGTGGGAAACTAATGAGAAAAAGTCGATCTGTCATACTTATCCAAATTGAAATCATTGCCGTGGTATGATTTCAAGTGCGCATTGTATTGTAATTCGAGTGAAAAAAATATTTAAAATAGTGACCAATATAGGTATAATAACTCTTGAACGAACCTATTACAAAAGGATTAAATTGTTAAGACGGGAACATCAATGCAGTTTGAAACTACAGGCTGTCAAATCACGTATATTCGAGGCGGCAGGGAGAAGGTTTGGCATGCACAAAGCAGGAGTGAATTTGCCAGAACAGGTAACAAATTAATTAATATAACTACGCTTGAGGCGCGACGATATCGAACGTTATGTACATTTGGAAAGGTGGAAATAAAAGAGTACTGGGGAAGGGACTCTCCTGTAATTAAGCGAGGAGCTGTGATAAATCAGCGATAATGGGGTGGTTTTAAAATCGGCGTTTGAAAACTCTGATATTGGTGGCAGTACGGATGTGAATAGGGAGTTGGGAGTACCATCTAAAGGTTCTGACAGGGAAAGAGTGATATGTCGGGTTGCTCGTTGTCATCTCTTTGTTGATCCCAAAAGAGGATGTGCGATCTCGTTGTGGCTTGTAGAGGTCATACAAATATCACCTATGACTCTCCTATCAGTTAGCGCGTTCAGGCCTAGGGTTTTTAGTCGGTCTGAGTAGGAGGGGAGAGTGAGGGGAAAGTCAGGAGCAGGAAAACAACGAGAGAAGACTTGACGGGTGAAGGGATGTAGAACTTTCTCATGTGTAGCAGTATCACTAGAATAGTGGGGGTTCCAGAAAGGAGAAGCAAAGTGAAGCAAAGGAAGAATGTAGGCTTTGTAACTTCGAATAGGAATAGACAATTGAATGGAAGAGAAAAAAAGGAGAGAGAAAAAGAAAAGAAAAGATAAAAAGAGAGAGAAGAAATGATAAGCAACATTTCTGTAATTTAATAGTTATGAACATAAAACCTATTGAAAATAGGTTTTATGTGAGGTCGTGTTTGCTTAATATTTATAAAATGAGGTCGTGTTTGCTTCTTCCCACATAGATTTTTGGATTTTTCAGGTAAAATGCTGAGAAATCCTAAAAGTAGGAAGAAGGGTTTTGCGAAAGATTTACTCAAATTCGTCTTCACTTCGCCAAAGGTCTTTTTATCTACGAAAACCCGTTTTTGGAGTTTAGTCTTGGCCGAAATGTGGTCAAAACCGAATTTGATTGGATTTTTGGGTGAGGATAAAAAACCTTAGAGTCTACTCTTGGGATCTCATCACTTTTTTCCTGTTCCAGAAGACACCTAGTGAAGATTAGGTGAACGGTCTCATATCTCTATTTTCTAGATCGCTTACATCGCCCGTCAGAGACCGGATCTCCTTTCCGCTGCTGTTGTTGAGTTTACAGCAGTGAAGAGAAAGCACGAGGTATACGAAGTTTGATCTATTTAATTTCATGATATTTTGGACGCTGTATTTCTTTCTTTGACCGAACACCTCCCCAATGTTAGACTAATATGTATGCGACCTCTGTATTCCGCTCTCTTTCCATCTCTGTCGGATGCCCCTCCTGTCTTTTTTTAGAGGTAGAGGACTTTTTGGAGATGAAAGTTCTCATTTTTCCTTGTTATCTCCGTCATTAAAAAATAAATAAGAGGAAATGAATAATGAAGCAAGAATAGAAGCAAGAAAGAATGAAGTGCGAATACAGGATGCTGAACTGATCGTTGAAGCTTCAACTCGAGTGATGGTGCATGTAAACCTCTGCGAGAGAGACTGGAAGGTAAGCAATCAGGCGATATAATCAGCTATTCCCATGAACATACAGTCGGCGTCATAAGTCACAGGGCACTTTTTCGTTCGTCTGTAACTTTCGAACCAGAGCAGATATTGACTTGAAATCGTTTTCATTAGAAAGATAATCTATTTAAGACTACGATGCACATATTGCAAAATCCATTGAAAAAATCAATTATTGCGTAGTGATGACGTAACCAACATGTACTTTTTCGAAAATTCATTATTCTTTGGGGGATTTTTTTCGACTCACCAAACATTTTGTGTATGGACATCAGTCCAAGGGCTACTCGGAAAAAAAGTTTCAAGTTGCGGCGACCACTCTCCGTGGCAGCAGAAATTCAGCAAAAATGAGCTCGAAAATTCTCAACTCTGCTGCTAGCGATGCTAGAATCCTGTCCTAGGGCTTAAAATGTTTCTAATAATGAGCGTTGATTATCCTGAGAGTATGGTAGTATTTTTATATGCCCTCGAAGCACGAAAAAGTCACTTTTTCACATGCATGTTTTCGGCAACCAAAGCACTCTATGGAACGTCAGCCGAATTTCTGGTTTTCGCATGGATTCGGTAGATGATCTATGGAAGTAGCGTTTTTCAACTTTTCAGGATGTTTCAACATCTTTCTAGGCTGTGGCGAATTTTTAAAAAGTGTACACTCACTCTCAAAATGATCGCCCCGTCCACTTTCGCTCTGACATCAATATTCATAATTCTCATTCCTGATGAGCTTCGTGAAACTTCGCGTAGTATGTGAGGGTGATGTGGGCCTACTACTGGCCGAGTATGAGCCTCATGGAACGCCTTTGGGAAAAAATCGATATCGGCTAGGCGATCATTTTGAAAGTGAATGTAAACTTTTTAAAAATTCGCAACAGCTTGGAAAGATGTTGAAACATCCCGAAAAGTTGAGAAACGCTACTTCCATAGATCATCTACCGAATTCATGCGAAAACCAGAAATTCGGCTGACGTTCCATAGAGTGCATTGGTTTCCGAAAACATGCATGTGAAAAAGTGTCGTGCTTCGTGGGCATATAGAGGCCAAATACTACCATACTCTCAGGATAATCAACGCTCATTATTAGAAACATTTTAAGCCCTAGGACAGGATTCTAGCATCGCTAGAATTTGTTGAGAATTTTCGAGCTCATTTTTGCTGAATTACTGCTGCCACGGAGAGTGGTCGCCGCAACTTGAAACTTTTTTTCCGAGTAGCCCTTGGACTGATGTCCATACACAAAATGTTTGGTGAGTCGGAAAAAAATCCCCCAAAGAATAATGAATTTTCAAAAAAGTACATGTTGGTTACGTCATCACTACGTAATTATTGATTTTTTTCAATGGATTATGCAATATGTGCATCGTAGTCTTAAATAGATTATATCTCTAATGAAAACGATTTCAAGTCAATATCTGCTCTGGTTCGAAAGTTACAGACGAACGAAAAAGTGCCCGGTGACTTTTGACGCCGACTGTAGATCGAACCATTGGTCTCTCGATATGCACTATAATTTCTTAACATTTCAATGAATATCATCGAATTTGTACAGGCTATGAACCATATCGCTGAAATCCATGACCCCCTCGATATCGTCTCTCATAGAATTTCACTTGCAATGATCGACTTTGATCGTAAGTATTCCAATTGCGAGAATGGATTGACAACCCCTCAGGAGAACACGTTTGCGCATGTGGTCAGTTTTTTTTACAATTGTTAGAATTACACCTGTAAATCCGAGTATCCTGCAATGTTCCATTATTCCATGATTACCTGAGATAAGAATTCATACAATATTAAAAGTCTTGTTTTGAAAAGAAGCTTAATATGCAATATTAAACAAAATTCATATGTTGCAGGGAGACGAGTTCGAGCGGGAGCGACTGACATCCCTCGTCTCGCAGCTCAAGGGCGAGAAGCTGTCGCTCGCTCATCTTTACCAGTCAGCCAAGACACTAATTACTGAGAAACATGTGAACCTCTGCTACAATCTGTATCAGGGTAATGATATAGCCTGTTACGTTAAAGAATTTTCCGTTGATCTTGACTTGACTGAAAGCTTATTTCCAAATAGTTTTAGAAGGCGAGTATTCGTCTGATGGGGGGAGATCCTCGATTTCGGATCGAGATCAATCGAGAAGAACAGTGCGGAAGAAGAGAGCCCCAGCAAAGAAGAGAATGCTTGCAGCTGTTCCATTACAAGGAATTAAGCCAATGTAAGTCTTGTTTAATAAAACGGCTCTGGATTTCACTATTCATGCGCCAAAAAATTGATTTCAAAATTGATGAAAAGTCCCGAAAAAATAGTAAAAGGTTCCAATATCCTCGACTACCGTATCCTCGATTACTGTTTCCTCGATTACTGTTTACTTCTTCGAGCTCTCTCCACACTCTCTCACCTGCCCCACTTTTCCTCGTACTCTCCTCCTTTCACGTGTTATATCTCACTTGGAAGCGCCGAACTGCAAACTCAATAAGTTTGCTTTCGTAAAATTTTAAAAGCTGCGCTTCAATAAAGGTAAGGGGAAATGGATTCCCCTTACCTTTATTGAAGCGCAGCTTTTAAAATTTTTGTAACCCTTTGGCAACCCTCCCTTTGGGAAATGGCGACGCTAGCTTTCTGAGAAAGCTAAACCTGAGTGTGTATTTGCCTTTTGTTGCGCATCTAAATTCAATAAAACTGTGGGAATCAAAAGTTTGCTATTATTCGATGCTTTAATCGAATCGCAATAAATATATGGGAATCAAATTTTTCACTTGTGTGTTCTTTTAGTTCAATCGCAATAGAAGTATGGGAATGATAAAATCCGCAAAACCCAAATTCGCGCTACATTTTTCGAGTTTACTCCTCTTTATCATAATGTACGAGTACGACGGTGCACAGGAAACACGTATTTCAGACAAAGATATTAGAACAGTATTTCGAAAAAATCCTCATTGTTCTTTCATAGATACTCAAAGATGTGTGGTGTAGTGTAAACTCTTTTTGCGTATTATAACTAATGGAAGCGGCTCGAAGCGCCACGACTTTGTCGGACTTCGTTATGGGCTCAAACTGAATAGTTAGATCACTAATTTCAAATAAAATTGTAGCGCGAATTTGGGCTTTGCGGATTTCATGACTCCCATACTTTTATTGCGATTGGACTAAAAGACCACACAAGTGAAAAATTTGATTCCCATACTTTTATTGCGATTCGGTGAAAGGATCGAATACGAGCAAACTTTTGATTCCCACACTTTTATTGATGCAACGAAAGCCAAATTGCCATTTCCTTTTTTCCATTTCCTTTTCTCGCCAATTCCCAAAGGGAAATGGATGAGGTCTACAAATAAGAACCGGTGAGACCTTATTTTATCAACCAGCCGTTCCAGCGACCACCGATCGACTGGGCGGTCCCCGAAGCTCTTGTAACCCCTACTTACCCCCCCCCTCCCCCTGCCCCTCGCCTCTCCATCCCGTTTCTCCTAGGAAGTTCTAGAATGCTCGGGAACCTTCTTCGTCTTTCTCCTCTCGTCATCTCTCTGCGACTCTCCTCGCCGGGTGATGCACATAACGCGTTTATGGTTTTGTAATAGTGGACAAACATCACATTGAGGCGGAATATATACCTCATTGTCACAATGAGGATAATGAGCCGTTTACCGTTCCAGTAATTCTCCTGATGCCTCCGAAGACGAATGCAATCCGAGCAGCGGTCACTTCAATTCGTTCGAGAGAGCAGTCAACGGATATGATGCATACAAGGTATGGTGGTTGCAGCATTTACAGCCATAATTTGAAGTTTTCTCAAAATTAAAGTTTTCACAAAATATCTCACAACGCAACATTTTGAATAGGAGCGTTGCTCATTCAAGCGATTAAATACACTGATAATATCAGGATCATGTGCTTTCAATTTCGTGTAACCCTGTGTCCATAATAATGATCAGTCAGGTGAAAGAATGCCCTAGAAAGAATGCGCTAGGATGTGAATTAGCATACTTTTAATGCGTAAGTACGAATTCACTTAGTTTTCAAGTCATTTGCGTAACGTTATCGGAGAAAATGTGTTTGACTTTGTTTGACTTTGGAAAAATATGCTGGTCCTCTTCATTGTTAGCCTGTTATAAAGTGATTATAAAAAAATTCAATCGGGCATTTCCTTGATATATGTATAAAGTTTTGACGATAAAATTGCGAACGAGGTACGGGTTCTTTACAGGCTTCTTCCCCTGAACGATCACTTGGCGAAGACGAAGAAATGTCCATGTTCGCTGCGAGATCGAAAAATAATCAGAAGAAGAAAAAACCATCTCACAAGGTAGGCAAAAAACAAGTTGAATTGAACGATTTATTTAAATTTATTAGCGCGCTCAAATTGCTCCAAATTCTCTGGAAGGATCGATGATCTCTGGTGGAGGTGCAAAGAAACCGGCCACTCAATCCGATGACGATGGTTACGATTTCACAGACCTTCTCAATGCTGTGCCACCACTTGCAGCCAACGATGACTTTGACGACATTTAAATACATTCTTGTTCACCCTCACATAAGTAATTGCCGCTCATTTGTCAAAACTCTTTCTAGATACGGTAGAAATTTTCAGTCCAACGACTAGTAATTGCTGAGAACCTGTGACAGTCCAACTTTTGCCCCTCTTCATGAGTGAATTGTATTTTTGTTGTCTTTCCGACAGAATCTAATCTGCTGTTCTTCATAACTGAATCAATTGCCAAACTAAGAAGTGCTCTCAAAATGTGCCTTTCCACCCTTTTCAGCCGCTTTAAACTCTAAACATGCAATCTGACAAAAACTTTTCCTTTCACGATTTGATTAATTCATTGCTCTTTCATTTTTAGTGCATTCTGTATTTTTTTAACTTTCTGAATACCTCTGCAGAATAAGAAACACGTTTATGTAGCAATCTATGCGTTTTACATTTTATATGTCGAATCAATGCTCTCGTTTTTCGGAAATGATTATAAATCGAAGTAATGCATGGATTACACCGTATTTTTATATAGCTTGAAATGTTCAGGGAAAGATGTTCTTTCAGGCACTTGTACAGTGTACAGAGCGATTGGAGGGTCCCATGAGGATTTAAATCTCCCATATAGATTTTTTGTGTTGTGTTAGTAAATGAGTATTTCGATTCTAAGGTTGATTTGCTCCCCATGGTGCGTCAACAAATTCCACCACTTTTGAATGTAATCGACTTACTCATACCTCGACTTTTGTTTCTCGAAGTTGGAAAGCTAGGTCCTCGAAGTCGAGAATAAGCGTTCATCTCGATCACGATTGAAATGGAGTCATCAGCGCCCAAACGTGCTTGCTGCAAAGTTTTTGAAAGACTGAAAAACTTTAAATATTTTTCCCTGGGGCGACTTTGGACTCTGGGGACCAGGACCCGGGGGTCATGGGTGCACTTTGCACCTTGCAACCATGGACTACGAGTACGGTTCAAATCGAGTCTGTGGAAATCTTTAAGTAATATGTATCGTTGCTTACTACAGTATTTCACACAAAACAAGATACATTATCCAACGAAGTCGAGGGGTCGAAAAAAGCCCATGGAAACAACTTTTGGGCATCATTACCTGTTCCATTGCCTTGTTGATCCTTTAGCAAACGGCCTCATATGTATTAGTAGTGTCAGAATTCGACGAAAAATCGAGTTTTAGTTATATTATAACTTCATCGAAGGAAAAATGCGGAGCAGGGATCGACTAGAAAAACAGCGAAGATGATAAAATCAGGAAATAAAAGATGAAATGTGTTCAGAAAGTGAGAATATGAAACAAAAAGGGGTGAATCAAGAGTTGAATTCACGGTTGGGGCCGATAAAGTCCTCGCATCTCTTTACAAGATCATCAGGAATTGGAAGAGTTCTTGCAGAAATAAGAATACTGCGACCGGACCGACGCTCTTTGTTAATAAGTAGGTTCCTGCAAGCAAACCTTTCACGATTAGTTCAGGCGCTCATATGAGGCGTTCGCCAGGTCTCTGGAACAGGGGCCCCCCGCTAACATGTCCACAAAGTTGGCAAGAGGGGTTCCTTTAGACCCTCTATCCCAAAATACACTCCATTTGATCCTAGGTCATTTTATCGTTCCAGGGTCTCCACCCCATTATGCTCACGAAAACTTTGTTTTGGCAAGTTTTAATTATGCCCAAAATTGGTCAAAATGGTCCAAACGCTCGCGTTGTATACCATAACTTCGAGCTCTCTCGATGCTTCTGTTAAAAATTTTCGTACTTCTGTAAAATATCGATTTTGAACAGGCACTTATCAAGAGCGACGCGGTCAGTCGTAGCAAGGGTACTCTCCCGATTATTTTGCGCTCTTACGCGTGTTAGTTGACTTATGCGGAAGCTTTTCTCTTCGATTTTTTCACAACAAGGTAAACAATCAATGAGCAAAGGGAGAGAGTTGGGAATCTCGAATATTCTCAGCGAACATCGGCAATGATGAACGCATGCAGTGCCCATCTGGTTCTGATATATTGCGCGTGATTTACAGCTATTTTGACCATTTTTAGGTAAAAAATTGTCAAACAATAGTTTTTCGTGAGAATAATTGGGTGGATCCCCTGGAGCGGAAATAGACCTATTATCAAATGGCATGTATTTTCGGATAGTGGGAGGGTCCAAAGGAACCCCTAGGACCAACTTTGTGGACATTTCATTTTTTTACCTGTTCCAGACCCGCGTAGAACCTTGGCGAACGGCCACATATACGTATATATAATTCTTCTCTATAGTCAATATTAGAAAATTGTTCTTTTTAAAAAAATAAATTGGAGGAATAGGAGGAATGCTTTCGGAACGTCATTACAATTGCTCATGTTTGGAGATTGTCTCTTTATTCATTCTTTATTCGGATTCGAGCAAATTTAGCCTTCCGTAAACCAAGAAGAAAATCGATAAAAAATTGATTTTTTTCAAAAGCGCCTCTACAAGACTATCAATGATTCATTTGGGGAGTTTGCGGATATAACTTTTCATGTAGACGCAGGATGAGTAATTCGCTATTCGACTCTTATTCGCATGAGCTAGAGGTTAGAACTATAAATGAGAACCATAAAAATCTCAAATGTTAAAAAGGATGACATGAAATTTAAGAAATATGCCAAGTACCTTAGTTTCCTCAATGCGATCGTCGTCAGACTTTGCACGTTCCTTGTTCGGTGCTTATTGATAACCAAATAGCAGGGATCTCGTTTAAGGAGCATTTTTCGGACCGGATCCATCTCCTCGTCAATGTCGTTCATCCTTAAAATCAGGGTTGCTGAATAACATTGAGATCACATACAGATTAGTATGCCTGTCATTTTATATTTTGAAGGCCAATGAGTTGTGAAAGCAGCATCGAGAAGGACAAGCAGTTTCATATCTCACGACGTTAACAGATATATATACATACATAGATACAGTTATATTTCTCCTATCACATTTCTCATATCAGTCAATTCATAGCTAAAGTCTCACATTGTCTTTGCATCCATCCCCTCAATTGATCCAGCTTCGAGTAGCATGAGCACTGTATGGTGATCGCTCTTCTGAATTGCCAAATCGATGGGCAGCAATCCCCCCACAGTCGATCGATTCGGATTTGCACCATGATTGAGCAAAAGAGAAACAAGACGATGGTTGTCTGAAATACATTGTTCTCCTGCGTTGCGAATTTTCTCATTTGAAGTATCCCCTTTTTAAAAATTCAACATTATTTGAGTCTTATTCAGTATGTGCCTTCAGAATTTGAGATGATCTAGGAATAGCAACTTCAAATTCAGTAAAGAAAATTGAAGATTTTTGTCCATTTTATAAGCTGACCATGAAATCCATGGGTTCTGCAAGCTATGTGGAGAGGTGTGTGTCCTTGACGATCTGCCGCGTGCAGACTTGCCCCGTTCTCGATAAGCATTCGCGCCTTAGCAATGAACACGTAATCATTTTCGTACAAAATATGTAAATCGTTATGTTGTTGTATTGTAGCATTACCCAATATCAATGTGGTAGCCCCAGCGATAAAGCCTCAAGTTTGATCACTCGGTTGTTTACTTCTCTCAGCGCCCGACTTTTTTTCTAGTTTGTTCGAGGGACCGACTGTTGTTTCTCTCTCGTTTCTCTACGCTCTCCCCTCTCCTCTCCTATCTCTTCTCTCTCTAGCCTCTCTCCCCCTCGGATTGTGCCAGTCAAGCTCGCGCCGACCTTACGGACAAGTTAACTGTCTAGTAGTATTTAGTATCTCGAGAATAAGCTATATACCTAGAGATCACAGCGTGATTGACCGAACACATCGCGAGGACCAATTTGTGATCAAAATGTGATTCCCCTTCTACGCCCATAAATACCATATTTTTCGATTGTCTATATATCAGCTCACAATCGAGATATATCTTATATGACCCCAAAAAAACGCATGCTATGAGGTCATAGGCAAAAGAGAGATATCCGGACATACCAAAAGAGAGAATCGCAGACCAGCCATGAAAAGGCTGTCTTGAGAGAAAAAAGAAAGACCTGCTTGAATGATGAGTAGAACACCGCCTGATACAGAGGGGTTCGGCTCCAAAGATCAGCTAGGTTTGGAGAAGCACCGCATTTCTGCAATTATGCTGTATTCTATTTGATATTGAATAAGGAAAAGTAATAGCTTCTCACTTATGCACACAAATACAAAAAAATTGTTCACAATGCGTTGTTATGATCTTTCTGGCTTAGTCCTAATCACACTCGTTATCAGAGCATACAAAACATGTATACTCTCCTCCACATTAAAGGTCCACACTGAAGGCGGTGAACAATATCGCGATAGCGTTAATTGAGCAGCTCAGTTTTGTTACCACAGGTATCGTTCCGCGAATAACTATATAAGCAATGCTTCAAATGTTAATCTCCGCTCACATTCACACCGCATGTTGCATGGCTCAGTTTTTTTTTGAGATATCAGTCTATAAATCTGAGAACGTCTACGTGAAATGCAAGAAAACGTTCTATATGATGTCAAACCCTACAGTATGCAATTCAAAAAAATTCCCTTGTGGAATAGATGTTTAGTACATATCAGTATAACATATCTTCGTACCAGTAGGAGCCGAACAATTTCATCGTTATGGATGCGCACGGCTGTGCCCAGCGGAGTTTCCAATTTACCGTCGTCTGTTGCTGTTCTATTCGGATCAGCTCCTGTAAAATGGAATATGATCGGTAAAATCGATGTCTTCGGATTTGACCATTCTTCTTGTTTTGGTTGTCCTTTGTTCAATTCGGCGTTTTACATTCCAATTTTTTTCCAATTTTTTTCATTCATGAACGAACCTTGGTCGAGAGTAAGATTGCGCACCTCTAGAAATAAGGAACTGGACAATTTCAATGTTGTTGTTGCGTACTGCCTTGTGTAGGGCAGATGCCTTGCTTGCATCTGAGTTCTTCTCCCGATTTGCCAATACTTGGCGTACCTGATATAAAATCGAAAGTTTATCAAAAAGTTTTTCACCTGATTAACCTAAGTATTCGCTCAAAAGAGCGATTCCATTGCACATCGAGAAATGCGCCAACTGTGACCTCTTCAGTTTTTGATATCCTCCCACCAAGGGAACAATCTCTGGAATCCGATCCTGTTGATCATGTAGGCCATGTCAAAGTTTGATGTTGAGGTCTAGTCTTTCATAATTATCTATCCTTTGAGAAATGATTAAAACCTGATTTCATGCGTTAAAATTCAGTATTTTTTATACGCTTCGATATAGAAATGGTTTGAATTTCATTTTCTAAAAACTACGGCCGCCTAGGGCGAAACAAAGTACTTTAAATTGCCTTACGCAAATTCGAGCTTATTCGATCGTGCTCATCGAGAACTTTCCATTGCTATGCAGGTGCTTTCCGAAAGCATACTATAAAGTGATCAGAAGGGCATGAATTACCTTTGTTTCGGGTAGTAAAAACATAACAGGGGAAGGAGAGAGAGACGCGTGACCTCAATTTGATCTACCTCCTCCCCTGCCATTCCTATCTCTTCATTTGTCGTTCCCGCCCGTCTCTCCCATCCCTTCTCGAAAGATTCGAGTTTTTCGCCTCTTTGACCACTTAAAGTAGGCTTCAGAAAGCGCCAGCATCCTAATCGAAAGCTATCGATGAGTAGGGTCGATTAAGCTCGAATTTGCGTAGGGCCTATTCATAGTACTTTGTTTCGTCCGAGGCAGTCATAGTTTTTTTTAAAATCGTATTATAAATACTATATATCGATTCTTGAAATCATGGTTTAATCAACTCGCAAAGGATAGATAAATATGAAACACTATGCCTCAACATCGAACTTTGACGTGGCTTTCTGGACTTGTGAATTATCAACAGGGTCTGCAACTTCCAGCATAGGTTTCCTTGGTGGACGGACATCTAAAACTGAAGAGAATTCAGTTGGCACATTCATCGATGTTAAATGGAGTATGGAAAGTCTAAGGTGAAACGCGTGATAGACTGTACGCTTGTGAATCTTACCAGATCTACCCTGTTGTTTTGAATGGCGACATCAAGGTCGTGTAACGAGTTGGCAGACTCATCCTTAATAGTCTTTCCTTGTCTCCTAGACAGAATCAACATCAATCCTGTCGAATAAACATTAGATTATTGTGTCAATGTAAAAAATGTATTCAGAAAAAATTTAAATTGCAGTAGCGAACTATTACTAAGATAAGTAAATCACACAATTTGACAAAGCGACCAGGAACTTTCTGCAATGTGTAACTCGGTAATAAAGTGAATCCACTATGAAAGTAGCAATAATGCTGAGAGCATTTGGATCATTCAAACAACAGACACAAAAGTAACTTTTGCAAGGGCATCATAACGCTGAACATAATCATCCGAAATTTAAATTGTAGCCCATGATCTTCACTCATAGCTAGTAATTAATTGTGGGATGCAATGCTCACGAAGGAACTAGAAAAGTGCAAACTAGCACCTGAAGCGATAAAAGGAGGAAATAACGGTCGAGTTCCTGTGCACTTTATAAGTTATGTGACCAGTAGGTAGAGACGGGCGGAGGGTGGGGAGAAGAAGAGGGTAAACATGCTGAAGACCGAACACAGAGAATGGAGCGGGTTTGTGCGGTGATGGTTTGAAAGGGGGAGGGAGTGGGGCATTGGCCGATAATAAGCAAA
>LS519436.1:44674-61311 GCA_900490845.1 Pristionchus japonicus | reverse complement strand
CTGAAGCGATAAAAGGAGGAAATAACGGTCGAGTTCCTGTGCACTTTATAAGTTATGTGACCAGTAGGTAGAGACGGGCGGAGGGTGGGGAGAAGAAGAGGGTAAACATGCTGAAGACCGAACACAGAGAATGGAGCGGGTTTGTGCGGTGATGGTTTGAAAGGGGGAGGGAGTGGGGCATTGGCCGATAATAAGCAAAGAAAACGCAGCATGTGTTTGTGAGCGTCACACGAGGTAAATACAAATATAAGTCATTGGTCAAGATAGTGAGCGGCCTATGCGTTGAATCTCACTATTCGAATAGATAAGAACGCTCCCCTTTTTCGGCTGATCGAAGTTTTGTCCAAGAATGAGGAGAGGAAAATCTTTCAAAGGTGAAGAATATATGCTGCATGTCATAGTTAGATCAAAAACCTTTGCGAGAATAATTTGTGTTGTGCACAACCCTCCACTTGATGAACGTCTAGCATAACCTCTATTGAGGATCGCTCAGCTCACTATTTTGTACTTTCCCAGGCAACGATTACAGTATTTCGGCTGAAATTGAATAGACCTCGTCAGATCACATTGACATTTACCTTTTTTATCACATTTTTAAATTGTTACGACAGTAATACGTTGCCGAAAAAACTACGCCGTGCGCTTTTCGTGGGCAGAGCTTATCGTTTTTTGCTATTTGTGGATATTTTATTGAGTTTTTTTCTAATCTCCCGATGCAATTCACATACTAGGATCGAAATACATCCACTAAACACAAAATTAATAATTGATGCTCCATATTCAAGAAAATTGGAGTTTATTTGACATTTTGTTACGCGCAGAACGATAAATAACACTCCGTAACTACGTAATAGTAAACCTGAGTCAAAAGAAGAATTAGTAAATCTGAGACAAAGGAAGTGAACAAATTGATGGGAGATGACATAAGGAGAAGAAGAAAGAAAAAGAGGATGAAACATGCGATTGGACAATAGACCCAGTTTATCTGCGCTAAAAGTGCAATCGAACTGTATAGGAGAGAGCAAGAGAAGGGCCAACGAGGTATATGTCAAATCTGTAGCAAAGCCAAGAGATGAGAGAGATGTTTTTTTAATCGGAAACTTCACACGCCCTACCACTAGCGAGCAATTTGAGTTTGAGAGATATGATATTGCTACCTTTTTAAATGTTTATCTTTTGGAGCCCAACGAATTTCCGGTATAAATCCCATTTCTTTGAATTAATTATATACAGTGGCGACCAAAAGTATTTGGGCACTTTTTGTTTCGTCTGTAACTTTTGAACCAGAGCAGATATCAAGCTGAATATTTTTTGTTATACAGCTAGTCCATCGAAGAGTACGACGCATGTTTTTCGGTACTATGCAAATTCTCCGTTATTGCATAGTGATGACGCAACATTTACGTTACTTTTTCGAAACTTCATTATTCTTTGACGGATTTTTTTTCCGACACTCCAAACGTTTTGTGCATAGAGATCACTCTTAGGGCAACCCAGAAAAAAAGTTTCAAGTTGCTGCGGCCACTCTCCGTGGCTGCAGAAATTCAGGAAAATGGAGGTCGAAAATTCACAACTCTGCCGCTAGCGATGTCAGAACCTCGTTCTTAGGCTTAAAATGATCCATGTGAGGAGTGTTGATGATCCTGAGAGTATGGTTCAATTTGACCTCCATTTGCCTTTGAGAACCCCGAAAGTCATTTTTTCGCATGCCCCTATTTCGAGGGCTCATAATTCCAAGGGTGATTTTCGCCGAAAAATGGTTCCGGTGCAGGAGGGTCCCAAAACCGCTAAAATATCCATGCTCAAATTTTTAGGCTATTGTGATATATTTCCGCCTAGTAGCAATTGATTTACGAAGGTATACTGGTTGTCAAAGTGCTCGACTTTCTCAATAAAGTTCTCCGTTCGAAATTCATAAGTTCTTTTCTAGTTGAGCTACAGTTCTGATACTTTGCATAGATTGTCACCGTAGTGTAAGCCAACTGACGCCACAGTTTGAGCTCGGTTGAATGCGTTTGGCAGAAGTCGACATTGGGAAAGTCGAGCACTTTGACAACCAGTATACCTTCGTAAATCGATTGCTAATAGGCGGAAAGATATCGCAATAGTCTAAAAATTTGAGCATGGATATTTTAGCGGTTTTGGGACCCTCCTGCACCGGAACCATTTTTCGGCGAAAATCACCCTTGGAATTGTGATCCCTTGAAATAGGGGCATGGAAAAAATGACTTTCGGTGTTCTCAAAGGCAAATGGAGGTCAAATTGAACCATACTCTCAGGATCATCAACACTCCTTACAAGGATCATTTTAAGCCTAAGAACGAGATTCTGACATCGCTAGCGGCAGAGTTGTGAATTTTCGACCTCCATATTCCTGAATTTCTGCAGCCACGGAGAGTGGCAGCAGCAACTTGAAACTTTTTTTCTGGGTAGCCCAAGAGTGATCTCTATGCACAAAAGTTTGGTGTGTCGGAAATATCCATTAAAGAATAATGAAGTTTCGAAAAAGTAGTGTGGCTGTTGCGTCATCACTATGCAATAACGGAGAATTTGCATAGTACCGAAAAACATGCGTCGTACTCTTCGATGGACTAGCTGTATAACAAAAAATATTCAGCTTGATATCTGCTCTGGTTCAAAAGTTACAGACGAAACAAAAAGTGCCCAAATACTTTTGGTCGCCACTGTATTTTGTGTTGTTTGGCCTGATCGGGTCTTATAACAAACATAAAATTACTATAAAATTACTATTGTCAAAACTGTGTGTAGAATAACGCGTATGCTGCTCGGGATAGTTTTTTTGACCACTCATGAAAAAGCATATCATTTTAAACTTGTAGTTTCAGACTTGCATTTTCGGGTAATTTAGCAGATGCTTGCGAACAGCTCGTTTTAAAATATACTATTTCGCTAAATCAACATTTCCTTAAAAACCACGGAAGTGTAGACTGATTGAGGAGTGAAACAACATCAGAGAGGGAACATCACATTTGATTTGAAAGGGCCGGAAATGATTGAGCAATGAATTGGACGGGAATTTCATGTAAAGTCCTTGGGACCATATGACGATCTCAATCAAATTGCAGACAATGAAATACCGCAAATAAAGTAGAGAGATAGTGAGCAGATAGCTCAGAAACTTGTCTCCAATATCACTCTCGAGGAAGGAAGATGGACATTGAACAGAGGACATAGTGGGAATGAAAAAAATGAATCCGTATCAGATTTTGGAAATTCCATCGATTTTTTGCTAATACAAATTAAAATGATAATCTCTTGAGAGAATACTTGTTAGAGACTGTACAAACACACACCATAATCGGGAGCGCCAACCAAAACAACAGCCTCAGACAACCAGACTGAATCTTCTTAGATGGGTCTTTTCTTCGTTTTTTCTTCTTCTCTGGACACTCTCAAAACAGTGCACTCTCACGACTCCCTCTCGCGGAACAACAGCAGCTGTTAATCCAAGGAAGAGAGGATATAAGGCAAAGGATTGGGGACTAAAAATGCTTAATCTTAATCTTAATTTCTAAAAAAACATTCTTGCTTCCTTTCAAAAAACGTATTTCTCAAGACGTTGTTGGCTGGATCTATGTACTTCTCAAATTGTTTGTTAGATGCGAAAATATTTTTTTGTTATATTTCATCGCTTGACAGAACGACGCTGTCTGCACGAATATAACTTTCCTAAGGTTCCCGACATGTATGCCCAAGACCTGAGTCCAGAAAAAAACTATTAATATTAACTGGTTCTTTTTATCCGTGATGAAGACTCTAACAACAAATCAGAGCAAATTAAAGAGTTTTATGCCCACCTTATTATCTCAGCGAATTACGTCATGCCTAGAAATTCTTCGGACCGGAGCTCAATCATCTCTTCAAGCTTGAGGCGTAATCTAAAAAAGAATATTTATCAAGCGGCGAGGAAGTCGCATTGTCTTTGAGTTTCTCCAATGCTCTCTATTAAAAACACAATACGTCAATATGTTCATAAGCTGCCTCATGGCGTGCCATATGAATAAATTCATATTATGATAAAACGTTCTCCAGCAATAAGTTCACGAAAGATACAAAAAGAGCAATACGATATTATATCTGATGTATTCGAAAGATCATGTGTTGTATATGTGATCGCAAGGTTAAGAGTGAAAATACAATAAAAACAACAATAAAAACATTGATTTTTCAACTTGTTGGATTTCCTTTCCAGTTTATACTCTGACGGTCTTTCCGCGATATCCCTGTTCCTACCGTAATTTGAAAAGCGTTTGATGGCAAGGTGGCGAGGGACAAGGACGATAGAACGGGAAGAATGTGAGTGAGAAGATATAGAGGAGAGTGAGAGTGAGAGAGCCTATGAGTAGCATTTGGAAGCCAGATTACAGTTCTTAGTCGCTTTTGTCAGCTTTGTTTGCCATATTAAATATTTTAATTAAAGGACGTCTATGCCTCCCAAAACGAAATTGGACGCTAAGAAGGCTGAGGCTGACCGGCTACAAGGTAAGAATTCAATCGTCGCGCAATTTATTTAGCTCTGCTACAGGTCTCGTGTTGGCCCTCCTTAAAGAAGAAGAGAACAAATACTGTGCAGACTGTGATGGAAAGCAACCCAGGTAACATTTGTTTTTCATTTTTCTTTTTTTTAAATGTGATCTCGAAATTAGTCACTTCCTTTATATTGGAATTGATTACTATGCTAACATCACTTAACGTTTAACTCATTTATTTTGCAATTATGGAGAAAATTAATTGAGCGAGCTGTTGAACTTCGTATCATTAAAGATCACAGCTGCATATTTACAGATGGGCTTCCTGGAATCTGGGAGTGTTTATCTGCATAAGATGTGCTGGCATTCATCGGAACCTCGGAGTTCACGTTTCTAAGGTTTGCTTTTTTGCTTTGTTTTAGTTTTATGCTGAACTGAATACGATCATAATTGCTCTTACGATATCAAATGCATACTATACTATACTGTACTGTACTGTCTAACGAATGAGATGTGGAAAGGTGTCTCAGTGGAAAAAAATATGAGACACGAATATATATTTAGTATATTATTAGTAATAGTCTCAGTTCGACAATAAGCCGTGAGCGTCGGAACTATTGTTTGGTTTACGCCCGCGTGTTTAAGTAGTGTTTGTACGCGGATGTAGGAGAAGTTCATCGGTTGCATGATATAGTTTGCCACCTTTGTGATGACAATTACAATTTCTCCGTATTGTGCGAATTGTAGTTTTAGTAAAATAGCATCGACGCCAGGTTGGAGGTGCTGGCAGAGTTGGAAAATATTCTGTTTGAAAATATTTTTTTTTAAATCATAATAAGCTAATGAGAACGAATAATTTATAATTAATTGTAGGTGAAATCTGTGAATCTCGATTCGTGGACTGCCGAGCAATGTCAATCTATGCGAGTGATGGGCAACGCCAAGGCAAAGGCGGTCTACGAAGCAGACTTACCTGAGCACTTCAGGTACGCTTCAGCGGAAACAAAGATCTAACATTTCTCTTCTCTTCGAAAGGGGTTTAGTATCTAAAGAATGAACGTATACCTTACCGGAAAGAAGGACATACCAGACTTGGACTTGGCTATCCTATAGTAGCATCATTTGAATATGAATAATGGATAGGATTTAGAAAGTGCTGATTATATAAATTTGTTTTTAAGAGACCGGATCGGAGAAAAATCGCTTTCCTCCGGACATTTCCCTAGGGCTGAGATTCGGACCGCCATACTCACATATATTGGATACTCTTAGGCCTTGATTACAAAATTATGAAATCATGGCCCGTGTTGCGAAATAGGGCGCGCCAATTGCGAACGAACTTTGAAAACTGACATTTCAAATCTCAGAACAAGCTAGTCCTACTCCGCCTCTCGCTTCCCCTCTAATCTATCACCCGACGACGTGCCTAGAACGCACGCTCACAGGATACGATTAGTCGCACCCTCGCCATATCGAACAGCTTCGGCTCGATTGGGGGAACCTCTACCCGTTTGGAGCTTGAGGGATGGGCAAAATAAGCTCCGCCCCTTCCTCTCCCCTCTCGCCTTCCTCCCCTTACAAACAGTACCTTCCGCGCCCACGTTTTGGGCTGTAACTCAGCTCAGGGGCAAGATAAAGACTTCTGGTAAAAAGCATTTTGTTATTGGGGTCCTGAGGGATAGTTTGAGCATCCTTTTGAATCCATTGCTTGACATCGACTATGGACGTTGTGGCCCCTAAACATAGTTGTTGTCTAGCCCCTATATCGTAGAAGCCTTCAACGATTCATATAAATTAGACATTTTTCGACTAAGAACGCTGGATAGAGCTGTAGTTCCCATAATTATTTAAAATGTTGTGAATTTTCAAAAGTTGATTGGGAAATTGATAATTGGGCTTTTCAAATTTTGGTGACTTTATATATTCCAGGCGGCCTCAGACTGATCAGCAGCTTGAAAGTTTCATTCGTGCGAAATATGAGCACAAGAGGTGAGTATGAAAATGTTATGAATTTTTTACTCTCAATAAACCAATATTAAGAGAATATATACATCTTCGTATAGGGCCGTTGCATAAGTCTTTTCCAATTGCTAACCTTTAGTTCGAGTCATCCTTATTCGCTTACAATTACAATTGCAATTATTTTATGCACCATGGAGAATGAGACTGGGCAGTACAGAGATCTTCGAGAGATTGTGGTGGGGTCCGTCGTCATTTGTGGCGAATCGGGTTGGGGGGGTGTGGCTTCGGGGGAAGCAGCAGATTGGTAGAAATATATAAAAACGTAGAAGGGAATAAGGAGAGAAAGAGATAGATGGAATAGAGAGGAAATGAGATCGGAAATAATATGAGTAGCTCGTAACGATTTCAGGCGAAAGCACGTTCCATCTGTCGATAGTCCTAGCCACAAAACTTGAGTGAGACTTGGGAAGAGCGAATGGTAGTGCACTGCGCAACGAATGAGATCGCCGAAGGTTACGAGCAAGAGGTGAAATTCTGTACTGGTTGGAGTGGCCATAAGAGTAGAAATTGTGGATAGAGAAACAGGAAATTGGAAATGAATCTCCTATTCTCAAGAATTTGCAAAGATAACTGGTAGATTCTATCGGGATAAAGGGAATAGGGGATATGACAAGAAGCAAATAGACGCCGTGAGAAGTTTCTCTGGACATCCTAAATCTGATTAGCTAGTACAACAGTGTGCGGAGACCAGACAACTGAACCGTACTCAAGAAGGGGTCTGATAAAGGTAGTAAATGCTTGAGTGTATAAGGCGGGGTCGGTAGAGAATAAACACTTAAACGTGAGGTTAACTTTCGCTCTAGCTTTGGAAATCATTTTAGAGAGGTGATGGTTAAATTTTTAGAGAAGAATGCATGATTACGCCAAGGTCTTTCATAGAGGAAGAGACAGAAAGCGGGAAGCCGTTGACAAAATACTGAGAGCGAGGGAGAGAGACCCAAAGTGTACGACCGTGCATTTTTTGTCGTTAAGCGGGAGGTTCCATTCTTGAGACCAATCAAATATGGAATCTATGGCAGACTGAAGAAGGGAACAGTGAAGGGGAACACGTGCATACATTTTTAGGTCGTCTGCATAGATACCGTATTTGATACCAGGGGCAAAGATTTGGAGAGGTCATTAACGAAAAGTATGAAAAGGAGAGGGCCAATACAGGATCCTTGCGGTACACCAGAGGTGATAGAAGAAGGATCAGAAAGGGTGTTACCGACGAGGACGCATTGGGACCTCCCAGAAAGGTAGTTACGAATCCAAGAGATAATGCTAGAAGAAAACCCAAGCAAGGAGAGTTTATGGAGGAGCAGCCTGTGATCGATACTGTCAAAGGCTTTTTTGAAGTCAAAGTAGATAGTATCAAACGAGGAGTTTTGTGATTTAAAGAGAAGATAATTGTGATTTAAAGAGAAGCTTGACGAAAATCAAACAGATGATGACTATCAAGGAAAGCAGTGATTTCGGAGATAAGAATTTTCTCAAATATTTTAGTTACAGAACAGGTAAGACTAATAGGCCTAAAGGTATTTATAGATTTAGAGGAGGTTTTGGGAATAGGTTTCACAATAGCTTGTTTCCAATGACCGGGAATGGACTTAGAATGCAGAGTTTTATTGAAAATAATTAACAAAGGAGAGACAACGGAGATTTTGCATTTAGAATAGAAGATGTTAGGTAAACGGTCAGGAGAGAAATTACACGAGAGAACTGATGGTCACAAGGATGTGAGCAGGAACAATAGAGGGTAGGTCAAAGAGTGGGATAGTGGGAAGGGGCTTGAGTTAAAAAAATCTAGTTCGGCAGTATTACTCAGTGCATCGGGTAAGCATTATATTCATACCACGGAATCGTTCCGTGCTTGCTCGCTTAGAGACTAATCAAGGAATTCAAAATGTGAAATTTTTTAAAAAAATTTCTAAACCACTTGTATTTCGTCAACACACCTAGGTACATGTGTAAAGAGGATTTCCTTCTAGCTCTATCAGCAACGATTTATGGCATGATAAACCAAGCCCTGTATTTCGCACTAAACCAGTTTTTGTTTTCAACACCTTTTTCAAAGAGGCATGCATGGCAGATATGTTATCTTGCAATTATAATGTAGATCACTATTGCTAAGGCCTTAGAAAATTCCTTTAAGGTGAACCAAATTCTCAAAATGGGAGTTCGACTTCCGATCTGATTTGGAATGTCACTGTTCTCTTGTTACTTATCCGACCGACTCCACGTAGCGTGCGCTAAAGAGAGTGTCCGAGCCCTTACCAATAACAGAGAACCTGATGAATATCAATGATCAAAAACAGATATATTTGACACAATATCCGAGTGTTGAAGATAGAAAAGACTTTTGCAACAGCCTGATAGAATATGAAAGATAACATAACTCTCTCGAAAATAAACATTATAGCGATGACGCAATAAGGTGAAATGTCAATTCGCGGACCACATAACAAGTTCTCGTGAACAGAATTTGCATAAAGTTCATAAGAATGAAGCAATTTTTAAACAATTCTGATCAGAAACTTTATGTAAAATTTTTAATACAGTGTTCATTCGCGTATAAGTTTGGTTAAATAGAACAAGTTTTGGCTAGATTCGTAGTGTGCTTATGTATGTTTATTGGTTCATTTGATGATATTCAACTGCATTCAACGTTTTTAGACTGCAAAATTAAACTATAAGAAACCATATCTGAGAAGACTCACCTCGACCCGCAAAGTGAAGTTCAGAAAAAAGTGCTTTATCTGTTGTGAGTCTTCTTGGTAACCTTCTGAAAGAGTGCGGTCCACATCCAAATTACTTTTTTTCATTCCATATTTCAGCTATGGCTCACCATTTGTAGCAACAGACAACCATTCGCGCCATCTATTTTAATACAACAAATTTTTAAAATCCCTAAGTGTTTAAGTTTTCAACATCCAATACTCTGAAGGTACATGATGCGCGATTGGGTCGCTCCTCGAGTGGACATAAACGACATTCCGCTTGCTGGCGAGGAGAATCGATGCGTGGGTCCTACAGTTGGTGCTGTACTCAAACCGCGTACGTTCTTTTCAAAGGAAAACAAATTCAAGTATGTTAATTCCCTGCTAAACGTTAAATTTTCAGTTGTATCATTTGTAAAAATGGTGACTTTCACGTTGAACAAGCGTCTGGAACAGTCGAAATGTACAGTATCGGACAAAAGTTTAGCACCAAAATTCAAATCGTCATAAGTATCTTTAAACATGTGATAGAGACTTACGGCGGGGAGCAATAAATAGGCAATCTATAGGAGAATAAGGCCATATGGTATATTTGAACAGGTTCGTCTAGACTCATTCGCTGCAAATTTTCTGCTGAGGTTTGGTCGTAAATACTTTTTGAACCTCGGAGGATTTAGCCCAGAAGCTCAAACGTTCTGTGGTGATAGCACAACCATTGATCTTCACGATCCACCTTATGGCCCTTTGCGGACATTTCGCAATAGTGAACAGGAATTATTTTCCGACACCTCCCAAATCTTTTCAAAATTATGTATGTTCCGTCTTAGGTTACCCACAGCCTCCAAACTTGGCAGGTAGTATCAGTGTGTGGTCCAGTTGAATTGTACCAAGTTTGGGCCGGATCGGTTGCTTGGTTCGTGAATTCCACTTTTTACTTAAACTCATTGTGTCCCCACCCTGAAATAGCACAACCTCTTGTGACGAAGTATATGAAATTTCAAAGTTGGGCGATCACTTTCCCGGGATTTACAGCTGCGATTCCGACGCGATTCTAAGTGGGGAATTTCACAAAACGGTGAACTGTGCTGAAAGAGATGCCTCCAAAACTTGAACGTTGTGCTTTCAAATAACACTTGAGGTTCTAACATTTCTCGAAATGATACTGCGAACACGATTAACTTGTTCAAAAGGGGATACGCCAAAGTTCCCGAAAATCTTTTGTTGAACTTGTTGCTTTTTTTCGATCTGACTCGCGTCGGATTTGCAGCTGTAAAACCCGGGAAAGTGATCGCCCAACTTTGAAATTTCATATACTTGGTCACAAGAGGTTGTGCTACCACACTGCACGAAATAGGATTTTTCACTTCACGGAGCGGCTATTTCAGGGTGGGTACACAATGAGTTAACGTAAAAAGTGGAATTCACGAACCAAGCAACCAATCCGGCCCAAACTTGGTACAATTCAACTGGAGCACACACTGATACTACCTGCCACGTTTGGAGGCTGTGGGTCACCTAAGACGGAACATACATAATTTTGAAAATATTTGGGAGGTGTCGGAAAATAATTCCTATTCACTATTGCGAAATGTCCGCAAAGGGCCATAAGGTGGATCGTGAAGATCAATGGTTGTGCTATCACCACAGAACGTGTGAGCTTCTGGGCAAAATCCTCCGAGGTTCAAAAAAATATTTACGACCACACCTCAAAAGAAAATTTGCAGCGAATGAGTCTAGACGAACCTGTTCAAATATACTATATGGCCTTATTCTCCTATAGATTGCTTATTTATTGCTCCCGGCCGTAAGTCTCTATCTCATGTTTAAAGAAAAATATGACGATTTGAATTTTGGTGCTAATCTTTTGTCCGATACTGTAGTCGAAATGTGTGTACAATTGGCCCATGGGTCATTGTTGACCCTCTACCTGAAAATTCACACCATTTGTTTAGGTCACTTGTCCGTTCCTGGGTCCATATCCAAAAAAACTAAATTTCAAAAGAAAAAAACTAGTTTTTATGCGTAAGGGTGGTCAACTAGGCCCAAATGCTCGCGCCTGATACCAGAAATTCGAGCACTATTGAATAATCATTATGTAATTTTTTTAGAGCTGATTTTGAGTGCTTATAGAACTCATCATCTTTTGTATGAAATCCTTACTTATGTCCGAAATCGTTTCATCTACAATTTTTTATCAGACTTTCAAACATAAAAATTTGCCAAAACTAATTTTTAGTTCAAAAAAGGCTGTGGGTAGGGACCGTAGCAGCCCGTCTGAGAGCGGGCAAACTTATCGTAATTTTCCGACATTTCGAATTAAAATTCACAGACTAGCGATGAAACCCCCTTCTAACTTTTCCCTTATATGCTGCTAAAAGTTCTTGCAACATTAATCCATGAATGCGGTTCTGGCCGGAGCTATGCTAAAATTAGTGAGTGCTTGTAATTTTGGAGCTCTCTGTATATTTCAAAAATCGACCCTTTGACTCTTTTAAACGAGCTCCTAGCATTTAGCCTGGCTCAACAATGACCATATGACCCCAAACAAATGACAAAAATGGGGGGATAAAACGGCAGGAATCCAAGGCGCATCCTGGGATCTATCAGCGGTGTGGAGCCCTTGAAGCGGAAGAGTAACCCATGACCGAATTTTCAGATAGAGGTTCAAAAATATTTTACATTTCGACATTTCGAATTTCTACCTTCTCCATACCCCACATTCAACCTTGTTGAACCTTACGCGAACGGCGTTTTATATATTGCAGCCTCTGCAACTCGCGTGAATGAAAGACCTGCTGAGCAGGCAAGAGGCCACGAACTGTTGGACATTTCTTTCGCCTCGGCGCCAGTCGCCATGGCTCAACTCCACACAACGGTTAGGCTCAATCTTATCTCGCATTGCGTCTCATCCCACGGGGCAACTGTAGAAATAGAGCATAAAATAGAGCTAATAAATTGTTTGTGATTCCCCCTTCGTCTATACCTTAGAAGTGAGAAGATCTATCGTGATACGAATCTCATTCAGCCTTCGCTACTCGACTTCGACTTCACCGCATCTCCGAATGTGGTCCTGCCTCCTGCCAAGAATGGTATCACGTTATCACTACAAACTAATTGCATTGCAGTCAATCTTTTTCTACTGTTATCGCATCAACTTACGAAATGGTATCAAAAAGTTTAAAGCGGATTCATGCTCTGGGATGTTTTTCACTGGAAAAATTCTTCTCGATTCATTTTAAGACCATTTCTCACGCGATGATAAAAATAATCGCAAAAACAATCAAAAATTATACCCGCTCCCTATTTTCTCCATCGAGACGAAAATACGCTTCTCGAAAGATTGCTTATTATTTTTATCAGTCGCAAGCAATCAGTCAAAGCATCAGAAAGTCGCAAGCACTCTATGTAGAAGCATTCATCGAATAGACCATACCAATCACACTTCCCTCGAAGAATCAAATCAACATCAATTTCGTAGTGATGATACATTATGACGAATATAGATATCGCTCACTGAGGTGTTCGTTGACCCATTGAAAGTAGAAACTGGACGGTGATCGAACATAGACACAGCTAGTTTCTTTATCATTACTATTTTATAGTAGGCTACGTCATCTGTTTGTACGTCGTTCATTGCGAAATCGCATCTAAGCACACCTAAGGTTATCTGCGCTCGTATTTTTTTGCTTACGTGTTTTTTGCTCAGGTATATTCCAAATTTCAAGTTTCTATCACAACCCCAAGTGCCTCAGGCTGAATCCGCTTTTTGTCGGTTTCGTGGCGTCCCACTTTTTTGAGAATCGGTCGGAAAGGTGTGCATTAAATAGCTCATTCTCTTTTGGTCTCTCCCTCTCTCCGATATCTAGTCGTAAACAACTCCCTCGCTTCTCACCTCTCGGGTTCTCGTGAGGTCATTCGGTATCGGAAAACAAATTTCAAGGTAGAGGAAAATTAATTACAGGTTTGAAATCATCGCGACGATGTCGCGACGTGTTTCCGGTGTCGAACTCGCCCTTTTCATTTTTTCCATTTATTCTTTTGAAAAAAACTATGTACATACTCTCGTTCAGACCAGTTCGAGGAAAATGAAAGTGAATTTCGGCTTTGATCTCGGTGCTTTTATTGCACTGCGTTTGTTGACAATTTGAGATCGTGGGGCGATCTCAGGCCTGATCCCGGTACTTTAATTGATCTCAGGATTCGGGGAGTCAAAATTCACTCAGTTGTTGACTTTGCACCGCAAATCCAGGATGAACACCTTCCAAAGGAAGGTGGATAATTTCTCGATCAGGAGATTTAGATGACATCTTCGGTTCATTCGTCTCCGCCGGTTCAACGGCAGTCGCTAATTCAAGCGCTCCATCTGATCCTGCTCCATCTGAGGTTTGATGACTTCATTCCAAAACACCTTATAATGCAAAAAGATAAAAAAGGGATCAAAAGGTTCCACACCATAACAAATCATCGAGTGTAGATTATACTGATTTGAGTCTTCCTTTGCACATTTGATTGCATCACACACAAATTGATCATGTTGCTAGGCATATTTAGCTCTTGAATATCTCTCTTAATTTAACAAACTACCGAAACGTAACTACTGTGTCGGGTTTCCCAGATTGACATGTGAATATCAGAGATCCTTTGTTTTGGAGATTTGACATCAGAGTTCATACGAAAATTTTCTTTTAACGTTTTTCCCGACGTATGAACTTCGCATGAATTCCGAATTTTGAAACTAAGCTAACCAAAATTTATATTTTGAGATTTGGCAGCAAATTGTTTTTAGCGTTTCATATCGGGACATAAAGTGGCACAACTTCAATGAAAGACTCAATTGATGAAATTTAAGATCCGCAATCATGGTTTGATAAGAGCTCATGATAAGTTATCATAAATTATCATAAACGGTTCACAATATGTCATATTGACTTACAGGCAGCAGGACAACTTTCGCAGATCACAGGAGAACTTTCATCTCTTTCTATTAGCACACGTACAATCGATGACAAAAAGAGCAACAGTGACATTCTTGCTCTGTTCGGAAATCTTCCCAAAGCTGCACCCGTTTCTCAGGTGAGGTTCAATCAATAAGTTATCTATACTCTTCCTAACACTCTTGTCGCTCAGTGCGCGCAAGTGAATATGAAGAAAGTTGAGTTTGAGTTGATGGTTGGAGATCTTGAAGTCGCATCGTATTTCAGGTCCCGCAGCACAACTGGGGTGGCGGAATTTTCGGGGGTCCTTTGTCGACTCTCCAGCAAAAGCAGCAACAACATCATCCTCAAGTGCAACATCATTCACAGATGAACAGTTCCGGGCTGAACTCCTTCGGTCTGCCATCTTCTCAGCAGTCAGTGCAGATGAAGCCAAGCGAAGGAATGGGTGAGTGCATTTGTACCTCTGGCACTTCTTTCGATAACGTACTGATTACCTATGACTATTCACGACAATTATCCAATAATTTCCTCAAGTTGAATAATCACTTACGGGAGAAACAAGCGAAGAAACGCATAAGAATTTATCTGAATCACGCAAAACAGTTTTATGTTGACATTGTTTTCGGAAGCCTTTATGTTTCTATATTGATCAACTATTGCGGTCACAAAAATGATCGTTCGAATCTTTCAGGTGATCTATCTGGACTGATGATAAGTGGAAATGGCCTCGGCACCTCTTCTCCTATTCAACAGATACAGCATCAACAAATACATCAGACTATACCCCAGTCAAACGCTTTCGACTCATTAAGTTTGAACAGCCGTCAGTTTCTGTTATTTTCATTCCAAGTTCATGGGCCTATACGATTATAATCGACTGAGAGCTATATAATATCATTTCAGTGTTCCCTGGAGGACTCTCTCAAGCAGCCTTCGCCAATCCGCAGACTGCTGCTGCCTTCGCTGCCGCTTCTCCATTTGCCTCTCCTCCTACAATGATGGGAGATGGAAATATTCTCAATCTGGACAGCTTATTGTGAATCATTCATTAAACGATGCAGTGCACGTACTCAGATCAACACATATATTTTTTTTTCCAAAATACCGTATCTCTCCTTCGTTTCTGACCATTTTTTACTGACTTTCCGTTATGTCTCGACTGAATGGACATGCATTTCAAACTTTATTATATTGCACTATTCTCAGTTATCTCAATACTCTATTATGTCGTCCGCTTCTAAAGATAGTTTTTCCTCTTCTACAGTGCAATATCTGCATATCTTCCGTTAAAAATTTTTCCTTTGCCTGTTGTATGATACCACTTTTTAATATATAGCAAAAATTAACTGTGATCCAGCTGTGAGATGTTGTGTTCATATTTTAAACTTGCATTTTTAACTTATTGTTGGATCACATTTATCGCTTCTTTTTCGACAAACTTTATCCCGTTTTATCCCGTTTTTTTCCATTCACTCTCATTGGCCGTTTTTGATTCGTAATACTCACACACGCTTTCAGTCTCCAGAAACACAATGTTTGAGTCGACCCTGGTTTCCTAGCAGTGAATAAACGTGATATGAGTGATCAGTGTTTGCCCACTGGGGCTTCTAGAACGATGTGGTCACACGAGAGAACAGATCGAGCATACTTTAAACCGAGAGAGAGAGAGAGGGAAAGAGGCCGGCTCAGTTCTTCTCTCTCATCATTCTCAGTTCCTTCTGCTCTCGTGAGTTGTGTGCTCTGACGCACATCTCTTTTTTGCTTTCTCATTATCACCACTCGTTCACTCTCTCGATACACAGTGGAATTGTTTTCGTGCGGGAGTCTGTGGCGTCACCTTCTGTTTCCCCCCACTCAACGATGGATAGATATGACGCCGTTCGCGTAAGAATCGAATAGATTGGGAGCGGCCTGGCACAGTCAAAATGGGTCAATTCCCTATAAGTGTGTGTTTTGGGGTTCTCGGGGGTGCTGATGAAGATGCGCACACTCATTTTCCATTTTGACCTTCCGTTGGCTCCAGACGCCGTCACGTCGAAAACAGTGTTCACGCTCGTTCTTCGTTGCCGAATGAGCAAAAAATACGTGAGTGCGACCCCAAGGGCAGAATTTGACGCTGATCACGCCTGTCTAATTCATTTTTCATGTTTTGGAAAAATGAAATTTAGAAAATCGATATTTTGACGTTTTAAAAATCGGGCAGAGCGACCGACTTAGATCGACGTGCCGTGACGAGAGGAATTCAAATCTATGTTTATCATCCATATCGGACTCTTGGTTTTTGAATGAGACAGCAAAAACTGCAGCCAAATCGAGGGAGAACGGCGTCTCTCTCCTTTGATCTACCCTCTTCCCCAAACTTGTTTACTCTGCCTCTCTGCACTCTCTCCTTTCGCCACGCTCTCTAACCTATCGCTGACCTCGGCTCAAGGGAAGAGGGTAGATCAAAGGAGAGAGACGCCGTTCTCCCTCGATTTGGCTGCAGTTTT
>LS519436.1:31883-44041 GCA_900490845.1 Pristionchus japonicus | reverse complement strand
TTTTGCTGTCTCATTCAAAAACCAAGAGTCCGATATGGATGATAAACATAGATTTGAATTCCTCTCGTCACGGCGCGTCGATCTATGTCGGTCGCTCTGCCCGATTTTTAAAACGTCAAAATATCGATTTTCTAAATTTCATTTTTCAAAATCATGAAAAATGAATTAGACAGGCGTGATCAGCGTCAAATTCTGCCCTTGGGGCCGCACTCACGTATTTTTTGCTCATTCGGCAACGAAGAACAAGCGTGAACACTGTTTTCGACGTGACGGCGTCTGGAGCCAACGGAAGGTCAAAATGGAAAATGAGTGTGCGCATCTTCATCAGCACCCCCGAGAACCCCAAAACACACACTTATAGGGAATTGACCCATTTTGACTGTGCCGGCCATTACTCGATTCTTATGCGAACGGCGTCATATATCTAAACTAATAATATCGTGCAAATTCGTGGAGTTTTCGCCCTTTATCTGAAAAATATATAAAAGAACTGCCGTGTTGACCAATCCTCTGCTCACTTTTTCGTCCTGGGAGTAGGATGAGGTGGCAAGATTTGTTTTATATAAACCCCTTGTCTAATCAACCATTGAGAACATTTTTATGTTGACACATTTCCGATCCGACCACGTTGAATAGATCAAAGATTACGTTGCGCGTTTTCACTACCCACTCGGCCACGACATCGGTGCGCTGCCTTCCGAAGATCGTTGGTTCGAACCCCGCTGGGGGTAGGGAAGTGGGAACATTTTTGACGGTGTGGGAATTGGGCAGGTGTACTGTGGAAGAGACGTGACAAAATTGTGGACTATTCCGACATGTTCCTTTTGGTCCTATAGTTTAGCTTCTGGCATAAGAAATTTAGAACATGATCAGATGGGGTGGAATCAGAATATGGGGGCGCTAGCTCAAAAATGCTCTTCATGCAGCAATCGGCGCGAATGACTAAAAGCGAGCGTCAGCCCGAATAGGCCTCTCGAAGTCGAGAGCTGGAGGGTTTCTATTTAGAGGTGGAGGATAGCGTTGAGAACAAGGTGGTAGATGAGATCAAAATAGGACTAACTAGGAAGAACGGCAGTAACCCATGAGTTTGAAGCGAGCATTGGAATTTTTGGAACACTTTGATGAGTGAAAATGCGTGTTTTCGGACTGGAAGCCGATCGGATCATTCTGATTTCGATAAGAAATGTTGAAGGAATCGGTAATCTAAACAGATCGAGATAGTTAATTACGGATCAGCATGTATGAAGGTCGGTGTTGGGGTCGGTGTTTCAAATCCCATCCGTGGAATACTCGTTTTGCCGTTGAGTTCGAATCGTTGAAGAATGATCATCAAAGTGGTTCTGAGGTATCCTACTACAACCCCCGAGTACCGTACCCCCAAAACCCGGCGCTCTTACAGTATTATTGTTCTATTTTACGTTTTTATATCAACAATATTATTTTACGTCAACAACTGTGCAATTTATAATATTTTTTTCTTCTCTAAGGAAAGTTCTAACTAGTTCTGTAACATTCGCTAACGAAACTTCTAGAATGTTCTCGAACTCCCTCTCAGGCGAACACGCTCACGCAAGGGTACACTTCTGCTTTTTGTAATGAATAGAAATATATTCGGTTTTTTCTGCTTCTTATTGTTATTTCGTTGTTAATTTTTTCGTTTTCGGTGTACTGCATGTTGTCAATATCAAATCTGATTTTCACTTCTCCTCTGCGATCCCGTTACCTTCTTCCCTCACCCTCTCTCATCTCCTCTTCCTACGCCCGTGTTGTAAGAAAGTGATGACACAAGAGAGGTTGGAGAGAGGAGAAGATGAAAGAGAAAGAAAGGGATGATGGGAAAAATACTTCGCCCAGGTATCCATTGCCTATACTGTTTTAACAGCAAAATGCTCAAATGTGAGTATTTGTGTATGAGGTACTTGTAGGTAAGAGGAGAACAAAGCCTAAGGAGAAAAAATGTACGAACGAGAATCATAGAGTGATAGAGCTTCTCTTTAGAAGAGGAGAAGGAGTGATGTGATGGCGATGTCTCTGCCTCAGTGCAATTGGCGGATGAGATAGAGTGCAGATTGAGGAGAGATAGACAACGAAAGAGAGAAAGAGAGCATGACAAAGAGGAGAGACACGATCTTGCCTCTTCCTCTCTTAGTTGTGTCCGCTCACCACTTCTACCTTGTTGATGCTATCAACGAATGACCTTGAGCCCAAGAATGGGGATCAAATGATAACTCCTCTTTCTCTCTCCATTATTTCCTTTTACCTCACGGTTCTTCTCTCTGTACAGTACTAAGTCAACCTACTCACTACGCAATCGTATCCTTAGAAATGTAGAATATAATATTTGATTTCTGATTATAATTCACAGATTTTCCCTTTTAGTAATAATATAAATTTGGAACTGCCTCTTCTTACGTCAACTAAATATATCGTATAAGAAATAGATCGAAGGCGACTAAACAGATCGAAAGCGATTAGATGGAACCTGTTATCTTCGATTTTTTTGATAACATTGATAAATGTTTATTGATTGATTTCGCTCTCTTATTGTACTAGTTCCATTACAAATTTCTGTCTATCACAATGGGATGATTTCATGTTTATGCTCACCCTCACCGATCATGCCATCCCTCTCTCGACCTCTCCTGATATCACCCACTTTGCAATCTCCGCCCCTCCCCCTTTTAGTAGACTTATATTTGCGTATCCTTATAATGAGAAGGTGGAGACGGTACACGTTTCACGTTTATGTTCTCTCTCCATTTCTACTCTTACTGATTTCTCATCGTATCTCTTTTCTACGCCATTTATCCTTTCCTCAGTACGTCCCATCTCTAATTCCCCTAATTCCCTTATCAAGTAGAATTTAGTTCTCCTCTATTTCTTCTCCCGACCTTCTTCGTCTCTCCTTTTTCTATTCCTATGAAACTTTCTCAAAATTTTCTCAATTTGCTCAAGCAAGTTGTGGCAGGAGCGAATCTGTACTTATATGATCTATATTAATGCATATTCACAAAATATATGTGCCTAATTGTCAAATGCATACCCAAGCTTATGTATTGAAGGAGAAGTATGGAAAAGGAGATCGATGAGGGTACAGGAGGAAAGCCAATCCACATCACTATAGCTCTCGTTGTGCTCAAAGTGATCTTCTTCGTATATGATGTAATCGTCTTCCTACCATTCCAGGTACTTTATCAAAACAACCTAGAATTAATTTTGTTAAAACTTATTTTATCGTTATACTCTAAATTTCAGATTTTTGCAAATCCTTCCGAGAAGTTGGCTCGGTCGGATCGAGTTAAGGTTAGTTAAAAACGATTTAACTTTGCTAACGATCGTTAATTACATCTATCATTAAACTCTTCAACACACGTGAAAAAACGAGCTCAAATTCGAAGCAAATTCGAAAATGTTTTTCGTTAATTACGAGAGAAAGTCGTACTTTCACGCTCTCTCCATGCGCTCATCTTTGACAACTATGACTCATTCCACTTCCGCTACAACTTTCCCGGCTTCTAATGACAATCCACATGTTGTGTGCAGGCATCCACTAAATATTTTATTTTATTTTCCCTCGAAATAGTTGTAGACTTCGAAAGCAACGAGGCTAAGAAATCAGTAATAAGGAATAGACAGTTTAGTGACCGTGCCAAAGAATTAAGCTAGGAAAAGAATAATCTAAATTGGGACCTACGAATGAATGTGGAATGAGTCACCGAACCTTGTCCTGTAATGTACTCGAGCTCCCATTCAGGCTTATTTGTTATGACTTGAAGAATATTATATAGTTTATTGATCATAGGCTCGTCCCGTTGTTGATGGTGATCCCACATCTCCTTACCGTCACATGAAAACAATCGATGGCGATCTTGATGTCGTCTTCTACAAAGGAGTCGACACTCTGGCTAAACTGTGGATGGAGAATGTCAGGTTAGTGAGAGTAGAAAAAAATCTGCTCTTATATTTGCCTAAACAGTGCTTTATTAGCGCATTTTCTTATTAACTAAACAGACGCTGTATTTCGTAGGTTCGATTAGCTTCCAAGTGTCCTTTTCAAAATATATTTATGCTCATAAATATTTTTGTCTGCCGCCTCTTCCCTACCGTCTGTCTACTCGAAAAATCAATGAAATCATTGAGTAAAAAATCTTCTTTTAAATTTAGACGATACTCGGACAATGATTGTCTCGGAACACGAGAAGTGCTTCATGTACACAAGGAAAAACAACCGAATGGAAAAATATTTGAGAAGGTATTGTACGAGAATTATATCTTCAATAAGAACACCTCAACAAAACAATTCAGTGGGAATTGGGAGTCTACCGCTTCCGCAGCTACAACAAAGTTAATCAACGCGTGAATATGGTCGGATCAGCTCTTGCTTCACTCGGGCAAAATGAGAAGGTTAAATAATATATGTACCTTTGATGCACATTGTTTAAACACGACGGGATGTTGTTTTTCTCATTCCATTACACCCGGTTCGATACTCGTCATAATACCGCCTCACCAAGGTGCCCGAAACTAATAGTGACTAGATTACTAGACCAAGTAAGTTCGACGAAGAGATTAGGACTCTGTTACAGTACAGAGGTCCCATGAGGATTAAAGGGTCCCATGACGATTAAAAGGTCCCATTATGATTAAAAGGTCCCAAGGAGATAAAAAGGTCCCTTGAAGATTAAAAGGTCCCTGAAAAACTTTAAGGGTCCTCCGGAGATTAAAAGGTCCCAATGATTAAACGGTCCCAGCACAGTGTACAATCACTGGAAATTAAAAGGTCCGGTGGATATTAAAAGGTCCCATAGCTTACTAAAGGTCTTACTAAAGGTCACAATTGAAATTTAAGATTGAAGTCATGAATTAAATGTTGGGCTAATGTGTCTTTTCTACCCATTTTCCGATTATGATGGTCCGCTCAAATTAGGAAGGTCCGAATTTTATGAAGGTCCGAATTTCGGACCATACTATTTTCGTGGTCAGAGAAAAAATATGAAGGTCCGTCGTTATTAAAATATGGGGGTCCGAATAACCGGAAAAATTATAAAGGTCCGTCATTTTTTGTATTGATTGCTCGACTGCGCGATATTATAAATTTCACCTTATGAATTCATCGTATGTCTTCCTAAACAAAAACCTAAGCCTAAGCCTAAGCCTAAGCCTAAGCCTAAGCCTAAACAATGAGGCAGAAACCACAGGGTTTTGAATTAAAGATTTATGTTTTTTTGGTTCTCCGGACCTTTATATTTTCACATAGATTTATGATGGTCCTTCTTGGACCATTATAATTTTTGGACCTTTATATTTTCCTGCGGACCAATATGTTAGGGACCATTATATTTTCCGGACCACTGTAAACGAAAACGGACCTTCCTAAATTGAGCGGACCACCATAATCGGAAAATGGGTAGAAAAGACACTTTAGCCAAATGTTGGCTCCGGCTAATTCAGATGACTGCTCAACAGTATTCATTACGGGCCTTGGTTTCATATTACGAAAAGCTTCGGTTCAAGGTTAGGAACTAACTAATCAAGCAGTCAATAAGATTCATTACTAATCTAATCGTGCTTGGTGCTTCATTGTTGAACGCTTAGAAGTGAGTAGTTTCGTAAAAGAATTGAATTTTCAACAAATTTGGAATTGTATGAAGCGGTAATTGTCGTTCACCGCATTTCTATTCAAAAACGGTTAAATCCTTCCTTTTTTCATGGACCTTTTAATCTTCCCACTATTGTTGGGACCTTTTAATTGTGATGGGACCTTTTGATCGTCATGGGACCTCTTCCGCTTATTGGGACCTTTTAATCGTCTTGGGACCTTGTACTCCTCATGGAACCTTTTATTCTTCATGGGACCTTTTAATCATCATGGGTCCTCTCTATTGTAACAGAGCCGAGATTAGCCCCTCCGGATGGGCATACCACCTACTGGCTTAGCAATGGGCTTCCGCAAATTTCCTGAATACGTTTGTGGCGTTCACCTAAAGAAAGGTAAAGGTCACCTCGTTTATCAAGGCACTTGCATTCTGCGAGAGAGTGCTATTCAAGGCCAACTCAAATATTTTCTTCAGACCCAATATGCCGTCTAGTGAATTCTAATTCCCTCTTCAACTGCCTTGGTGGGGCGGATGCGCTATTTCGACCCGGGGTTTATCCTGAGCAACATGGAATAGCTAGGCATGCCATAGATCACTACACCCCATCTCCTCTTGTGTATGTTCACCTTGTATGTTTGTGAAGACTTTACAGTTCGAAATAATACGACGGTACTGGTGGAGTTTACCGAAAGAGTGTCTATAGACCATCCTTCTACCTAATTTGGGCTGTGTAATTTTAGAATACGTGGCTCACATGCATTCTTCTGGGGAACTCCACAATTGCCAACATTCAAGAATATGTTCAGGAACACATCGTGATCTTCGCGGACACACGTGAGGAATGGATGACGACTGCTCTCGCTTGTTTCAAATGGAATTTTCCTAGTACGATTTGCAGAATTCACTCTAAGCGGTTTTTCATAAAGATACCCATGAGAGTTGAAGGTACTAAAAAAACAAAAGGTACCCGTGACTATTAAAAGAGGACTGATTGCAAACAAATGGACGAAAACGCTTTGTATTAGTCTGCAAAAATCCTAGGTCAGGGGCGGCATCGAACCCCCTTCGGAAAGATCAGCCCGCTCTCTAACCACTGCGCTACGCAAGGGTGTTAGAGCTCCTCCTCTTGTCTCGCATTATAACCGTCATGTTTTCGTTTTCGAATGCCCGCCATTCCCTGTCCTTTCAATGCCCATGGCACAGAGCCAAGTCGCTGTAAAATCATTCTAACAACAGATAAAAACATGCGGCTTTCGGATTTCTGATATGGTTCCTGATAGCTGCAGTTCTGCGTTGTCAGATTAGTCATCTAATATTTGCTATTTCTCCTCCTTTAAAGGTACACACGTCACCTCATTGGACCCCTTGCAATGTGCGCACTAGAATTCCGATCCCTGTTGCTTTAGTAGGTCCTAAAGAATTTTGGTAATAGTTTTTGGTTGAAGTGTGAAATGGTGCACCCAAGAAAATAAACTGGTCCGACTTTAATATACTGGTCCCAAAAACATTATGCTGGTCCCGACAATATACTGGTCCGGAATATACTGGTCCCAACGAAATATGCTGGTCCCAAATTCGGGAAATAAATATTCTGGTCCCCACAAAAAATATGCTGGTCCCAAATTTGAAAATATACTGGTCCCACCATTTTTTGTTATTTGATGTTTCTGGAGCGTTTTGCTTATTTTCAGTGCTTTCTGATGGCATATTTTATCACTTCTATGATGAATTGACAATGATGAATTTACTCTTCGATTACTCGCACCTCCACACCATGATCTTCACTGCTATCATGCAATTCAGACAAGATATCGAAAAGAAGGATATGCATGATTTTAGTACCAGATAAGACAACGGAAAACTACCCTCGCTCATTCCATACTGTACTCCACCCCCGGGCTCTTCTTGAAAAAATGGCGAACCGTGAAGACCAGCAGCCTTCGGCTGCTGGTGTGGTGGTCTTCACGGTGAGCCCCGCAGCCGCAGGCTGCCTGCTTAGGTTTACGCAGAAATAACCTTGCTCTCAGAAGGCTTAGGGACTTTCCACTCAGAAATCCGACAATGAATCGGGCGTTGTGTACACTCTGATGAAAAAACTGCACTTGAAAGCGCAGAAAACACGCAAAACACTCCAGAAATAGAAAAAATACGAAAAATGGTAGGGACCAGTTTATTTTCAAACCTGGGACCAGTCTATTATTGTAAGGTTTTTGGGACCAGTATATTTCCAGAACGGGGACCAGCATAATTTTTGTGGAGACCAGCATATTACGCTGGTCCGAAGGGACCAGCTTATTTTTGAAGGGACCAGTATATTGAAGTCGGACCAGTATATTTTCTTGGGTGCACCATTTCACACTTCAACCATATATTCCCAAGATAATAGATCCCGACATTCACAGTACTGTATTTAAATTAAACAAAACAACAGAGTCTTAAGAATGTAGCTTCTCAGGCCGTGAATATTTCCGACCTCAATTTTCAGTTGCTACCGTGTACGCTACTCTTGGAGAGGAGGCAGTTGAGTTCGCTATGAATGAGGTTGGAGCCGAAACTATCATCACCACTGCTCCACTCCTTTCAAAGGTATTCATTGTGTTTATTTTGGAATTTCTGCATATGAACGAACTGTTACGATACTATGTCGCTAACGTAGCGAACGATTTGTCGTTTCCAATACGTGCACACCTCTTGAAACGATTTGAGAGATCTTTCTCCAGAGAACGTAGCTACTCCACGGAAGACATTTCTGAAATCCCTCCCAATATTTCACAGGTGTTGTTCTCATACCGAGTGCATATGGACCACTGGCCGCGGAGTACCAGCAGATGTTCAAATCAACCCGGGGTTTTCAAATATATCAGAAATTCTAAAAAGATCCAAACCGAACGACTTTGCATTTTCTCACTGACAGACAGATGCATGCGTGCGCTAGCTTCCTCGTTTTGTGGCCCACGAGCGTATCAATGAATTTTTGAATAAATCATATCTCACATACAGAATTTCGCGGAGAATCCGATTCCGGAATAAACTCACTGTAACGTGGAATATTTTTTTCATGGAAACAGGAAAACATTGTTTTTTCGGCCGTTTCGACATTTAACCCCCTGCTCCAATCTTTTCGAAAGTTTTTTAACTTAACCCAAACTACTCCTAGAAAACGTAACTTTATTTCAATTTTCAAAAACTCCCCAGCTGATTTGAGAATAAGCTGGTACCCGCGCTCAGTGACCCATTTTCTCCCATATCGGGCCAACTATCAGTTATCGATATGGGAACAACAACAACACACGTGAAATATTGGAAGGGGCTAAGTAAATATCCTCCGTGACCCCCTACTACGCTTTCTCGTGAAACGCTTTCTCCTACGTTTCGGTCTGTTAAGCTGAATGAGCTTCTCTCGCAAAGAGAATACACTCTTAGGTGTACAAGGCAATTTCCCGTGGTGTCAACATCAAGAATATTGTCTATTTTGAGTCTCAGGTACGAAATCAAATTTAAATTTTTTAATTAGCATTCTCTAGACAGTGTGTTGTAGTGAGGCAAACAGAAAAGCTTTCTTTTGTTAGGTGATGAAGAAAGCTCTGTTTTATTAGAGGCTTGATCAGAAAGTTATACGAAGCGACTTGCATATAGTTCATTAATTAGGACCCGATCGAGAAGACTAGCAAGGTGCAGAAACACAACTCTGCCAATGTCCTCTCCTTCGAGGAACTACTCAATCTCGGCACTTCTGGTGAGCAAGTCTATCTGACATATAAAAGAATAATCTTGAGAGATATGGTGCGCAAAACAAGCAATTGGAAGGTCTTACGTAGGGAAATGTATGACAAAGTAACAGCTTGATTATATTTTCCCTGTACACAAAAAGCAGTCACGTGTACACAGGGTGGCTGACGAACATCCGTGATTCCGAATTATGTGATCTCAGTTTTTTCTCTAGCTCTTTGTATTAGTTTTCATAAACTCTTTTGGAAAGATCATCATTCAAAGTACTTCATTTGGAGGACATGAGGAAGCAACTTTTAGCGAACCCTCCTCGAGAATGAGCTGTTCTTTCGCGAATCAATTGGACTCAATTCGGGATTATCCAATGTTGCCTTCTTCAGGTGAACCGAGCAAGATGACTGCGAAGCCGAATGATGTTGCCATGACTATGTACACTTCTGGAACCACAGGAAATCCGAAGGTTCAATGAATGAAGACGATTCTGAGGCAACAATGTATTGTTTGAAGGGCGTTATGATCGCACACTCAAACATTGTGGCTGCTACGTGTGGACAGGGCAAAGTACTCGAAGTCGGGTGAGCGAAGAAAACGATTATTTTTCCAATTCAATTTTTTTGCTCTTTGTTTCTGTATAACCGAAGAGATGCAATCAAAGTGACCAAATTTCTTATGAGATATTACAAAATGCATATGTCGCAACTTGTTCTTGAATCACTTATTTTCGAGGCACCTGCGATACGCCAAAAGACGTTCACCGCCCACCCAAACAAATAATATGTACTTCGAGCTAACATCTTTCAAAAAACATTTTTGGTTTTTGTGTTTGCGGGATACTCGATATAGTGTTTTTTCTTCAAAATTATGAAATTGTTCATTGAAATATAATAATTAGTTCAATCGGAATAGTCATAAGTCACATAGGTAAGGTAAAGGATACTAAATAGGTGGACTAAGATATGCTTTCACACCGACATCGTGGTGGGGAATGAGAAAGGTAAGGATATGATACTCTACTGAGAGTAACTGGGCAAAACAAATACAGAGTGTCGACTTTTAAATAAATTGACACACCCCAGAAACAAACCGAATGTGCTTCAGGAATCATGAATCATTTTTTGAGGAAATAACTTCAGAACAACGGACACTTACATTGGCTACCTTCCACTCGCACACATTCTCGAGGTCTGTGGCGAAATCGTCTGCCAAACTAAGGTTAGTTCTCGAAATATTGCTTGAGAAGTAATATACCATTGTGTATGTCTGTCTGTGTTTGTTTGTTTGTGACCACAGTGTGTCACGCTCTTGAAAATCGCCTTATCTCGACTGAAAATGATCGCTCAAGCCCATCCCCGGTATCATATGCATCAATACTGGTATCACCACGAAAATTCGCATATTACATTGTGATGACGCAATTTGACTTAATTTTTCTTTTCAAAGTTATGACGAAATATAAAAAATCGAGCCATATTTCGCCTGAAACTCAACCAAATCACTTAAGCGAACCACCAAAAGCAAAAAACAATTTTGAAAATTTGCATTTGTTTTATAACTTGTTGACTTTCTCGATGGCAATTCCAAACGTTATCGTGGAAAGCTGTTGGATAACCTTTTTCCCACTGGTATCCACACGAACTAGCTCCTACTGCTATCCACACTATCCTTTTGCATTGATATTCGAGACAATACCCGACCAAGACTTATGTTGGTACCCGGCGCGTTCCCCGCATAGAGTAACGTGGGTAGCAGGATCGTGTCTCTCCATTGCGTGTGTCTGTACATCGATAACGAACTATCCTCAATGAACCTGTGATTCGCTTTTTTTTGAATCTCTCGAGGCCTCCCGAGCCTTTTGCCAAGGGTAATGCAAATGAATATATGATAACACTGACACGCACCCCGGCGCACAACGCAGCAACCGATAGTTTACTTTCCAACAAGCTATGTTAGTCTCAATACGCCCACACTCCAGTTCTGCCTATCTTTTACAGGGAACCCGCATTGGTTATTCATCGGCACAGACTCTCTTCGATCGTGCACCTAAGATCATGAAGGGCACCAAAGGAGACTGTTATGCTCTCAAGCCAACTTTGATGGCTTGTGTGCCAGTGAGTCAGAAATTAATCCAATTAAACAGTTATTCCTTTGCCAGGCTGTCATGGATCGCATATACAAGGCAGTGATCCAGGAGGTCAATTCGGGATCGCTTCTCTTCAGAGAAATGTTCCTAGCATGTTACGAGAGAAAACGGTCGCGTTACGAAGATGGGTATCAGAGTATGGTCCTAAACAAGTAAGCGGTCTCTCTTTAAAAAAAACGAGATAATGCAAAACATGTAATTTTTCCGTTTTGACACGAAGCCAAAATGATTCTATAACCGGAAGGTCTTGGGAGCGTCGAGACGGAATCTGTATAATTTCAGATTGGTCTTCAATAAGATTGGAAGCATGTTGGGTGGAAGAATTCGCACTATTCTTTCTGGTGGCGCTCCTCTCTCCGCCGAGACTCAGCGCTTCATGAACATTTGCTTCTGCTGCCCAGTCGTGCAGGGATACGGACTCACGGAGACATGTGGAGGAGGAACATTAGCAGACGGTTAGATGATAGAATCGATTTTGTGCATCGAAAAAATCTACAGGGTGCGCCAAAATTACCCGGACTCTTGTAATCTGGTATAATTAAATCAAAAGCAAGCCCAATGATCTATCCTTGCAAACACTTTCAGCACTATATCAGGGCATCTTAATATATTTTTGGTTTAGGACGGGAGCTGTCGGTTCTTGAGTACTAGCTACTCAAACTGGTACAAGTCAAAATCAAGATTCCCACTGA
>LS519436.1:0-30494 GCA_900490845.1 Pristionchus japonicus | reverse complement strand
TACACAGTGCAATTGTAACACATAGTTCACTTCGATTATTTCCGGCGAAGCGCTAAACTGAGCTAATGCTTTGAAACCGTTGTCAGGTATATATTATAGGATGCTCTACATAGTGAACTAGTGGGGGTGAGGGTAAGTCGAGTGGTTGAGTTTTACGAAGATCTCAAACTTAGTCCGGGTAATTTTGGCGCACCCTGTAACAAGGAAAGGTCGCTAGGAGGAAATTTTGTTCGATAGATACCCAAACCCGAAGATCTTTTGCACAAATTAAAATTGCAACTAGAAAAAATGATAATTCGATTTCAATGTGTATCGCTCGCTCACTCGCTTGCGAGTACAAGAGCTCATTGAAGCATATCTGGCAAACATCGGTAGTCCAATGGTAAGTTTGTTATCTAATGAGCGTAAGGTCTAAGAGTCGAAACCGCCCTCAAACTTTTTGTACTTTTTTAGTTCCTTTTGTATTCACAGAAACGTCAACAAAGTATTTTTCTTCTTTTCCTGTTATCTCATGCCGCTTGAAGATCTTCATCGTGGGTGCCTATCGGCTCGTATAGGTAGGGGCCACTAGCTCCGCCCCCCTTTGAGTGGACATGGGCCAAACGGGGTGGAGGAGAAAACGCAAAGCTCAAACTAATTCAAATTTCACAAACTGATTCGCATTGAGCAGCTATGCAGCCTCTATCGATTGATCGCTGTTCAAAGTGTGAACCTTTCAACTTACTAGGTAAAAAAACGATATGAAGTTTGAGGAAGTGCTCGTTTGACCCTTTATAGGGTAAACCCAAACTTTGAATATCAATTTTCTAATTCGTTTGGCTTGTGCCAGAGCCTCTAAGAAGAAGAAAAACAAAGTTTCATTGTTTCTTTGATTTGTATTTTTTTCAAAGATTTTAATACGAGCGTAATCGTTTGCAAGCCGGTTGTATGCAAAACGCAGCGAATGTTCTCGAGAGCAGTGGGAAGGTAAGGGGGTGTGCCATCCTCTTCCCGCGAATCTCTCACACGGCGTGTCTAGAACACACCCTTCCCAGATAAGCTCGCCATTTCGGACAGCATTGAGATCGACTCGGGGGCACCTCTGCTCTTTTGAACTTTGAGGGACATGCAAAATAAGCTCCGCCCCTTCCTCCCCTTACAAACAGTGCCTTCCGCGCGCACGTTTTGGGCTCTAACTCAGCTTAGGGGCAAGATAAAGACTTCCGGTAAAATCATTTTGTTATTGGGTCCTGAAGGATAGTTTGAACATCTTTTTGAACCCATTGTTAATCCACTCACTCTATTAGCAAGAAAACTAACACATGCTTAGGCGACGATCTCTCCACTGGCACTGTCGGTCCTCCTCTTCGCTGTGCAGAGATCCTGCTGAGAGAGTGGCCTGAAGGTGAGTTTCGAGCTTCCATAGTTGCCATGATTGATTCATTTTAGCCGGATATTCGCCAAACAACGATGTACCCCAGGGAGAGATTCTGATCGGTGGCGGGCAAGTCGCCCTTGGGTACTACAAGAATGACGAGAAGACCAAGGTTATATATATATATATATATATTCATATATTCTTTACTCTATCAAGAAGCAAATGCAAAGCTGTTTCTGTTCTAGGAGGATTTCGTCTATGTCAACGGAAAGCGGTACTTCGCAACTGGGGATATCGGAGAGTTCAGATCCGATGGTTCTCTCAAGATAATAGGTTTGAAGGGATATATTAAATACCAGCAGATAAATACTAAATACTAAAAAACATTTAAAAATGATAACTTTGCAGATAGAAAGAAGGATCTTCTGAAGCTAGCACACGGAGAGTATATCTCACTTGGCAAAGTAAATTAGATAGTTTTTCAGCATTGTCTCTACTTTTTATAGTAATGACGATTTTGATCATGATAAATAATTGCAATGATTCAGGTCGAGACATCTTTACTCACTTGCCCTCTTGTCGAAAATATTTGCGTCTACGGAGACTCGCAGTCCGATTATCTCGTGGCGCTTGTCGTTCCCAATCAGAAAAATGTCACTGAGATTGCTGAAAAGGTACTTTTTGCTTCATGATCGGTATGAACTACCATGTTTCAAATATGTTTGTAGAGCAGATAGAGGGATATGATGAGATCATGAGCACGTTGGAAATATTGCACTGGAACTTGGTAGTCGTAGTCCGTACGGTTTGCCAGGTCTGAGAATGAAATGTGGTATTTTAGCTCGGAGTGTCGGCATCAAAGTGGGAGTCCATCTGCCTCAACAAAGAAGTCAACAAAGCAGTGCATGCTGAACTCGTCAGCTACATCGGAAGTAAAAAATTATTACATATGGATAAATTTCAACCGGAATATGCACATTGCAGACAAGCTGCAACGCGTTGAAATACCCACAAAGATCCATCTTTGTCACGAGGTGTGGACTCCTCAGTCTGGACTTCTCACTGAGGCACTCAAGCTGAAGAGAAAGACAATCGAAATCGAATTCAAGAAACAACTCGCAGCTATGTATGGTAAGAAGTAAACAAAAGACGATATATTGGTTTCCCGATTTTCGCAATCCGTCTGAATGCTATCTAGTCTCAACTAATACTCGTCCGCATCGTAATTCACCATTGTGGCTTAAAGTAGCGAGGTTGGTGCTGCTAGAAGTTATTTCGCAAATGATTGCACACACACCTGGTAGCTTGTCATGGTACCTCGTTAGTTTCGTATTCCACCGACACTCTTTTTTTCGTATTCCACCTCTCACTCTTCCCTCCCTCGCGAGATATATTGTAATGCGAACGTTCGTTCAATATCTTTCGACTGTATTCGGAAAAGCAACGTCCTGGTATTACGTAGTTTGTCTCTCAGAAATGCAAATAGATTCGCAAAGATAGCTCGAGCACCCTCCCAGTAATTACCTGTTTTCTCAGATATCATAATCTCTCAGACCGCTCAATCCAACCTACAATCTGTACTTTCAGAACAAGATTTATTTTTGCCATATATTCACCAATTGTGCTTTTGCAGTAGCGTCGATGAACTTGTTATAAATAAAAAATAATTTTTGCTGATTCTGCACATGGTAAATTAATTTCGAACAATAAGAGAATTCATGATTTGATATATTCCCCTGCATTCATTGCCTTACATAATCAACTGAATAATAGTAGATAACAACTCGTAAATGGTTCAAGCCCGTGAATGGAAAGGTTTGGTATAATTTAGCGATAACAAATTGCTCTTCCATTTTGATCTGCTTATTGTAAGTACCAAGTGTACATGAACTATGCAATACGTAAAGTAGTAAGGTGGCAAGTTGCTGATGCTACTGCTTTCCAGTAGGAACATTTCAGGGAATAAATTTGAAAAGGTCAACGATGGTGGGAAATCGAATGAGGAATAATTTCCTTCAATAATAAGTAATATAAAAAGATGCAGTTTTCAGACTAAATGCGATTCAGTATCTCCCGTGTGTTCGGTATTGTTTACTGTTGTCTTCAAAACAGGCATTTGATCCGTCAGAACTCTTCGTCTCACTGATTTGTCATGATTCCGTCGCGATTTTTTCTTCTGCTGCGACAAACAATTGAGCCTGCAAGAATATTTTTTTCTTCATTTCGCCCTCATTCATCACCGAAGACGACCAATGATACTGAACTGAGATCCAAGTCCAAAATATGCTCTCCTGGGAATTTTGGATATGCCGTTATGCGCTACTGCTCCATCCCTTCTAGACAATAATATTGCCTTTCTTGTTTTGACAATCGAGCTTCCTACCATTTTGACGAAAACAAAATTTGGTGGGAGTACGACAACCGGAGATCGGTAAATTTATCCAATAGAGGACCGCATATAATACAGCTAAATACGCCCGCAGAAGCGGATAAATTCCTAATCATAAAAACACGAGTACTTCCGCCTCTTTGGAAATATGACATTCGTTTGTCTAGTTTTCTCACGAAAAAGATATCCTTGCCTGATATTTTGTGAATATGCAAATTTCTCACTTTAACCCCGATTTCTCGAAGAGAATGACGAATTCGGTACGGAAGTTCTGGTTGAAGAATGCGTAGATGAGTGGATTAAGACAGGCAGAGCACATGGCAACTACATGACACGAGGCGAACACGGGCACGGAGAAAGAATCGACCCAATCGAAAGTATTGAACTAAAATGAATAGAGCTCTTCATAAATATAGCTGAAAACTAACCACATGAAATACATTCAAAGGGAACCATGCAACGGCGAAAACTACAACAACGGATACGAGTAGAAGATGAGTTCGACGTTGACGTTCAACGACCGATCTGGAAGATGAACGGCATTATTTAGGATGGTTTATAAGGAGAAACAGTCAGATTCTCATTTAATTTTTTTTTATATTTAGCACTTTGATATAAATGCGATTGACATAATGAAAATGCTAACTCACTGTCGTCGCTGCCGATTCATAGAATTCATGATGCTCGATCCCCGACTCGCAAGCCGCATCTTCATTCGATGAGCAATAGACGAATAAGCGAAGACGATTGAGATGAGAGGAAACGCGTATTGGGTGACAAGAACGGATAGAGTGTATGCCTGCTTCGACAGAACCATCTGAAACGGTGATCTGAGCAAAACGTTTAAAATAAACATCATTCATTCGTCGTGCTCTTTCATGTGTTTTTAAAGCTCTTTGAAATCTTACAAAAACTCTAATTTGTGAAAAAAAATCAAAAATATTAGAATTAGAGAGTTCATACATTTGTTCATATATTCCAACATTTAAAAAATGTTTCAGCACCTTTCTGATGTCTCCGATAAATCCGAAACGATCACATGAACGAAAACATCTTAATCCAAATTAGCGTCTCAAAGACCATCTTGTTTTCTGTCTTCTTTATTCGTATTTCGAATGAGACACACATATACTGGCTCATGACCGCTATGTTCATAATAATGAAAGATGTATATGCAAGGGCATTCAGATATATTTCCGGCAGGTGTATTCCAGTCCATATGAGAACATGTTTTGGCATCACGGATTTGGACACCGCTAGGGCGCTTGAAAGTTCTTGTTCATAAGCTCCAAAAGGGCATATCCACAAGAATCGGTTAGTTGTTCATAACCACAGGAAAGGGTTTTTTTCTTCAAATTGACAGTTTTTTTAAAGAACTACTACATACGCTCACGCTTGGCGAGACCAAGCGATAACGGTCAAACAAAAAAATCGATCTTTAATAAAAAAATATATTTGGTAAAGTCTTAGCGAAAAATAGAGAAAAAAAACATGCATACACTTCATTAAAGCCCAGACTAAAGCCCAATAGCTGTGCAACGGACAGACTTTCTCCATTTCACCCGATACAATTGTCGAGAGAGATAGAGAGCGTCGAACCTTTTTCTTTCACTCACCCCTTGCCAAATATCGTTCTGTTCTTGGCAAATTTCGATTATGATTCCGCAGTTCTGAAATTATACATATCTAATCTATAAAAGTTGTGATAATGATTACCATTCAAAACTATGAACTAGTTACGATTACTTGATACGTGTCAAGAATTAATTCCGGGACACAGGTTTGGGAGAGTTTAAGACATTCATCAATACCTGGTCATGGAATAGGATGTTGAGGTCGCTGGCAATTAACAGCGGAAGTGCGAGAATGAGCGAGACCACCCATATTGCTACGAAGAAGATGAGAGAGAGTGTTCGCTGTTCGGCTCGTTTAGTTGGAAATATTACTAACACATATCTGCAATTTCCATGAATGTCTCCACTGCTCTTCGTGCGCTTATCGCATCAAACAAGTCTCTAGAATAATTTCGTCGTGGTCGTAGACCAGTTATTCGATACACATAATACGTTAGATATGTTTGAAAATCTGTTCGACTTATAACAGGTCAATAATTTCCCGCTCATCGTCTCTCTTTCGTTCATAATGTATTCTCTAACATATTTATAAAGATTAAGTCAAATTATGGCTTACCTATCGAGAGCAATTGCTGCAATGCTGAAAGTGCTCAGGAATACGTTGAAGGCTTGTAGAGATCCAGCTACCTAAAAAGCAACTTGCGCTCTCGAGTTTCTTGGAAACCTAAACCGGTAATCCTATGAGAGTAACTATAACAGCGAATTTTCGAACTTTGCATAGTACGGTTCCGAACGGCCAGAATATATATCGTACTGTATAGAGAGTCATCGGAGCTGTTACTGTGCATACCTGCGAAAGGTTTGCAATTTATGCATTGATGATTTAACGAGCAGTAACAAAAGAGACTTACGAAGAAATCAGAGAGTGCCAAATTAAGAATGAAAAAATTTCTAGTTGTTCTCATTGCGGGATTGAGAATGACCACCTGAATATAACAGATAGGAATGTGAAAAACTTAAAATTTCTTTACCGTAATAGTGAGAGCATTTCCAAAAGCACCGAAAATAACAATGAAGAAGTATGCTGTTGTTATCGCATATCCCCACTGGAAAAAATCGAGGCATTGTGCATAACAATAACGTATTGCAGCATATGACCAACATATTTTTGCTATTTTTATTTTATAATTTGAAACAACATCGCTGATGTGTCCCTTTCGTTCCTACGGAAACCCAAGCAAAGAGTCCCTACCGAAATGCCTCCTCTCTCTCGATCACTACCGAAATGTCCCTTGCGCGCGCTACCGAAATGTCCCCTGCGCACGCTACCGAAATGTCCCCTGCGCGCGCTACCGAAATGTCCCCTCTACCGAAAGGTCTCCTACCGAAATGTCCCCTCCCTCTTCCCTGGCCTCAGACGAGTTGCATGGCTCAGACTCTCATTTTTTTGCATCTCACAGCAAATTCATCAATCAAGCCCTGTAGATAAGGTGTGGTGATGACAAAAAAACTTAGGAAATACAAGTAGGAACTACCATCCTATTGTGAGATACCAACGCAACGTATACTCAGAAAATCGGAAACGTCCGATCATTGCGGAGCCTTCCTCACTCAATCTGGGTCGAACGGATATATCCCAGGACGAACTAGAATTCGGATGTCCGAAGTTCAATAAATTATTACTCCAAATAAAATGGTCACTCTGAAAATGATTAATGAATTTGCAGTGAGATGCAAAAAAATGATAGTCTGAGCCATGCAACTCGTCTGAGGCCACACTGAAAAATGTTCGCATGTGGTTGCATCTTGTCAGCACCTGCCAGGGAAGAGAGAGGGGACATTTCGGTAGTGGGGGGACATTTCGGTAGCGCGCGCAGGGGACATTTCGGTAGTGGTCGAGAAAGAGGGGGACATTTCGGTACTTTCGCTTTGATCGAGCGAGGATGAATATAGCATGAAAAATAATAGCTGGCATTAATCGTGTATGACTACGCTTTAAAAAAAATTTAATGGAAATATAACTTCAAGTAGTTGTGTTAATAGCATGGAAAAGCGATATGTTGGAAATGTTTACCTTCCTTCCATTATTTCGTGAACAGTGTGAATGGAGATGCTAAGTACACGAATTCTGACCCGAAGAAATACAATCAAAAATAGCAAACACTCACCTCACTGCTCGAGTATTCTGTTCCGTTGATCACAGCATCATCTCGAAAGTAGAGGTTGATCTTTGTGAACGCATCCCTATACGCTTCGCATGACGATGTGTTCAGGCTCATACCTTAGTGGCTCAGAAATTAAAATCAAATGATTATACAGTTGCGACCGAAAGTATTCGGACACTTTTTCAATCGTCTGTAACTTCTTGACCAGAACTGATCTCGACCTAATTGTTGTTCTGTTGCACAGGACTATGACGGACATATAATGGTAGCGGGGAATGCACTCCCTAATTGCATAGTGATGGCGCAACCGAGACATACTTTTTCGAAAATTCATTATTCTTTGGTGGATTCTTTCCGACTCACCAAACTTTTTATGCATAGAGGACAGTCCAAGGGCTACCCAGACAAAAAGTTTCAAGTTGCTGCGACCAGCGTTGCTGCGTTCCGTGGCTGTAGAAATTTCGCAATATTGAATTCGAAATTTCACAACTTTGCCTCTAGCAGAGCTAGAGCTTCGTTCTAAAGCTTAGCATGATTCTTGTAATGATTGTTGATGTTCCACAGACTATGGTAGCATTAGCCCTTCATTTGCCTTTCGGAACCAGAAACATCACTTTTTCACATGACCCAACTTTGACGGTTCACCATTCCATAGGTGATTTTTGAAAATTCATGGTTCCGGCGCAGGAGTGTTCAAATACCGTTTTACGATCGTTACTGAAATTTTCAGGGCATTTCGTTAACTCTCCAACCGGAGGCGAATTGTTTCCGGAAGCATACTCACTCCTAAAATGCTCGCCCTCCCACTTTCGCGCTGATGTCAATGTTCTTACTTATCTTTGCAGTGGAGTTGAAACACTGAAACTTCTAGTAGTTTATGGAGATAGTGTGGGCGTACAGCTGACGAAGTTTCAGCCCGATCGAACGTCTTTGAAATAATCGAGTATTTGCGCGGCGAGCATTTTGGGAGTGAGTATGCCTCCGGAAACAATTCGCCACCGGTCGAAAAGTTAACGAAATGGCCTAAACATTTCAGCATAGACAGTATAGCGGTAGTAGAACATTTCTGCGCCGCAACCATGACTTTTCAAAAAACTTTGGAATGGTGAACCGTCAAAGTTGGGTCATGTGAAAAAGAAACACTTGTGGTTCCGAACGGCAAATGAAGGACTAATGCTACCATAGTCTGTGGATCATCAACAGTCATTACAAGAATCTTGCTAAGCTTTAGAACGAAGCTCTAGCTCTGCTAGAGGCAAAGTTATGAAATTTCGAATTCAATATAGCGAAATTTCTACAGTCACGGAAAGTGGCCGCAACAACTTGAATTTTTTTTCTGGGTAGTTCTTGGACTGGCCTCTATGCATAAAAAGTTTGGTGAGTCGGAAAAAAATCACCAAAGAATAATGAATTTTCGAAAAAGTATGTCTCGGTTGCGTTATCACTATGCAATTACGGAGTGCATTCCCCGCTACCATTATATGTACGTCATAGATCGTCATAGATACTCATAGTCTTCTATAGATTAACTGTGCAACAGAACAACAATTAGGTCGAGATCAGTTCTGGTCAAGAAGTTACAGACGATTGAAAAAGTGTCCGAATACTTTCGGTCGCTACTGTATATCGGTCAATGAAAGAATTTTTCAAAAATCTGGAAAAGAAGCAAGTGAGGGTAGAGGAAAACAGACAGATATGAAAGGGGCGGGGCTAGAAACCCAAAGAAAGGAAAAGAGAGGGACGACGGAAGGGGGAAAGATGCGAGTCGCAATAGACGAGTAACATGGGAAGGAATAGAGCGGCACACTGATGTGACTAATTATGGGGTATCTAGGGATTAGATGTGTCTCGTAGTCGAGGGTTTTCCAAACAATGTGATCGTTGATCGATATGTGAAGAGAGCCGTCAAGATGAGAACATTGAAGTGAATTCGCAAAATCGAATCTGGCGCTGCGAACACTTAACAAATTGTGTCTTAAGACACCCTGAGTGGATATCTAGTTAGGAATCGACAAAAGGAGCTCGCACGAAGGAGCAAGATTGAATGTGAGAGGGAATATGCGTTGTACATATGTACATCGAATGCATGCTAGCCATTCAATTACGATTAGAGAAGTGTATCTAACAATCCTCAAGCCGTAGAATTTTGAAATTTCCATCTTCCTCAAAAGTAAAGAATATGTGATACCGAGTGCTTGAACGGAATTCACCAACTAGCTGAAAAACAAGAAGCATGGCCGTTGTAAATTGACGACCTGTAAAGATCGACACGTTGTTTTGCGAAGAAGCTGATATTGAGATGCTTCTGAATATGGGGCAAATATTTCCAGTAGAACTTTATATGCGATGCGTTGATAGAGAAAGAAGCGGTTCTTTTGCGACGATTAGTCTATTTTTGCATGAGAAAAACGCAAATTAAACGTCTTCCCACTAAGAAAAAGAAAAACGAAAACATGCATTAACAATCGGGCAAATGTTTATATCTTAGTCTCACGTGTTAGCGAGATCTTCTCTTCTCCATTCAGGTTCAGATGTTTGGGCTTTTTTCCGGGACGTTTGTATACTCATCACCATGTTCATTAAATTCCCAGGGAGGATTCCCACAATGATATATAGCCGAAAGAGGACAGACAACGAGAGAAAGAGGGCAAAGGTGTGAGATTGAGTCGGAAATTGAAATTTAAAAGATAAAATTTTGAATCAAAAAGGAGACTTATGAGGCTGTTTGCGAACGTTTCAGCAAGTGAATGATAAGTCCTAAAAGTTGGCCCTTGGAGTTATCGTGGATGCTCTAAGCGAGAGCAATTCGATTTCATCTTATGATAATGAAATCAAAAAAAATGTGGATAGATTTGTGGTACAGATGTATTTGTTCCATTTTCAATTTTTTTTGATGTATTCTGATTCTCCAGTTTCAATTATTAAGATATTGATTAATAAACATTAAAATACTAAAGGGAAACATGCGCTAATCCTTTTGAAACACGTGCGCGAGCACGGAGAGAGTGACAGAGAAAGAGAGCGAGTAGACTCTCTCCGTTTTACATGCTGTCTCGTTTTCTCAGACCGACGAGAGATCAGGTGAAAGAGAGTCTGTGCCGTCTTTGTACGGAAATTAATTCCTAAAAGGGATTTACCAAAAAAGTCACAATTTTCTAATTTCTAATACGAATAAAGATTCCAGAATGAAATGAACGATAATTTGTTCTTATAGGGCAAAAAGTAAGGTCATTCTGCCGTTGGGGTCTCCCCAATCCCCTCCCTTTCATTCAGTCTCCTTTGACGTACTCTGCACGGTTGTTGCTCACACGAATGGAAAACAATTCACTTGTAACTCGATTGAGTCACTCACACAAACGAGATTATGTCCCCCAAAAAAATTGCTCTCTCGCAATCTCCATTTATACATTCCGCCTCAAACTATATAAGGTTTAGTTCAGAGTTCTAAGGTTCAGTCCATCGCTGTCCTATCGGAGGAGAGGGAGGGGAGCATCAGCCCTTGCGTACTTAGTCTCCTCAGAGAGTGGAGACAGATCTCATCGAAGGAGAGGGGGAGAGGAGGAAGGGGGAGAGAGAGAGGATAGTACCAAATTCATATAGAGGATCACCAAGTTGCAACGTCTAAGCGGAAAACGGTATTTCTATTATCCTCACTACATTTTGCTAACATTCCGTTATTCGGAGTGATCGTTTCATTTTCAAACTGGATTGATGGAGAATTACATAGTTTATGAAATTTTCACTCATTCATCACCGATCTCGGGTTGGGAAGTTCGACGAGAATAAATAGGAATGCTCGTTCGTGTTTTAAAAAAAATTCTGCAAATTGGCACGTAATTTAGAGAAATGTTTTGAATCTTGAATAAGAGCTTCTACCAACGATATGCGGACTGAGGACAATGCAATGGGTATAGTATGCCTAGCTGTTTCAAAGTAGCATTCAGCCGCCATTCGATCTAAAAGTACTTCGAAGACGATGTTGAGTAACAATGAAGGTTTCGATGTATAGGCAGACGGCTAGTCGCGTGATAGCGAATAGGCAGAGTATCATAACATGTATTGTGATAGCTGGAGTGAGGAGAAATTCGAGAATTTAGAAAAGGGCGTAGGAATTTTAGAAGGTGTCTTTGCCCAGCTAAATGATAATAAGAAATATCAAGATACGAACATCATATATTTGGAATCCTTTCTTACGTTAATGAAGATATTAATTATGCACAATGATAAAGAAGGTGAACAGCGACAATAGAATATGCAAATGGACACCAATGCTAATCGGCAATTCACTCAACGAGGCGTTCTATCAGATCGACAGCTAATGTTTACATGTTAAATCTCGTTGGCGAACTGGTCTGAGGGGATGAATAAGTCAGCGGAGGGAAGAGATAAGACAAATGAGAGAGAAGTTCGACAACCAGAGAGATTTGAGTGAGAGTGACCATTCAGCATTATATCTACCTCTCGCTCTCTCTCTATCTCTTCTATCGCATCCGCTGCTGCCATCTTAAGGAATTGAGCTGCGGAGCAGTGAATTCACGCTGCAACCTTAAAGACACCTGGTATGCACTTTTACTTTCGATCAATCCGCAAATCGTCCACTGCAGACATGAGCTGGCTGACTACAGCTAGTATACTCAAACGGGCCATCTTGCTACTTCCAATACTTCTATGCGTCGCTGATTTTCAAGCGGCAGATTTGGAAAACAAAAGTGGTTAGTAAATGCTAACTGTAAAAGCATGCGCGATTTAGATCGTTTCAGCTCTTTCTGTCAGAATATTCCTCAAAATTCTAAATTTCCCAATGTCTCCTTTGATTTCGCAACAATATTATTAAGATGAGGGGAATATATTCCTTTTGCGTATTTGCTTATATTTGCTCACATGTTGATGGCTCAAATTTGTTCGCCTGTTTGATTCATTTATGCATCTGTCTGTGCAGACCATCTTTTATTCCAAAAGGCTTCTATGTGGGCAGGCCGATATTCATAATCATGTTAGTCATTGGCAAGGCCGATCAGAGCGCACATTACAGAGGAGAGAAAGGATGGGACAGTGATAAAGAGAGAGAGAGAGAGAGAGAGAGAGAGAGAGAGAGAGAGAGAGAGAGAGAGAGAGAGAGAGAGAGAGAGAGAGAGAGATTTCATCCTCTATGGACATAATGTTCCGTGATCACTCTCAATCTCTCCATATTTCCTTTGTCTAAGAACAAGTTCTTCCTTCTTGTCACGATGCTCTTTCTTCCACTTGATCCCTGAGCTCAGTACTTTATTTCAAATTTAAAGTTAAATAAATGAAACCCGCAACTTTGCATCGTATTATATCGATATTTCAAAATAAAAATATAAGAGACCTTGAGACCATCTTCGTAAAAAAGGACCATTTCGACCCATCCTTCGGACATTGTTCTTGTAATAAGATCCAGCACTCCCTATGATCATGGTTGATGTTTGTTGGAACCATGTTTACAAACTACCGTAATTGAAGCCTTGAGCCCGGGACGCTTCGCTTCAGGTGGGCGCGCAGTTTGAAAACTTTCATATCTTCCACTATGACCAAATTTTTTGAAGAAGTCAGTTATCGATTGAACAGAGCCCGGAATACCGGACTACGGTGGTATGTGTGGTGACGTAGTATACAATGAGAACGTGGTATACTTTAGGAAACACACCAACTCGATTTTGGACCATGTCCTGGGATTCATGATTGGGCTCTACTCTCGTTTAGTGGTCCCATCAAAGTTTCATGGTCCCAACTCACTCGGCTGGTCCCAACAAAGTTAACTGGTCCCATAAAAGTTGGCTGCTCCCATCTCACTTTGCTGGTCCCATCCAGATTAACCCTTCATATAGGCTATTCATCCTTCAGAGGCCCAGAAGTTGTCTGGTCCCATTCCCCTCTTCAGTTCTCTGGTTTTTACGACCAGTAGGTGGGCTACTCTCCACCTACTGGTCAGGGTACTGGTTGAGGTACTTGTTTAGATAGTGGTTGAGCGCGCTGTCCAGTAGTCAACCAGTACCCTGACCAGTAGGTGGTTAGTGCTCAACCACTAGGTAACCAGTACATCTGACCAGTAGGTGGCCAGTTGCCCACCTACAGGTCACGAGAAACCAGAGTTAGTAGTCATTTCGAAATCTGAATGGGAGTACAATGATGTAATCGCTTGAAGGTCCTAATCATGTCTTTCGGCTACTCTTGTTTACCTTCAAGCGATTAGATCATTGCGCTCTCATTCAGATTTCGATACTAACTGAAGAAGGAAATGGGGCCAGCCAACTTTTGGGCCTCTAAACTTCTGAAGGCTGATCACCCTAAAAGAAGGGTTAAGCTGGATTGGACCAGCCAAGTGAGACGGGACCAGGAAACTTTGTTGGGGACCAGCCAACTTCGATGAGACCAGTCAACTTTGTTGGGACCAGACCAGTGAGTTGGGACCAGGAAACTTTGATGGGACCACTAAACGAGAGTAGAGCCCATGATTGCAAGGAGCCGAGTGCGTCCATAACCCCCGGGCAATATCCTCGACGAAAAAATCGCTTCCGGAAAAATGATCAAAGCGCTTCAATCTTCGCAAAACTTTAAAGTTAGCACATATAGGCTCTGACTATTCTAGTTCTCATAGAAATCTGGTGTTATACAATATAAAAACGTCGGGAATCAAAGGTCGTGACTGGTCAAAAAACGAATTTTGTTAAATGTTTTGGAAACTGTTCGGAGGCGTGGGGCACGAACTATGTACTATGTGGTACCCTTCCCCCTCTGAAACCCATTCAAAAACCCACCAAAAACTATATTTGCACTTGATAAATTGACAAAATTGTGTGTAGAGGGTCTGCACATTTGAGCACACTTTGTAAACATTGGTTCGAGCTTGTTCAAATGGGAAGATATGAAAATCAAGTTTTCAAATTTAAAGACCTTCAGGCGTCTCGCGCGCAAGACTTCATTTCATGAGTTTTGTTAACATGGTCTCAACGTCCATCTACAGCGTATGTGCTGAATCTCATTGATAGTACAGTGTCCGGAGGGTGGAGATTTATCTGCCGAGTTAGAGAGGTAGATTAACCAGGTCAAAAGGACTCTGACAAAAATTAAATTGCCGAGCGGTCAAAACCTTTCGGAATACGCTAATGTAAGCATTAATGATGAAGATTTACAGCCGTCGAGCTAGAAGATTATCGGCACCACTTAGCGGAGGAACTTGAGCGGGTCGCTAGAAAGGTTTGCTTTCGCGTTTTCCTAAGATTTTACTGAGAAACGGGCGCGAAATCATTCATGCACGGCTTTCTCCAGTATACAAACCGAATGAGATATAGAGAGGACTGTCTCAAATGCATTCCAGGTGAAGGAAACACGTGCTGGTTCAATAACAAAGAGAGAAAAGAGGACACTCTTTTCACCCCTCAGTGCGTCTTTGCCGAATCTTGATTCATCCTACAGAGTGGAAAGGATACGCTCCCTCAATGCGAATGAGAATGACAAAACATTCGAAGATGAACACCGCGAGCCACTCGTAGAAGATAAATCGAATGCAAAGGAGCCTAGAATAGAAGAGAGGATAATCGCTCTTCTTAACTCGCTCGACGATCAGTCGTTGGACAACTCGACAATTGAGGGATCGGGCGAGATATCCGATGTCTCCGCATCTATTCTCACTGCCGATCAATTGCACACTAGGACGACTATTGCGCAGGGGAATGTGACTGCTACTGAGACTGCCGACAGCTCCACGGCGCTGCTAACTGATGACATGCCGACATCATCAACTCCGAGCTCGCATCCCGCCGTCGAAAAGCTCCGTCGCTCTCCAACACATGGCGTTGTCACCTCAGTTGCATCGCCGCATTCACCCTCATTGTCTCCCGTGTTAACGAATCTCTCGATTATGGCGAGTATGAGTGCGCGGTCGACAAGGACAACGACCTATCCTATCGTCTCTACAGATACCGAAACGACCATGAATGGAGGAAGCATTTCAGAGCGGGAAGAGCGTAGGGAACCAATGGCAAATCCAAGGAGAGTAGCCTTCAATCCGACGGTGAGTATACAGATTAAATGTAGGGAATAAATAGAAGCAATTTAAGAACAAGTTTAACTATGACCATGTATTGTAGGCAAGTTCTGCATAAACAGCTAGAGTCTGAATCGTGTGAATTTTCCGCATTAACACAGAAAAAAGCGCAAGCAATATGATGGAAAGAGGCTGTGTATATAAGAGAGAAAGAGGGAGAGATCGGAGAGCAGGAAATTGGAATCGCGAAGCTTTTGGCTACTTTATGCACTTTCCTCTTTAACGGCAAAATTAGATAGCTAGACGCTCCAGTGAGCAAACAAAGCACAGCGTGGCCAACAAAACGGGACGATAGGTAGAAAGGAATCAATGTTACTTTCTGCGTCACAATCTATCTTTTTTTTATTGAAGCTCTCCTTAGAACAAATGGCACAGTCGAAGGAGGAGCATATCTTAAACTCTGATTTACTATTTCAAGGCAAACCATACTACTGAAGAGTGTCGGCGTTTGACGCAACATGAACTAGTTCGAGAGCTCAAGCAAAAGGTGAGGGACGCAAAACAAGTAAAATTGTATTCATAAGTGGGTTGCAGAACTGTCGTACAATAATGCCATGACTTAATATAGGATGTAGTTTTGTTACTGTACCTTCTCTTCAGGAAAATCAAGAAAAATTTCGAACAACAGACAGATAACTCAGATAACTGAATATTCGTCTATATAGTAATAGCGAGTCAGCAACAAGAAATGTTTTTGCATGATGATGACGGGTATTTACAGAGATACTCGCTTGTTTGGCGTGGTATCTGCAATTGAGAACCGAGTTTAATTAATAGAGGATAAGAAGAGTAGTAATCATTAAAACTCGGGAAATCATCTTACTATATCTAAGTTGCTTTAGGCTTCTACGTACGAATCCACCAAGATGCAGAAAGATAAGAGTTCTGCACTATTGCAAGTCTAGCTATAGTTGTTGCAAAAATATCTTTACAAAATCATTGTCGAAGATTCCGACTTCCCCCCTCCCTTGTGGTTAATCCCCAAGCTCACGGTACTCGATAATTAATAGGTTGTTGTGAACTGAAACTACTTGGCAACTTTAATCGTGCATGCTTAATTGTTATACATACTTGATCTAGTTTTGCTTAAAAAAACGCCAATGTTGAATGGTTATTCAAACAAAGAACCTCAAATAGCATCAACAGTAACGAAAAAAATAAGGTTGGAAAAATAAGGTCTTAAATAAGGTCGGTCAGTAATCAATCACATCAAAAATCCCGTTTTTTCTATGACTTCAGTTCTGATTCTTTTTCTCAACCCAACAACTTTTGAAGGTGCAAGTCAGGAACTAGAAAGAGTACCTCGATACTCCAGAAGAGGGAATTAGGAACCGTGAAAGGGAACGAAAGGGTCATCGGAAAACACATGATAATAACTTTTATGTAAACAAATTAAAAAAAAGAGAAAAATATTTCCAGGGAACGTACAATCCGGATTTAATGGCTTGGGACGTTTTCGGAATTCTGCGCTTCCTCGATCGTACTATCGCGGAGCAGTATGAAGTAAGCGATTAATTGGCCACATATAAATTCCCGATTTATCTTTTCATTTAGTTCTTAAAAGGCGAGGAATCGTATTTTAAAAAAAGTGAGAGCATCAAAGGAATGCGATCGATAACGAGGCAGTATTGAAGAATACTGGACGGATAATGCATATCAACAACTGATGAAACACCAATAAATTGTAGTCACATCACCATACCAAAAGTACCCTCTAAGAGCAACACTAACACACCAACAACGACATTCCCGGAAGGAAAGTGGGAGGCAATTTCGATCCGGACGCAATATTGTGAAGTGGTGTATGTGAAATGACCCGCACGCAATGACCACGATGAATAATTTAGCGATAACGGCCACATTTTGTTTCATTTCGTATTCTGCGTGCGCTAGAGGTGTTATATATTTTCTAGGCGAAGGCAAAAGAATGCAGCCGATCGTGTTACAGAGTACTGGGATTCTACTGAACATGACATGGGGGGACCGAGGGGCACATACGCTCACTACGAGGCAGAGAAGAAGTGTTTTCGTCCCCTGACGCTCCAGTTCACAAAACGACTTTGAGTAGTACGCTGTGGAGGGGCCCAAAACAATCGGGAGCAAAAAGAAAAGCTCAAAGAAATGGACAGCTCATTCCGATGACGGATGGAGCATGAACGCTGAACAAATCGAGACAGAAAAGTTGAGAAAGTATAGAGAAGTAATTATCCTTCGGTTCCAATTGTGCATAGAATTTAATGCGCTTGGCTTTGTTGAATGCAACCAACTTAGTGTGGCTTAGCAGAAAATAGAGGGAAGGATGATTGTCGTTTCCTGGCTAGACAAATTGAGTAATGAAAAAGTGCGTGTTGAAACTAGAGAAATAGATTGGACAGAAGAAGCGATGAAACGGAAGCTAAGAATGATTTATAATATATGGGCAAGGAGCCTAACTGTATGAGGGCCGAACGAGCGAAATGATAAAAGATAAAATGACAGGCTGAAGGAAAACTGGGTATGACGGAGAATGGGCAAACAATGGTGGAGTATATCAAAAGAAGAATGGTCCCGATCCTGACCAGCGCTTTTGCAACCCCTGATAAACTAGCAATATTTTGCACCGAATTTTGAGTTAAGGTTAGCATGCACATCACTTGAATTGCAAGCCTGCATCCCCCTTGCAAAATGCTCGTGAGGCCTCGAGCGATCCGAAACTTTCGTGACTCCATCGCAACTTTTTTTTATCGCTCTCAGCCTCACGAACCTTATTCACAAAGGTGGAGCTGATCTAGCGCCGAGGATGCTAATCGAGATATTTCCATTTTCTAGGCCGAGTAGTATGATTTGGGGCCAAAGAGGTTTCGGAGTAATCGCCTCACACATAAGGCACAAAAGTGTGGCAGCGCAGGTTAGGGATCGTGTTGTCTCGTATAGCAATTCAAAAGGTTCGTGTGGATAGCAGTAATAACCGTTTGCGATTTCATAGGATCTCAGAAAAAAATTCGGGGTTCGAAAAAGAGGATTTGAAACCCCGAGCAAAAAAAGAAAAATAAAAAGACCGAAACAGTGTTACCAAGAATTTTCTGAGCAAGTGAACATTTCTCTAAACCCGAATTCCTTCAAAATGTGTGAGCATACTTCATGAGTGGAGCACTGTGATAAACTTTTTTGTGTGTTTGGTTCGCTCTCCGCCATATGACAATATATGTATCAGTGAAACATATCCACACCGGCTTTGCTCTTCCGCCATCAATTGAATCGAACGGTAGTGCAACGGAAGCGCACTAATGTCCATCACTCACTCCAAGATTTATTTCGATCGTCAGAGTCCTTTTTCAAAATTCCCGCGCACTAGCGCGACGACGATGCGTCGCGGTCTTCTCCAATGTAGTCCAACTTCTCAGCTCACCATCGTCCAACTTCTCAGCTCACCATCTAGTATGGGCCTGATCCCTTGGATTCCCTCTTGGCCTAGTTCCAGTCATGTAAAGACATTTGTTCATACTCTCAGAGCCGCTCGTATGTATCCCACAGTGAGAGACACTTGATACTGTCGAGTCCTTTCAGATAGAGGGCACAACGTTCGCAGTTCAAATGCATGTGCAACCTGTCCCTGTGGACCCCAATAACACCACGCATTTTACCGAACGCCGCAATCGCGTATCTAAGTTGAGTTAGAACAGGCATGCGGAAGACACTGTTTGTAAGGGGAGGAATGCGAGAGGGGGAGAGGAAGGGGTAGAACTTAAATTGTTCTTCTCCCAAAGGTCAAAATACCAGAGGTTCCTCGAGTCGAGCTCGAAGCTGCCGGAAAGAGCGAGGGCACGCTTAATCTTATCCGAGAAGGGTGAGCTCTCGACATTTCGGATTAGAGTTGTGTCCCTTTCCATCTATGAATTTTGACCTGTTGTCGACTGTCGACCAAAGTCGACTGACATTTATCATTACCTCATCGATCGATAGACGAAGCGAATAGATGCGCATAGCACTTTAGATGAAGAGAATTGGTTTCATTTAGGAACATTTCAATTTAGATGCAGATGCGCAACCGGACACGTGGAATGGAAGCGGCCGAGCGTAATATCGAGGCGTTGTCGAGGATTCTCGGAGAATTGGACGTCTCTTGCGATGTACGATCGGAGACGGTGAGGGCGAGAATGCAGAACATGAGCATGTGAGTATTACGAGTAACGCGCATCTTTTCAAACCGTGATCTCTTAACAATAAGAAAAAACGCGAGAGGGCAAAGAGCGGTAACGAGATTCCTCATGAGTCAACAACCCGCTGTGCCACTGCTTGAAATCATGATGGATATTTTTAATGGGTAAACACATTTCTGTTGTTCTTTGAACAGACGGCGACATATGTTCAGTAGCGGCAAAAAGTATTTGGTCACTTTTTCGAACTGTTGTAACTTTGTTGACAGGAGAGCAATCTGGCTAAGATTTTTAAGATAGGCAGGGAATCTGTCAGAGCTTCAGATGCTGATAGTGATATTTGTCGACACAATTATTACACAGTTATGACGCAATCACAAGTTCAATATTTTTTCCTTTAAGAAATGATTTCAAACTTCTTGGACTTCATGGTTGAGAAAAGCCAAAGAAATGGCTTTGAGTTGCTGCGACCACTTTCCTTGGCTGCAGAAATTCAACAAAATTGAATCAGTAATTCCATAGCTCTGCCGCTAACGGCGCTAAAACCTTGGGGAGACCCATTTTGGGAGCGCGTAAACATGAGTAAATACTTCGCCACATTCCGTAAAGGTCTACAATGCCCTAAAGGTTTGAGCATCGCTTATCTTACACTCCTGGACCAGAACTAGGTTTACATACAAAAATCACCCTCTAGGGTGAGACCTTAAAATTGGGTTAAGTGAAAATGACTTTCTGGAATCCCATAAGCAAATGAAGAGCTAAGGCTACCATACTTCATGAATCATTAACACTCATCACTAGAATCATTTTAAGCATTAGAACGAGGTTTGACTACGAGGTTTGTAGCAGTAGAGCCATAAAATTTCAATTTGAGTCTCTGCAGTCAAGGGGAGTGGTCGCAGCAACTCGAAACTATTTCTTTGGGTAGCCCGCAATCATACCTCACTGTCCAAGAAGTTGATTGCGTCATCACTAGGATTTATCGACGAATCTCACTATCAAAAAAATCTCAGCCTGATTGTGGCAACAACGTTATAACAGTTTGAAAAAGTGGCCACATACTTATTGCCGCTACTGTGGCTACATACTTCATTTTCTCATTAATATGAGGCCGTTCGCGTAAGGTTCAACAAGGTTGAACTAGGGTCTGGAATAGGGAAAAATCTGAATGGTCCCAAAACTTGGCATCAGGGGTAACTTTTGGTCCTAAAAAAGGTACTGAAGCGTTTTTTGATCTGAGTCCTCGGGACACGTATATGCCCCCGCCCATTTAGGACCCTAAAATCGTTTTTTTTGCTTATTTTTCGCCCAAAATGCGTCAAAATGGCCGCAAATCTGGCTTACTAGATCAGATTTCCGAGCTCTATCGATTGGTTATATAAGATGAGTCCGTATCTGAGAAGAGTCACCTCGAACCGTACAGTGAAACTCAGAAAAATCTGAAAAAATCCCATAGGTGGCTCTTATGCAGTAGTGCTCAAAAATCGACATTAGACTTCCGGATCACTTGAACCTAATTTACGGCTGCCCTCCCGGCTCTGACAGGTGGTGCACCCAAACTTTGAAATTGATGATCAAAACCAGTTGAGTGGTAAAATTACTAAATTAGGTTAAAACAAGAAATTAGACACAAAATTGCGAAAAAAAAATTTGACGGGAATATCAAGTTTTGGTAGTCATGGACCATACTTTTAAGTGCCCTGAAAAAAATTCTCAGTATTCGTTCCTTGGAACCACGCTCAATCATTCCTCGAAGAAAAATACCCATAGGCGATTTTTCTCAGGATTTTAATCGTTCCCCAAATTGGTTGCTTTAATCGTCGAAGAGAGTAAAATAGCATTTTTCACCTAAGTTCTCTCCTTTTCGAACTTTTTGTAAGTGGCATTTCCCCCGAACATCATTCAAATAACATTTTACGATCTTCTGCGAATAATCAACATGATTGCTGTCGATTCCCAGAAATTTATTTTTCATATCCAACCATTTTCATATCCAACCAACCATATAAAATGAACCTCAAAAGTCATGTTCGAGAAACTCCCATTACCATGTGGCAATGTCATCGGCACCACCCTACTAATATTCTGTAGATGGTTGTACCGTAATCGTCGTAAAATAACTTTTTAAAATACAATTTGAAAAAAAGTCAGTTTGCGATAACCGGAAAAATGCAATTCGAGCAGCGGTATATTGGTGGAGTAGTGAAGCATGCATTGCCGTATAGTAATGGAAGTTTCTCGACATTTCATGATCATTTTACCGACCGGGTGGATCAGTGGTTGTGTGCCAGGAATGAGATACGAAAGTTCGATTCCCCGCGTCCTCAGATCCACCCAAACCAAGGGGGTTAAGAAATGTTGGTAGTGGTTGAATAATCACAGTAAAGAAATCCCCCACCACTTACACACAACACGGGCGGTATAGCCTTGCGCATAGGTCGCTGATTACTCAGGACAGACTGAACGCTGAATTGGCTTGGGGGTGGCAGAGCCCGCCCTTGCGTGGAACGCCCAACACCTTTACTTTTACTTTTACTTTACTTTTTGGACCATGACGAGGTGGAGCAGAAAAATAATGTTTCGGGAATCCACGAATATCACGTTGATTATTAGCAGAAATTTGTAAAATTTTATTTGAATGATGTTCTGGGAAAATACACTTAAAAGTATAGTCCATGACTACCAAAACTTGATTATCCCGCCAAATTTTTTTGTTGTGTTTTAACCTAATTTAGTAGTTGTACCACTCAACTGGAAGTTTTGATCATCCATTTCAAATTTTGGGTGCACCACCTGTCAGAGCCGGGAGGGCATCCGTAAATTAGGTTCAAGTGATCCGGAAATCTAATGTCGATTTTTGAGCTCTACTTCATAAGAGCCACCTATGGGATTTTTTCTCTCAGATTTTTCTGAGTTTCACTGTACGTGTCAATGGTGATATTGCTCGGTTCTCTCAGATAGTGTCTCATATGGTAATCGGATGAAAAATTTTTTGATGCCCGTGGGAAGATCGACTGGGATTTTATTCTTCCGAGGTGAGCTCTGAAACTTTGCCAGATGAAAGATCTCACTCTCCCGAGAATTTTGGTATATTATATGTGGGGGTTCCGACCAGGACGAGCGATCTTCCATCGATTTGAAGGAAGATAAAAAAAATCGATAATCGATTGGACCCTCAAGATATTGCTCATCTTGTAGAGGCCGTCGAGCTGATCTTAGATCATATCAGCTTTCCTCATAAAACCAATTTTCAAGAAAGTTATGAGGGGTCAAAGTTGCCGAATTCGAGCGAAAAAGTTTAAAAAAAAAAGACGGATTTGAAAAATGCAAATTGAAAATGCAAATGGCAGGAATTTAAGATTTTCTGTAACTTTGACCCTCATAACTTTCTTGAAAATTGGTTTTATGGGGAAAGCTGATATGATCTAAGATCAGCTCGACTAGCTCTACAAGATGAGACTTGAGGGTGCGATCGATTATCGATTTTGTTTGATCTACCTTCAAATCGATGGGAAACCGCTCGTCCAGGTCGGAACCACCACATATAATTTATCAAAATTCTCGGGAGAGTGAGATCTTTCATCTGGCGAAGTTTCAGAGCTTACCTCAGAAGAATAAAAAAGTCGTTCTTCACACGTCAAAAGCTTTTCATCCGATGACCATTTAACCAATCGATAGAGCTCGGAAATCTGTTCTAGTAAGCCCGATTTGCGGCCATTTTGACGCATTTTGGGCGAAAAATAAGCAAAAAAAACGATTTTAGGGCCCTAAATGGGAAGGGCCCATATACGTGTCCCGAGGGCTCAGATAAAAAACGCTTCAATACCTATTTTTAGAATTAAAAGTTATCCCTGATGCCAAGTTTTGGGGCCATTCAGATTTTCCCCTGTTTCAAATGCTTGTTGATCCTAATATGGACAGCTTCATATGTACGTGCGTTAAAAGAAATCAGATGCTAGAGTAGTTTCAGACTGGACACAATAATCCTTTCCTCGGGTGAAGCCGACATTATTGTACTCTCCAGGATCGAGCCGAGACGTTCTATTCTCTCCCCGCACATTCGACGACGGACCAAACGAGAAGCTGTAATCGAGGAACTTACCAGACTGATTGTGGACATAGATGAGAATAAAGTAAAAAAATCGACTAAATATAAAAAATGATGTCGAGCATTATCTCGATTAATATATGGGGCTGTTTGCGTAAGGTTCAGCAAATGTATCCATGGTCGGAAAATGGGAAAAGTCGAAGGTCTGTTTTTATATTTTTAGTGAAGCACAAAAAGTCATGTAAACCAAAACTGCAAGGTCAGAATTGCGCCCAATAGCGCACAATTATCAAGAGAACCTCTACGTCCTTTGTCAATTTTGGAGGGGGGCATGAGCATCATGTCCGAAAAATTTTCTATTTTGTGGAAAACACCCCAAGTGCCAACGTTTCGGACATAGCGACAATTTACATGTTCCATGTATTTGATCAACTTAAGCAAACGGCCTCATTTTTTGGGCCGAAAATCGCAAGCAACTAAGAAATGCGAAAGTCCCGCATGGGTTTTAAGCCCTCACATCTAGTCCATCAAATAAAATATGAATGTGCTGTCTTTGAACTTATTTGAGAACATGCCCAAATTAAAACCGCTAGCAGGGGTATCGATAAGTGTTAAAGTAGTCGAGTAGCAACTCTTCCTTCATAGAGCGTTATTTCAACAGCACAAGAAAAAATTTGAAAGAGGGTAAAACAGAAAAAGAATTGTGAAATTGAGATGCGCTCAACAACAACATCTCGACCATCAACAAGCACTCCGATCTATGAGACCGTTGGAAACAGACAGAAGCTGATCGGTGAGCTATTTGAAATTCAGTAAACATAAGAAGAAGTAATGTAGTGAAACCTAAATCACAGATGGTAACGAAGAGATGGTAGTAGCAAATAACGTGGGACACATGCTCTTGAACATACCAAATCTAGTTAGAAGGAAAGAAGCTAGCAGAGAGAGGAAGCGATCAAATTAGGGGTCCAGAGACTCGCTGACATTAGTTGAAGCATCTAAGGGAGGCGACGATATACATCTCCAATATTTTCCACCGCCTGGAATCGGGCGTTATGAAGTTCAGTCGTCCTGATATTAGAACTCTTCCCTATGGAAAACAATGAAACAAGTTTTAAAGTGGCACATAAATTTTCACGTAACTACTACCGTAAACAACGATTTTCGAAGGATACTAAGCACAATCAGAGAAATCGGCAATTTGGAAGTAATGTAAAATTAAAGTTATCCCGTTATTCAAGGCACATGTTGTCCTGCGGGACATCACTGCTAGGCCAGTGAAGATCTTCAATTTGGAAGTAAGACCGAATAATTTTGGTCACTAAGATTACAATCCGGTCAGAGATACTGAGCACGTAGAATCACAACTGAATGCCCTAGCATACCGAAGTCGGGCCGCATAAATGCAAATAAGGGAGATTCAGCGCGTACGACGCCCAACACTGCATACCCCTACCCATGAAAGCGTTTACCTCTGCATATATACATATAAACAACATGTTAGATAAAACGAAAAAACTTCTAAAATCATAGTAATTACATTAAGGAGAATCGCACGTGGTTCCCTTTGGATGCGATCGTCGAGGAACGGAAGAGGACGGATACCTCAGACTATGCTCAGCTTGCCAGTCTATTCGAAGATTGCCTGACTCCTTTTTCCCTCCATTTATTAACGAGGTTCATTCGAATTTCCCGATTAAAATTCATCAGATATGGCTGTTCGTTAAGATCTGTATTCACTTCGCGGCTGATCTGAAAAATAATTCCGTTTAGGTAACATGCGATGAGGACAACGCATGTCTTTACTTTTATGATTATCGTGAGTTATCCTTTTATGGTTTAAATAGTTATCAATTACGTTCCAATATATTGTTAGGGAAGAAAATTAACGGAAATATTTTCTTATGCGATGAGTCGATATAATTAAGAAAATCAAAAAATATTTTCGGGATTAGCAAGCTCAATACTCGTTTTGGTATTCAATGAGATTTTACAGAAAACGTATTTTTCAGCTCACGGCCGATGCAAGCAAAAGCATATGAACTTTGTTGTTCTCAGGAACGTTGGAACTCAGGAGTGCCAGGTAATTTATAATTCAGTCCCCTATATCTCGGAAAGAATTGTAGGTCTGGCGCAAGTTCAATCTCAATGTTCGCGTTTCGTGTGAATGCTTCGTCGACGAAATGAGCTTCTTCGCGAAATATGTCTAGTTACGCTAGTTATTCTTTCATTGTAATTCTTGAACTAACTTAGAACCATCTGTTATCTGGATAACGGTCATCCCATATCACACCATTACTGTCATTCCTAAACGAGGATTTGTATTTGATTTGACAAATAGTGTCCGATTAGAATTTTCTCACAACACCTTCAGTCTCCATCATCTTGCTTTCATTCCTTCTTCTCTTAACCGGTAAATTCTATGAGACGAATCGCGATAGAATTACAAAATCGCCAAAAGTAGCTCCTCAAAGAGTTCGATTTCTAGAGAAATAACATACCTTAGTACCTGTATGTCTGTCATTAGTTCCTTCCACCCTTCCTTCCGTATGTAATGTACATCACACTTTCGCAAAATCGCTATATTTCGCCTATTTTTCAACCCCAAAGCCGGTACCATACGAACCCCCACGAGAACTTTTAAAAAATCGCATATTACATAGTAATGACGCAATATGAGGACATTTCTGATCACATCGTATTCGCACCAAATTCAGAAAAATCACTCCGGAGAGTAACCGAACTACTTCGCGCGGGCACCATTTTCAATATTGGCATGCATTACATAGTCATGATGCAGTAGTGTGAAACCTCTCTCCACACCTTATTCGCATGAAACGCAACCAAATCACGCGGGTGAATCACCCATCAAATTGGCATGCATTACATAGTCATGACGAAGATGTGTCAATTCTCTCTTCACACCTTATTCGCATGAAACGTAACCAAATCAGGTGGGTGAATCACCCATCAGCATCATGTGCTCAAAACTTTCAAAAATCACACTGCTTTCAGAACGCTTATTGGATCGTGCGGTTTATCTCGATAGCAATGTGTGAAAGGTACGTGCGGATAGCAGTGGGAGCTTTTCGAAAGTTTCGAGCGAGCCACGAAGTGGCGGAGTATCCACACGAACCTTTCACATTGCCAAACGGGACAATACCCTCCCCAAGGCTTGTAGGCACCCGGCCCTCCCCGACATCAAGACCTATGAAATCAAATGGCTCATCCCGCCCTCTACATAGGTAACCGGATCGTTCCCCTCCTTTACGTAGGTCCTATTTAAGAACGTCACGGTTCAAACTACGATATGGCAACCGTAATGCATGGTCCTAACAAGCGATGCGCTTGCGAAAGGCGCTATTCGAAAAAGTTGCGATGGAGCCACTAAGTGGTGAAACCGCAACTTTTTCGAATCGCTCGATGTCTCCCGAGCCTTTTGCAAGTGAGGATTCAGGCTTGCATTAAAACTATGATAGCCCTAACACGCTCGCCGGCGTACAACATAACTACTTTTTTATGTGGCTTGAAGTTTCCTCTTTCGATTGCAGCTCAGATCAAGTCGATATCTTTGTAATGGGTTTATATTTTTTGGAGTAGTGAGAAAAGCAAAACATTGTCCAAAATTTTGATTTTCGAAAAATGCTCCTACCAGGCTTCTAATATTTTTGTTTTGGGTGCGGGGGGGGGTGCGGTGACTACTTTTGGTGCACTTCCGAGGGCTGTTCTATCGCGATTCATGTCCTCTGATAATACTTGCTATTACATCTCGAAGGTTGTCTTTCTTGCTAAAAACTAGTTCATTTTAGTAGCGTGTTTAGAATGTCTACATGTAGATTCGATAAAAGGCGACTGAATAAATAAGATTGAATTTAGTACCATGATTACGAAAAAAAGAAGAAAAAACAGTCTAGGAAATCTTTGCAACGTCTCAGGTAAGCTTTTTTATATTTGTGATTTATGACTGATCACTTGACCACTTTTTTGAGAGGTTTCCGATGGTCAAAAATGGGATTACAACTCATGCTGACCCGTATGTTCATGATCGTCGGAATTGGATTCATGATCGTCGGAATTTTTTAAATGAAAAACTCGTAAATCCACCATTGCGACCCATATGGTAAAACCCCCGGACTTTACTATGCCTACATTACGTTTAGTGTGAGAATTCCAGGACTCTAGGAAACAAATACTTTTTGACTCAAATATTCTCAAATTAATCGAAAACTATCATGTTTGGCTGCACTTATCAGGGGTTTGAGTGCGTCAAATGAAATTCCAACTCATTGTTACTGGTATGTTCACGAGTGTTCGAATTGTCATTCCAAAAGGATTTCTTCAGTCAGATGATCGCGATGACCCTATTGTAAATTTAGTCAACGCAGATTCGGTGAATGGTGCCGATTCTTGAGTTTTACAGTATCGGACAAAAGTTTAGCACCAAAATTCAAATCGTCATAAGTTTCTTTAAACTTGAGATAGAGACTTACGGCCGGGAGCAATGAATAGGCAATCTATAGGAGAATAAGGCCATATGGTATATTTGAACAGGTTCGTCTAGACTCATTCGCTGCAAATTTTCTGCTGAGGTGTGGTCGTCAGTATTTTTTTGAACCTCGGAGGATTTAGCCCAGAAGCTCAAACGTTCTGTGGTGATAGCACAACCATTGATCTTCACGATCCACCTTATGGCCCTTTGCGGACATTTCGCAATAGTGAATAGGAATTATTTTCCGACACTTCCCAAATCTTTTCAAAATTATGTATGTTCCGTCTTAGGTGACCCACAGCCTCCAAACTTGGCAGGTCGTATCAGTGTGTGGTCCAGTTGAATTGTACCAAGTTTGGACCGGATCGGTTGCTTGGTTCGTGAATTCCACTTTTTACGTAAACTCATTGTGTCCCCACCCTGAAATAGCCGCTCCGTGAAGTGAAAAATCCGATTTCGTGCAGTGTGGTAGCACAACCTCTTGTGACGAAGTATATAAAATTTCAAAGTTGGGCGATCACTTTCCCGGGTTTTACAGCTGCGAATCCGACGCGATTCTAAGTGGGGAATTTCACAAAACGGTGAACTGTGCTGAAACAGATGCCTCCAAAACTTGAATGTTGTGCTTTCAAATAACACTTAAGGTTCTAACATTTCTCGAAATGATACTGCGAACACGATTATCTTGTTTAAAAGGGGATACGCCAAAGTTCCCGAAAATCTTTTGTTGAACTTGTTGCTTTTTTCGATCTGACTCGCGTCGGATTCGCAGCTGTAAAACCCGGGAAAGTGATCGCCCAACTTTGAAATTTTATAAACTTCGTCACAAGAGGTTGTGCTACCACACTGCACGAAATCGGATTTTTCACTTCACGGAGCGGCTATTTCAGGGTGGGGACACAATGAGTTTACGTAAAAAGTCGAATTCACGAACCAAACAGCCGATCCGGTCTAAACTTGGTACAACTCAACTGGACCACACACTGATACTACCTGCCAAGTTTGGAGACTGTGGGTCACCTAATACGGAACTTACATAATTTTGAAAAGATTTGGGAGGTGTCGGAAAATAATTCCTATTCACTATTGCGAAATGTCCGCAAAGGGCCATAAAGTGGATCGTGAAGATCCATGGTTGTGCTATCACCACAGAACGTTTGAGCTTCTGGGCTAAATCCTCCGAGGTTCAAAAAAATATTTACGACCACACCTCAGCAGAAAATTTGCAGCGAATGAGCCTAGACGAACCTGTTCAAATATACCAAATGGCCTTATTCTCCTATAGATTGCCTATTTATTGCTCCCGACCGTAAGTCTCTATCTCAAGTTTAAAGAAACTTATGACGATTTGAATTTTGGTGCTAAACTTTTGTCCGATACTGTACGTGACAATGAATACCCATCGCGATCATCTGACTGAAGAAATCCTTTTGGAATGACAATTCGAACACTCGTGAATATACCAGTCACAATGAGTTGGAATCTCATTTTGAAGCACAGAAACCCCCCCCCCCCCAAACACTTGTAATAATTGTTTAAAGGAGGAGTAAAAGCATATTTCAGTTAGGGTAGCTGAGAGTGTGATCCGGTGGTAATCTGTAACCATAAGAGATTGCCAAAGTTTGAAAGTTGTGGGTTGCTTCTGTGCTGAGAAAAACGAGCGCAAAGTCTCATTGATTGATCAGGGAAAATGCTCTCAAATGTTCAAATATTTTCGCACGTTGTTTTTATGAGAGGGGAAGAAGAGGTAGATCAAGGGAGGAAAACGCTGTCTCTCTCCTCATCGATTACCTAGCAAACTCTTGCTGCTGGAGCGAAATGGGGCAGGATCGAATTCCCATGCCTCGCCAATATTTTGCCAAATTTTCGTTTCATCCCGAAATGTTGCAGAGATATGGAAATGCTGTCAAACTGTATCATTCATAACCAATCCGATTGTATGTCAGATACGATCATTTTTTAGACTACAGTATATGTCGACGACATTGAAATACGCGATACTCGTGAACTCTTCGAATACGGTAGATCGCTCTCCCATCATGATCTTCGAAAACTTGAATTCTATACCACAACTTCGGATTTCAACTCATTGAGTCAAGAACTAAAATACAAAATATTTTCTATCATTTGCCCTCATTACTGGGAGTCGCACAAGACAATACAAATCAACGATAAACCAAAGGCAATTTTAAAAGTCCAGTACTTCGGCAAGTTCATGGAAAGACTCAAACTCGCTAAACTAATGAACTCTGAAAGTATGCGTGATAT
>LS519434.1:30072-40542 GCA_900490845.1 Pristionchus japonicus | reverse complement strand
CTCAGTGGTAGAGCGCTCGCTTAGCATGCGAGAGGGCTGGGGTTCAATTCCCCATACCTCCAAAACTTTTTGCACTAATTAGCCTTTTCTAAATTTATCTTTATTATTTGAGAATAGCCTCTACCTTAATGTTTGCAACCAGAATGTTTGCAGTTGCGAATGTTCCGACGTATCCACAGATTACTGTTGCGAGGATGACAAGGAGTGACTTGAAGAGTCGCATCTCGTGACCTCGCATGTCTAAAATTAGTCATTTAGGCTATCATTTTTATGCCTTTCATGCACTTCTCTAAGTTGAAAAAATAGTAAAATCAGTAGATATGAAGAGGAATCAATGACAATGGAACGCACTGCTCATCTTGATCCGCACTCCGACAATCGCGTATACTACCACAGCCAGCACACAGCATCCGAGAGACACATTCCACCACGCTCCCTTCGCCTCCCCGAGGTAGTTGGCAGGAACCATGCAGATGAGGTCACTGGAATGAGTATCGAAATAAATGAAGAACAGCAAAAACTATGGAGGTATGGGGAATTGAACCCCAGCCCTCTCGCATGCTAAGCGAGCGCTCTACCACTGAGCTATACCCCCGATTGTCTCGTCCTTGCAATTAGTCACTCTCATTGTCTTCGTGCCAGCTAATTAATGTCCTCATCACCAAACAATACTAAACAGCTCACGTCGGGAACAGATTGATGAATAGGTTGTAGAAGTGATATGCGAGGTAGAGGGAGACGCCAATGAGATGACAGCCAATGTAGATTAGCGGGTTTTTCCTTCCGTAGCTGTAATTTTGAGTTCTTTGTTTCCTCGGGTTGAAAATCTCACTTCACTGGCGAGAAGCACGCAAACAGTCTGTCTATTCCAATCGCGACTGTGAATGCGCATCCACTGTTCTGTCCGATGATGGGAAGAAACTGAAGCAGGTTCGAACTTGAATTTTTTCGTACTTCAAGTGCCCATATTGGTTCACTTTTGCAGATTTTCCCGCAAAATGTCTCCATTTGCAGTCTCATTCAGGATCTTTCCTCGAAGGAGTCTGTCTAGTCTCTCATACATCGGTTCTACTCGCGGGGGTTCACGCTCCCACTACATTTAGCTTGGGAATGCATGTGACACAATCGGTGTTTAGAAGCAAGGTTGTGAAGCCGTGTCGTAGAGATCACATTTCTACAAAACAAAATCAAAGCTGAATCATTCAGGCAAGATGAAGGAGAATCCTTTGAGAAGGTAGATGGCCGAAGAGAATCGAAGGCATTCTTCGACTCGATAGAGCAACGACGAACCTCAATCCACACACAGGTCGTTGACTTCATCAGTAGATTCCCAGTAGCGAAAGCGTAGATGAGGACGATGTGCCCACAGAGATGGAGACAGTCGGCGATGGAGGCGAAGGCGATCAGGATGTTGCACGAGTTGCGCAGTCTTCTCAAATTGAGACGTCCATTTAGATTATTTCGAGCTTTGTTCATCCCTCTCGATTGGTGCCTTTTTAAGCATGGGATGTAAAGAATACTTAGATGTAAAGGAAAGTTCGACTACATGGAAGGAATCAATGATGCGAAACTCGGATGAGCTGAAACTCACGAATCATGGTAGGAAGCAAAAGCGACTGCTGCATTCGTCACAACGCCAACGACGAATATCGTCCCGAAGAATCCGACCAGCCAGTAGGTCACTGGGTAGAGCTCCACGTCCATTCGACTACTGTAATCAGCACGTGTTTGACGTATTCAATTGTTTGATATGTTGATATTCAATGTAGTCAATTTATGTCCAGCTGAGCGACAGGTGCAGAAACAAATTAATGTGAGAAAAACCCAGCCACAGCGATCTACGTCTACGATCTACGCCAACAGACAAGGAGCAACTCTTCATGTAATAGAACGGCGAAATTCGAAAGTTTGAAAAATTATGAAATGTACTTCAAATCTTGTTTTGATCCGAGTGAGAAGAGTGAAAGAGGGAATCGGGATGTGTTTCAGAATCATCTCAAACTTGAAAATCAATTTCGCACTTTGATTTCGTGTCAAGACCTTCGCGGGAAAATTCGGAAAGATAATCCCTTCATTCAGCCTTGTCTGGAGAACTGAATGGAGCTCAGAATGCTGTGCATCTAATAGCATGAATGGCCCTGTAATCATGAAACACTGGAAGTTCGTGTAAGACACGGTCAGCAAAAAAATAGAACTGGAAGAGAGCTGGTCTTTTATGCAGCCTGTTTAGGATTCTTGCATAAACTCAACAAGGAATCAAACGATAAACGATCACCGGATGCACGGCAAAAAAAGATATCTGAAAGATCGACGCCTGAATCCGATCGTCAACGAGGGGCGATTGTCGGCGGGTGGGAAGGCGTGCAAGCTGCGTGTGAACCACTCGCCTGCCGATTCGGTCCAAATAGGGATCACGACCCAAGTCCGTTCAGATGTAATGCATATTGTCTATTGCATGATTTGTATGGGCATAGACTGTAGTGTACAAAACATATGCGAAGTACACAGAGAAAATATTCTTTATCAAGGTTTCGAAGATTTGTGGCTTGCGCCACTTGATCCAACAGATCCAACACTCGAAGTTTTCCTCATTAGGAATGCGAACTGAGCTCGAAACGCCTTTCGATAGTCGGAACTGAAATTATATTCTGCTGTCTTAGTAGTCCAAAATCTTGAGCGTTGAGAGTCTTCTCACCTCGTGGCATAATAGATGAGGTAGTTGGAAACGAGTGAGATATTCACAGGAATGCCAATCACAAGATCCATCACTACGCCCATTTTGAAGTCCGGATTCTGGAACGATATCGAATTCAAGAACATAGAAAAATTCTGTTCCACTGTGATAGAAGTGTGCGCGTATTTCACAGATCACTGCCATAATAAACAGTTTAAAAAATCAGGCTTCCTCATCAATAATTCATCACCTTGATGTTTGTGATCAGCACATTCGCAACTCCAATCGCTCCGATATGCCCGAGAATGAGAAAAGCGAGAATGACAAGCAGAGACTTGAAGAGACGCGCCTCGAGACCTTTCATATCTGTAAAATAACCTGTAAATGGTAAAAAAAAAGAGCAACAATATCAAGCGCAAACTGCTCTTTGCTGAGTACAATTTAGCAAAAATGGCATAATTTTAAATAACTGACTGCTTGTTTTGATCCTAACGCCGACAATTGCATAGATCACGACATCCAGCAGAAATCCAGCAAGGGAGACATTCCAGAATTGTTCCTTCGCCCCGCCCATATAAGCGGAGGGAACCATGCAGATTACCTCCCTTAATTGATTAATTGATTAATTTAGCTCATTACAATTGGCCAATGAGCTATTCATACTGACAAAGGCTCTTGAAAGAACTCACATCGAGTAAAGATTCGAGATCACATTGTACAATTGATATCCAACATAGACTGAAACTCCCACAAGATGGCAAACGGTGTAGACTTTAGCGTCCTTAGCCCCATAGCTGAAATGGTTTCAAATCTCATTTATTTTCTTCAGGGATGTCAATATTGCTATACCGGAAATGAATCTTTCCCACACCAATGTTCTCTTTTCTTACAACTCTCGTTCATTCTCCCTCGCCTACACGCTTGTTCTCACGATGTTACTATGAAAGTAATGCATTATTTAGCATTATTATTGCTATCAAAACAAGAAAACAACGAACGATAAAGGATAGAAACAGGCAAAGAGTCGATCCACTCCGATGGCCACTGTGAAGGCGCAGCCACAGTTTTGACCGATTACCGGGAGGATCTGAAGAAGAGTTGACATTCATCGAATCAACATGAAACATCATCGTTGATCTCAATTTGATAAACGATGATGTTTCATGTTACAAATTAACCGCTTTTTTCACGGAGTAATGAAGCGAAGAATGACAAACCTCAAACCAGACGCAAGTCATCGAGTCCATGAACAGATTCCCGGTAGTGAATGCGTAGACGAGAGGGATGTGACCGCAGGTGTGAAGACCATCTGAGAGACAGCACAGAGCGACCAGGATGTTGCAGGAGTTGCGCAGTTTTCTGAATTTATATTCATCTTTTCTAAACTGTAGAACCCTATTTTCGAAAGCGTGCAAAAGTAACAGCATTTGCTGATTTCTGTCCCAAATTGGACTATCTAACATGCAATCGAGCTAGGGTTTCGCAAGAAAAATAGAAGAGAAAATACAACTTACTTATCATGGAAGGAAGCAAAGGCGACAGCTGCATTCGTTACGACGCCGAGGACGAAAATACCTCCGAAGAAGCCGACCAACCAATAGGTGACAGGATAGAGCTCCACTTCCTCCATTCTGGCAGCACTTCCGTTACTTCCATTCAATTCCATCTGGCTGAAGACAATATGAGCAGTGAAATTGACGACAAATCGAGAGCACTGTCATTCTTAGCACGGGAAATACAATGACATAGGAAAGTCTGGCTGTGGCAATGAGTTATTATGATCAGAAGTGAACACTGGATGGTTAGTGACCACTGCGTATTGTAGTTGTTTGCAGCAAACTGTCTGGACGATCAACAGAGATAGTTTTCCAACTATTGTATTTAGTGGGAGTGGGAATCGAGAAAGTGTGCGAATTCGTATAAAGTATGGAATCAGACCAAAATATTCGGGTTTGTGAGCAGGTTTGGAGTGCCATTCGTGGGATAATAATTTAAATTATCTTCAACTAAACCGTTATATTACGTAAAGGAGGCACTTTGAGCTATGTTGGAAAAAAAGTCTGAATTACTCGAGGGAGCAATATACTTAGAATAGTATTTCCCTGCATTGTGCTGTATCGTATTATCGTATAAATTTATTTCATTGTAGTGTATCACCCATAAACTACCAGATCTATCGTAATACAATAATGAATATTTACTAACAATTACTATCACGAGTGGCTTCGTAATGACTACAAAGCAATATGTTAGACACTGGCATATTTTCAGCTTGCAATTTTAGCACAACACAGCACAGATCATCGGATTTATTGCAAACGTTGCATAAATTTGGATGAACAAAGAATATCTGCATTACAATTGGTGGTTCACCATCTCTTCTCGATAATAGAGATGTATTTATCAATTGCGTCCCTGTCCAGATTTGTATTGGAGTCGATAACTCGTCGATCACGAGCCATTTTGAGCCTTGATGTAATAATAATGATAATTTGATCAAATAGATTATTTACCGATGTTTGATGAAGATCAAAGTGGGAAGAACGATGCCATGAATGTGCACGAAGTTGGAGACTTCCTCAAATATTGTTTTCCTTTTTTTGTCTCAGGTGGTGAACAAGCGCAGCGACGGCATTTTTATGGATTTTCATAATCAAATCATTCATGCCGTTCTCTCAGAATGCTCAGTTACGGCGAACAGAGCTTTGGCTTCGATAATCCTAAAGATCACTAGCATTTTACGTAGCCTTATCTACCGCGAGTTACCTTTACCAAACTCAAAGATCTACCCCACGCTATTGTTCATTGGGCTGGTGATTGCACAAATCAATTTCTCACCTCCAGCACGGGGTAATCCCAATCCGCCGCGTCCGGTTTGTACATTACGTAGAGGGTGTATCTGCAAGGGAGTTAGTCTGCAAGTTATCATAGCCGGGAGCTGAAGTCTATGCACTACGAACGAAACCATTCCAATCAGAGAATGACATCACATGAGTAGAATAGTGCATACCCGGTGGCGATTGACACAGTGATGAACAGATGGCAGACGACGATTGGAGTCAGCATCGAGAGCACTCGAAGGTTCTCGGCGACTTGGTATCTGAGAGATTTGACGTTCACTGCGAGATTAGAGGTTCAAATGACCAAGGTTTAATGATGAACGGTTTTTGAGTCAATAGTAGTGTGTAACTCACCTCTCAGTGAGGCCCGCTCCCCAGACCCTCTTCAACAGTCTCTTATTCGCAACGATGAGACTGAAGTGCAGAATGAGAGCGACGATTTCGTAGAGGAGGAACGAGAACTGAATTAGTTTCGTCTCAAGATAAAGTTTTTGCATCTTTTGGAAGAATTCCGTAGTGCATTCCGTAGTGCCTTTGCACGAAGAAAAATAAAAGGTGTGATTCATCGCTATCTATTTTTCGAATAAACTTCCCCTATCCCTCAAGGGACAAAATAACCGATTGCATTTGAGCTTTTTGCTTTCCGATAACAGCAATTGCTCACCACAACGCCCTTCGCTGCCTCAGCAATGCCCGGAGTGCTGACCGTACAGTAGGCAAACTGCCGATCGATACCGTACCCTCGCGACATTCCCAGGACCATCACTATCGGAACTACCGTCTGAAAGAGCAGAGATCATTTTCCGAAATACTGTGTGCATGTTCTCTTGAACCTTCGACTAGTATAACTCCTAGACTACTCTGAGGACTAACAATTAGGATTAGTGAATGTCATGAGCAGACAAGTTTGATTCAATGGACATGTGTTCTGTGATTTCTGTTTTGACATTCAGAAGCAGGAAATATGAGTGATGTTTCGCACCTGAACTACGCATATTATAACACTGATGTGTAGCGGGCATTTCTCGTAGGTTCGATAGAGAAGAGTTGCGAAGAATCTTTCGAAGGCGATTGTTCCCAGGGAGAAGACTATTCCTGCATTGGGTTTGCGTATTTTCACTTAATATTTCCTTAGTGAAAACCAATTGTCGATACAAAATTAGTTGCTGCTGGGAATTCAAGATGCATAGTAGAGTTCGATAAACGGGCGGGTCATTCGGTATCGCACCGGGTCGCGCGCGCGGGGAGTGAAGAATGAAATGACCCGATACCACCCCCTGGTATCGCCAAGAAATCCGATACCGCGGCCCTTTCAGCTCTTGTAAATCAGCAACCGATGCTTCAAATCCAATAAAATTTTTATCCCATACACAACAAATGATGCTCTTTCGATTAAGCTTCAAATCATACCTGAAAATCAATATTGAACTTTTGAAATTGGTAGGTCAAAAGTCAACATATCATTCTGAAACAAGGGGGAATGTTCCATATTTATGTTCCTAGCATCTCTCTAAACGATATTTTCAATTTGCGGACTCCGGTCAGTCAGTTCGTGATAACCAGATTACGGTATCTCGGGATACTGTAACATGTCTGGATACGGTAATCACAATCGGCCAAAGATTAAATTTCTATCTCACACTTTGTGAAAAAGTCAATTCGCGATAGCCAACGTCCTAATATGCCTGATTGCTGTAACACATTTTGAAATACGGTACTTTTGGGCGACCCAGGACCCATTTTGGACCATGACCGTGGGAACCTATGACGCTAGCTGTTTAGGCAAGCATAGTGAATGAAAGACTTATCGTTTCTCCGGCAGGTTTCCGGTTTTGCAGTACGCGGCAATTGCGTTTTGACTCGTGTCAACAGCTTCAATTCTCATGGAATCTCTTCAACCATGTATCTGAGTAGCTGATACGTTTAGCTCATTGAAAGTGCTAAAGAAAGATCGCTAGAAATCAAAGCAAACCTCCACAGAGATGAGAAGAAGACGGGGTGAAAGTAACAAAAGCACGAGCGACCTCTCGCTAGATGGACGCGGGGTCGAAATGATGAGAATAACACGTCTCACGATGCAAATTGCGCGATTACAGATTATGAGACGTGCGATTTCATGTACTTTTTGACCCTCCGGTATCGGGTCAGAGACGATTTTGGCGAGCCGGTATCGGATTTCTCTCCCACTCATTCCTCATTCGCGGGGCCCCGTGGTATCGGGTCGTCTCATTTCTCGAACTCTATTGCATAGCCTATTCGACTGTCTCCAAAAGTTTCATTGGATCAGAGTTTTTCAAACTGAAATGTGAAACAAACCATAAACGCCCATCGAGAAGGGGATCATCCTCAGATAACATTCTAACCCGGATGTGAGTAATCCCTCGGGGTCTCTGAAATGACGTCATTCATGTGACAAAGATAGCTAAAAAGTGGCAGAAGCACCTCATGTGCTTGAGTATTTACTCATTGATGACGCTAACAAGACCTCAATATGACCAAAACACTGACTGGATAGTTAGGAATCGATAGAGTTGAATGACAGTATCCACGAGAATCACGAGATTCATCCATGCTGTCCATAAACAGTGAATTGAGAGAGCTACAGCGAGGTTGCGGTGGACTGCCACTCTGAAACTTCGAGATTTCATTACGAAATTAAAGAAATACAACCTCCGAAGTTTGAAAACTGCGATTGTTCCGAGGACTCCAAGAGAGGCTGTGAGGAGGCGAACGTAGAGGATCTGAAATTTTAAATTGAAATACGGACAAAATAGAAAGTAGACCATCTACCGTTCGCAGAAGAGCATGGTCTCTAACGTAGACGGCTTGAAGTAGTAGTCGGTCCATCCTGTTTGTGTGATCTCTCGATTGAGAATCTGCCCCTTCTTGTTTCCTGAAGTATCCTCGAATCTATCGGGAAAGAAACTTAAGTAGGCCAAATATAGTGAAGTCAAAGCCATATTTTTTACTTGACAACGGTCGATACTACAACTACTGAGCAAGATAGAGAGGCTAGACTACAATAAAGTTAGGAAATATTGGTCCTGTTCTCGTTATAGCACGTGGAGAGCGAGACTATCGGAGTGAGAATAATTGGACTAATGAAGGCATCGAGTCGGGGAAATCGGATTAGAATACGGAAAACACGTAAGAAAACAAGTCAACCTAAGGAGGAGTCTCGCGAGCAGAGACTGAGATGAGAGATGGGAGACGTTGAATTGTCATCATTCGATGTTTGGAATTGTTATTTGCATCGTAGATGTGGCTTATGAGGGAATATGACTTGGATCTCGTGGCATTTACGGAGAGATGTATCAAAATCTGGAAGCAAAACATGTTTGGATGGCTGCATAATTTCGCACGATTGTAAATCAATTGAGAAAGACACGTAGTGCTTCTGTACTTTATGGTTCATGGTCATTCTTTAAGTCGCTCGAAATAGCGGTAGAATGTCAGAATACCTGCAAAAGCGAGTATGACAGAAGTCTGGAAAGTGCATCGATAATTCTCATTCAAGAGATCAATTTCTTTCGTTGTTGCACGCTGATTTCACCTCTAACAAGATGGAACATGCGCTACACTCTCTTTCCATGTTCGCATTTGTGTATTCAGCTTTCCCCGTTCCTCTTTGACTCCATGTTCTGCCCACACAGAGCAAGCGAGGGACGATCGGAGTTGTCAGAAGGCACTCTCTTCGAATCGCACACTCTCTCGTCACTCTGAACAGTTACAGATCATTCGATCGACGACTTTCGATGGAGATCCCCACCAAAATGACGGTTCCGCCCCGTTTCAAACCGAGAAATCACGGGTCGAAGGGAGTATAAATCGTGTGGGCGGTGAGGGCAATTCATTCACTCGAAGTCACAATGAACTTCTCCCTCCGCTTCCTCGTCCTTCTCTCCGTTCTCTCCCTCTCCTTCGCCGCTGAGGAGATTACTGAGGAGAATAGACTGCTGCACAGCCTGTGAGTGATATCGAAAGTTTGATTAGAAATAAATGTGAGTTCTTTTCGAAACGTCTCTACAATAAACAAGATCCTTCCCTGTTCATCCTTTGACCACATAAAGGTCGAAATTTTCATGTTTCACAGTCCATCGTTTACCAACCCTAATTATCGACATAACGATGTTACAGGGCTAAGCGCCACGGCAGAGGCGGACCCGGGGGTCCCGGAGGTCCCGGTGGACCCGGCGGTCCCGGAGGCCCCGGAGGAAAGTGAGTCAATCGATTACCGTATTCTACCGTACCCTCCCTTCTCTGCAGCTGCGGCGGCAACCCCACGACGGCGCCCTCTGCAGCAGGAACGACCACCACTGCTCGCGAACGCGTCCCTGGATTCTAGACTGTGGATGGGTTGAGATTGATAAAGATGATTTGATTGATGGAATGGACACTTTCATTGACACACATAAAGTTCTGCCTGGAGATTGGGACTTTACTATTTCTTCTCAGAGACTGCGGATGGGCTGAGAACGATAAAGTATATTTGATTAATCGACTTGGAAAGACACAGAATGGCTCAATATCTGCAGTGCAGTGAACAGCACTCTCTAGAAAATCCATTGAAAATTGTCTATGTGACAAAACGCTCCCCAAATTGACTATTTGTCATTTGCATAATAATAAGAATTGCGGCTAATCACTCTCCCATTCAAACCTCCCTCATTCTCGTTTCACTCCCTGCTCACGAGCGGTTCCCTCTCTCGGAATGGTTCGTTGCCCACACCATTTTTGTTTCATTTTCTTATCGATCGATCTCCTTCCAGAGGTTCCTGCTGCTGCTCCCACTGTTGGCTGCTGCAGTTGCTGCAAAGGTACCGTACCTCAGGAATACCGTATCCCTCGATTATCGATCGAGTACCGTATCTCACTCAATCGTTGCAGGAGTGCGTCGACAAGAAGCTGTACGACGACCTGAACAACACTACCGAGCAGCGGAGCTTCAGAGGTACA
>LS519434.1:5185-29595 GCA_900490845.1 Pristionchus japonicus | reverse complement strand
ATCTCCTTCCAGAGGTTCCTGCTGCTGCTCCCACTGTTGGCTGCTGCAGTTGCTGCAAAGGTACCGTACCTCAGGAATACCGTATCCCTCGATTATCGATCGAGTACCGTATCTCACTCAATCGTTGCAGGAGTGCGTCGACAAGAAGCTGTACGACGACCTGAACAACACTACCGAGCAGCGGAGCTTCAGAGGTACATTAGTATTTGATCTTTGATCTTTCACTACAAGATCGGCCTCTATGATTCCTCGTACCAATTGGTTGTCCTAAGGATCTTGATGTAATCATTGACTTATTTTGTAATCATTCAGACAAAGTCAACGACTGTTGCAAGGCGAGGGATGAGTGTCATGGAGGAGAAGAGTCTTGCAAGGGCAGGATGCAAAAATGCCTTGATGTATGCACTGAAGGAGATCAAAGATCAAAGATCACTCTTCAGAACATCATCTCCGAATCGGGCCGGACCGAACTGAAGGACCGTCTGCATTCTCTCGTCGGCTGGGATGCCCTCCCTCCTCTCACTCCACCCGAATCACTCAAGCAGTACACTGAGATCATCAAGGAACTCAGGGAGAAGTGCAGAGCTGTAGTTGGTGAGTGAGACGGATACGGTAACGGTAGTTGGGAGTGCCGCAGATTACGGTATAGAGGATCTTTCAGAAGCTATCGGGTCCGAACTCAGCAAATTCGCCGATTGTCTCTCGCAGAAGGAAGAGGCGAGAGCCAATATCAAAACGATTAAAGATCAAAGATCATTTCAGAAGTGTGAATCGACCTTCTACGCTAAAATCTTTCATGAGGTCCTTGCGAATATGGCCGACGTACGTTTTTTTAGATCAAAGAACAGCTTGTTTGATCTTTGATCTTTCAATGGAGCATCTTTGATCTCTGCTTGCAGCCCTCGTGCTACAAGCGTCTCGGGCAATTGCAAGCGATGACTGAGCCTGTGTTTGAGAAGGATGAGAAGGAGGAGAATGCGGCCCACGGTGAGGATATCGATTAGTCGGATACCGTACTCTCCGGACTATCGTTAACTGACTTATCCCCAGCCCACTCCCCGCTCCTCTTCCCGAACACGCTCGCTGAGTGGAAACTGAACTGGTTCTACTATTTGGTAACTATTTTATCGTTCCGATCGTGTTTACCAGGCCAGACTTCCGCTGGTTAACGCCGACTTGCAGGCGATCTATCTCGCTGCGGCGACTTGCTTCTGCTGCTGCCTCGCCGGATGCGTGACCTTGAGCAAGAACATGAAGGTGTCCAAACCGGTGAGATGATCTTTGATCTTAGAACTTTGATCTTTGATCTCTCTCAGGGAGATCCAATCGGCACGGAACGCGTCAACTCGAGAAGATCATCGAGAAGCGTGAAGCCAACGAAATCGGTCGATGTCACTACGAGGTTGGTCTTTGATCTTTAGTTTGATCTTTGATCTCTCTCAGAAGCCCAGACCAGCTGACCTCGGAGGGTTCCTCTGTCTCGCCGACTGAATCGACGATGAAGGAATAGACGAAGAGAGTTCAAGCATCAATTTCCCCGTAATCGAATAAACAGGCGGAATCCACTGCTATTTTACTTTGCATTTGTTGATTCACTCAGTCTTTTGTAACAGTAAGCTAGACACACTCCACCCATTTGCAACAAACTATATTTATCATAATTAATGAGTGGGTTTACTATCCGCAGTCATATTCATAGAGTCCATAATGAGTTTGAAGTAGTGGAAGACGCAGCCGAGTTTGCATGCGATCGTACTGTTCTTGTCTGTATCTGAACGATATTTGAGTGAATGAGACTTCTTGGATTTCGTCTGACCGTTCTCATCGTTCTTCCCGCAGATTTCAGTGCACTTCCGGAATCTGTCTGAATGAGATAGGTTTCACAGAAATTCGTTTTGGTTAGGCAAAAGGAAATGCTCTTTAGAAAGCAGAAGACCTGAATTGCACTTTCCATCCCCATTGATGGTTCCATCATTCTGCTGAGAGATGACGAAAATGGAGATGAGGAGGAAGAGAAGGCAGAGGAGGGCGTTGGGTGAGAACTAAAAGGATGATTCACTCAGAGAGTCGTTGCAAAGCTCACCATTTACTTTGCAGAGGAAGTGGTGAAAGAACGCTTTGAAACCTGTACGAAATGTACTACTTTTGTACCTATGTAAATCTCATCTATAAGAATCAATTTCCAAACTAATTTGATAGAGTGGATTTGCTAGAGACATTGCTATCTGGAACTTCGTCTTTCGCTCAGCCAATCATTGTATTGCGAAACTTTATCGAACAATCAAATTCATGTGTATCTCTGCAATGCAATAGGAGCGGGAGTGGACGAGGCATTGTACTGAAGATGTCGAATCCATCGGAATAGAAGGGATCGAATTGAAACAGATCGAAGGATGAGAATGAATGCAGGGGAGTAGGTAGCCAGGCTGTTGGTCAGAACGTACTGAAAATAGGATCTCGAAAATTTCACAGATTCTTTCTAAAATGTTTTCATGGAATTCACTCCGTTGATCAAGTTTTGTGATTGATTCTGTCAATGAGGTTCAGACTCGTACAAATAGAGAGGTATTGGCGAACGTTTCTAAGTGCCCTTCAACTTTCGCAGCACTACAAATGGTTGGATTTACTCAATCTTTCTGAATGAATGGCTCCTTTCAGATCTCATCCAACACCTTCCTCTGCCTTCTCTTCCTCATCATCTCTATCTTTGTAATTTCACAGCAGAATGAAGACGGAAAGTGCAGCGAGGGTAATAATTCTTCTGAGCATCTAAAGACTTTAACCGCTAATGGCCTGTTTCAGACCAATTCCGCAAGTGCAACGACATCTGCGACAAATCTGTGGGAAAAGGTAAGTCTTTGATATATAATACTTCTGCATTTTCAACGCCGTTTATTTCATCAGCGTGCTTTCAGAACCTGACCGCAACGACACATTCGCGTGCAGACTCGGATGCGTTTTTCACTACTTCAACCTCATTCTCGGATCGATGAATATGTCTGCCAAGGTCTAGCCTATTCCATCACTCGTTCAAAGTGATTAATAAATTTTGTTCCTAATTTGATAATGGCAGAGTGCATACCGATGACCAGATAATTGCTTCGTACGTTGGTCGATCGAGTTGATAGGAAGATATGATGAGAATGGAGAACTGGAAGAGATAATTTTACTACAGTTCCATCCTATTTTTATGCCTGCTCATTCTGAGCTAACTCTGACCTGTTGAATCGCTTTGAGCACATGGCTAATACAGCAAACAGAGACTATCAACAGCAGGTTGTACTGTTGTTTCAGTATTGTCTGACGCGAGTTGCCCTGTACAAATGTGTTTCATTGAATAGGTCACGGGTTCAATCCATGAGGGATGAATAATAGATGTTAGTGCATGTGACCTCAAGAATCCTTCCGAGCGAGGAGAGTCGACGACTCGAGAGATACGTTAGTAGTAAACAAGCTACGCAGTAAAATGAAAAGACTGAGAGATTGACGTACTTTTGAATCTGAAACGGCCTTTGTCGTTTGTTATCAGATCTTTCCATAAGTCGAAAGGTCTTTGTCCAACCTGCAGTGCTTTACTCTCCACACTGAGCACAGTTTTTTCTCCATGCACAGCCATCGTTGAGAATTCCGGAAGGACGAAGAATACAGAAGAAATCGTGGGAAGAAGGAACTGGACTAGGATGAGGAATTGAACGACGGTTGGAGACCAGACCTGAAACGGAAAAGTGTGATTGAAGAAGAGAAAAGCCTTGCCTCTTCATTAACGCTGAACTGCCTCATCACACAATATCTGTGCAGTACAATGTATAACTTTCCGATGGTAGCTCCGAGTGTGCCGTTTTCGTTGATCATCTAAGGTTTTAGAATATGTTGGTGCCCATTTGAATCAGCCAAGGTAGTAGTGTAACTAACAAAAATTATTTGGATGATCCAGTATTGATCAGGCGTATAGTGGATTTGAGTGTAGAAGAAGTGAGTTGCCACTGTTGCAATTCCGCAGATTCCTGAACATTGAATCTCAGGAATCATTCCGCAAGATGTCCAGATTAACCTGTCGAAATGAAGAATGTGTAGAAGGGACTTTGATGGATCTCATTTTTCGACCGATAAATGGCGATTAGAAGATAAATAAAGATCGGCGTGATAAGCAAGTCCGGAAGGTAGAGAAACTTCCACGACATCTTCCTTCTTTGAGAGGTTGAAGCTTTCAGAGAGTTTGCAACTACTTTTGACAAAAGGAATAGTGAAAGCGTATGAAGTCAAACGCATTGTTGTCTCTAGATGGTCGTCTCTGATCATGTGCGTAATTATCAGGATTTACATTTGTCCGTGATCTAGGCACTACACGGATGTGTTATTTTGATGCGCGGGTTAATCAAAACTACATTAATTTCTCTCTGTGAGACGTGTGAGACACTACTTTTACATAATTTGCTGGTTTGAATCTCGCTCGAGATTAGTTTAACAATAGTATCAATTTTTGATATCTTATTCGAGCTAAAAAAATCGCATCAGATCGGCTCGGTGAGAGATATTCCAAGTGGATTGTTTCAATCACATTCTTCCGCAATGAATCAAGAATCTTTATGAAGTTCGGTCGAATTCAACACAATCAATGTCATGTGCATCTCTGCAATGCAATAGGAGTTGGAGTAGACGAAGAAGTAAATTGAAGAGGTCTAATCCATCCGAAGAGAAGAGATCGAATTTTGGCAGATCGAAGGATGAGAATGAATGCAGGTGAATAAGTGGCCAGACTGTTGGTCAGAACGTACTGAAATGCTATGCATTTTCCACAATTTCAATAATCTATCTTCCTATTCACTCGATCGAAGGGATTAATAAAGTTGGATGCAGTTTTTCTTTTCTGAATGCATTCCGTAGGGAAGATGATTGCAAAGGTGTATCAACTCATTCGGAATGATATCACAATTTGGCCACAAATTTGTAAGCAATGTATACCGTTGGCCAGATAATTGCTTCGTACGTTGGTCGATCGAGTTGGTAGGCGGAAATAATGAGAACGGAGAACTGAAAATAATGGTTACTATTTTACTTTATAAACTGATTCGAAATCGGAAGTAACCTGTTGTATAGCTTTCAGTATATGACTGATGCAGCAAACAGAAACTATCATGAGTAAGTTGTATTGCTGTTTCAATACTGTCTGTCGCGAGTTTCCCTGTGTTCAATGATGAATAACTGGGTCTCGAGCTTGAATAATAGATCAGTGTACAAAGAGTTCATGTGACCTCGAGAATCCTTCCGAGCGAGGAAAGTCTACGACTCGAGAGATACGTTAGAAGTAAACAAGCCAAGCAGTAGAATGAAAAGATTGACAAGTTGACGTACTTTTGAATCTGAAATGAAACAACTTTTTTTTCTTATTTTGTGGTAATAAAGGTTTTTTCGCACCTGCAGTGCCTTGTTGTCAACACTGAGAACAGCTATTCCATCCTCGACTCTCATCGCTGAGAATTCGGGAAGGGCGTAGAAGATAGATGAAGCAGTGGGAAGAAGGAATTGAACGAGGATAAGGAAGCGCACCAGGGTTGGGGACCAGACCTGTAATCGATAACTGTGCTTGAAATTATTTTAAAAATGGTTCACTTCTTCAATCACTACGAATTGCCTCATTACGCAGTATCTGTGAAGTGCAATGTAGAATTTGCCTATTGTCGCCCCGAGAGTCCCGTTCTCGTTGATTATCTAAAGACTTTTCGTTGTTCAAAGACAGAGAATAAACTGGAACATCCCTTACAAGAATCACTTGCAAGATCCAGTAATGCTCAGGAGAATAATTAACTTGGCTGTAGAAGAAGTGAGTAACAACTGTTGTGATGCCACAAATTCCTGAACTCCATCATACGCGTGATAGATAAAGTTGCGAACCGGTCGATATGAAAAACGTGTAGAACGGAGTGTGGAGGATGTCATTCTTCGATCTGTGAATTACGATAAGCAGATAAATGAAGATTGGAGTGATAATCAGATCTGGTACGTAGAGTAACTTCCAGGACATTCCTCTAGTGAATGGTTTCTTGGTCCTTGCACTGCCATCTTTGAGTCACGATGACAAAGGGATTCAGTGATGTTTCATTCAGTCTCTGATCTTTTCAGGGCAGGATACAGCTAGCGCATAGCTTCCATCTTGCTGGTTTGATTTCCAGTCTGATATTTGCACGTTTCGATTTCTTGATTTCCTGGTTTGACCTTTGCTGGAGATATTTGCATAGAAAGTCACATAAATCTTTCGAATCCCATTGTATGTGTGAAGCAAGAGACTGGAGATGAGTTTATCAAGAAGCTATTGTTGACAGTGAACAAGGAAGGGATGTTATGTGTAAGAGACTCTTCTCTCGTCTGTCTCGAAAGTCTGGTGGAGATGTCTTAGCATCGCGCCATCACGAGATGTGTTTTTCACTACATTGAACAGGGAGGAAAACAATGGAAGACTAGCAATGATCGACATCAGATGAACTACAGTACAAAAAATCGTTCCACAAGTTCCACAAAAAAATCTACTGAGACTGCTCCCTATGAAGTGTGCCTGATGAATGTATAGACAATGAGTGTGAATCTAGACCCTATCGATTCGGCGTTTTGTTCGTAGTCGTTTGATGGTTATTGGCCATCGAGGAAGTTCCCATGGACAGGATTCCGTCACTAAACCATCCGAAGAGAAGCTTCCTCACTCGACGAGAACGAGCTACGAGAATGAGGGGAGGAGCGTAGGTTGCGAGACCGTTGGTGGCTACGAACTGGAAAATCTTCATTCCATTGAATTTGCTAGCATTCGTTTCCAGCATGCCGAGGAGAAATATTATGAGAGCAGTTGTCAAGATAAGAGAGGTCCAGAAAATCAAAAAGCCTAAGAAACAATAAAATTACCGTCGGCCACAGCAGAGTCTCGTACATGCTCCTGTCGATTGTGCCGTTGAGTGAGAAGATCACGACGAGTGACTAAATGCCATTTTTGATTTTCATGTTACTTCATTTCATCTCTGCCATAAGAATTCAAACCTGCTGGGCCGCTTTGAGTATGTGAGAGACGCAGCAGATGTAGACGATGATGTACATGTTCCGTTGTTGCTTGAGAATCGCCCTCCTCGAGTTACCCTGCAATGGGAAACGTTTGATGGTATAAAAACTTCATGGCCTGGATCAGTCACAGATAGTCAAGCGCACGACCTCTAGGCGTTTTCCCAGATCCCGTAGGAGACGACTGGAGAGGAAAGTGAGGATGATACAGATGATACTGTAGATGATCATAACGGAGGTGTTCACTGCTTTCTGGACCTGGAATGGACCATTTTTGGCTTGTTTATTTCTTTTTCACTCGAGTTGAATTGAAATTCGACACTTGCCACACGAATATTTGGGTGACTTCCCGATTTGCTTCCGATAACTTTTGTCTTTCTCTGTTAAGCCTATGAAAAACTCACAACCAATCCCGTGTTCGCAATAATAAATTGGATGGTTCCATTTGTCGTTGATTGGACTGTGTATCCAAATGTGAAGAGGAAGCCAGTCAGAAGAAGTGGAATTATGAACTGAAGCGCGATCAGAACACCAACCACGGTTGGGGACCAGACCTGAAAGGTTTATCAGTTTATGATTACTGCTACATTTTTCTGTTTTATTAGCTTAGTCTATTATCACAGAGTGTTCTGTCTCAATCAGTGAAACAGAGAAGTTCCTTTAATGATAGCGACTCACCGCCTCACTGACAGTCACTCCTCGGAGCACGAAATGCCGATGCAGAACAATGTAGAATTTACCGATTGTCGCACCCAACTGCGCGCTCTGGTTGATTATCTGAGACGTTCCTTGCAATCAAAGACCCAATGAGTTCTCAAACCAGCAAAATGATCTGAATCCACCACACACTCGCCGGCCAGATCACTCTGTTCATCAGAATGTGCGTAACCACGGTCGGGATTCCGCAGATTCCTGAATTGTTTTTGTGGCTAATCAAAAAAAGTCAGACAAAAGCCTAATTCTCACCGGTAGCGATGAAAAACTTGAAGAACGGTGTTCGGAGAGCTCCATCCTTCGTTAGACTGAGGACGATGAGGAAGTAGATGAAGGACGGAGTGAGAATGAAGTCAGGGATGTAGAGGTAGACCCAGGTCATTGTTACTTTTGATTCAATGCAGCTCAATAACTTAAGTCACTGGTATCAGTGTGAAGACGAAGATTCGCAAAGTTGTTATCGAGAGTGAAACTAGAGATATCTCTACTCGAAGAGACAATGCACGGGGATCACGCGATGAGACTCATCCGAGAGGCTCGAGAAGGGACGGAGAGAAGGAAGTTAGTCATCAAGTATAGTTGAAGGAAGTATATTTCGGGCTAAAGTATAAAAGTCAGAGTGCAAAAGATGTAGGTAAAGGTATCAAAGTATCCATGCAATAGAGTTCATTTCACTTCAATTCAGTACGAAGGGCCTAATTTCTGCTAAGGAGCTTCTTTCTGAGAGCAATGACAGTATAATGAACATGGTTCGAAGAGGAAGGAGAGGCTGACAGCAGCGAACCACCCAACGTCACTGGACCAGAGGAATCACACGGAATATTCGGTTTTTGAGTTCAATAAACAACCTGTTCATTCAAGTACATTTTGCATACGTGATAAAATCAAAGTTTATCGTGACCAAGTGGGACAGCGTTAAAAAGGTGGCTACTTCACTACAAAAAAAGCTTGAATTTGAATTGAGAGACGTGTTGTATTGGGCCCTCAAGAAGTGGGCTCGCACTCTCCGAAGGCATCAATGACTCCGAGACTCTCCGGGAAATAAAGGTCGATCACTCCAGGATTCGTGTGCGTCTTGGAAGAATTGTTGACAAACGTCACAGTCATAGTGCAAGCAGGCTTGACCGTGATTAGAATGTTCTGAAATACTGAAATAGTTTAAAATTGGACTTGTCACTTACCCCTCCTTCGGCGAATCTGTTAAACTCTACGTTCGAAGTCTCGCTGAGACGACGTTTATTATACATCACTGTTTATCCCAATTTACCTCCTTCCTCCCTGTTATCATGAAAAATCTTTCTCACTTCTTGGATTAACTGTCCTAGAATGTATTTATTTCACGAACATTTTCGGTATGCTGGCCAATTAAAATCAAATTCACTTGAATTTCGCACCATATCTCAGCACGTTTGCAGGAAGCTTGCATTGTGTATTAGGAACAGGAGCTCCGAGGAGTCCGCAACTCAGTTTATGGAAGAAGAAAAGACTCGTTGCCAATAGTTCCTGTCGCAGATAGTTTAATGTCTTGAAGAGCAGTAGAGCATGTAGACGAGATGTTTTTCTGATTGCGTAGATGGAGACTACAGTCGAATAGTTTTCAAACGATAAGCTTCTTGTATTGAACATCTTTTATATTCCTCTCCAACTAATGTGTCACAATTCGGAAAAATGCGTGCTGCAATTAGAAACATGACCGCCCTCGTCAGATTACACATCGAGTTGATAGAGCGATGCGATTAATCCAATCAGAGAGTTACACCGTGGGGTGGGGTGGTGCACACTCTCTCCTCTTCTCCTGTTGCTCTCTATTCTTGATCAGTTGGGGAAGTTGTGTACCTTGCAATAGACGCCGCACAATATATGTATCCTAGTTTTCTTGTTTTATCCTGTCCGTTCTGGTTTTGAAGGATTCAATAAAAGAAAAAAATATGTATAATCAAGAATCACTTGAATTACTCCTTTTCCTGCTAGATTATATTTTCCTTAAAACGCGTTCTCTGTAAGAGTGGGACGACTCGCTACAGGGGGTGGCACATTGCTTCAAAATGGTCAGAATGAGCTCAAATTCGAAATGGGTGGTCCCTATGGGTCGAACATTCATTCTGCAACTTTGCATGACGATCATGCATGGTTCATGCAAAATTTTTATCTTTCAAGATACCCCCTCAAGTGACCCCTCATTCGAGAGAGCGTCGAAAGTTATGCACACAGTTCGATTTTCATCTGGTTTCATGCATTTCTGACTAAGTTACGGCATGAAACGTGTAATTTCAAGCTGTTTTTCGAATCGGAATGCATGAAGGGGCTGTTAGTCCAGAATGATTTTGAGCTCATTCTATGCGCCTTGGAATTCTCCATCGGATAGAGCTTTTAAATAGGTGGATTTCGTTCCCCAAAGTGGTCATACAGCGTGTTTTCTATCATGCGATCGACGGGTTGGTTCGAATCCGCCTGCCCACATAAGTTTTTGCCAATATTTTACACATTTCTTTTCTTCACAGAACACTTATTTGGCTGTTTTAAGGCATTTCAGGCTATTTGAAATCATAAAATCGTGCAAAATCGTCTGGCAAAAACTTATGAGTGCAGACGGAGTCGAACCAACCCTTCGATTGCATGATAGAAAACAAGCTGCATGACCACTTTGGGGAACGAAATCCACCTATTTAAAAGCTCTATCCGATGGAGAATTCCAAGACGCATAGAATGAGCACAAAATCATTCTGGACTAACAGCCCCTTCATGCATTCCGATTCGAAAAACTGCTTGAAATGACACGTTTCATGCCGTAACTTAGTCAGAAATGCATGAAACCAGATGAAAATCGAACTGTGTGCATAACTTTCGACGCTCTCTCGAATGAGGGGTCACTTGAGGGGGTATCTTGAAAGATAAAAATTTTGCATGAACAATGCATGATCGTCATGCAAAGTTGCAGAATGAATGTTCGACCCATAGGGACCACCCATTTCGAATTTGAGCTCATTCTGACCATTTTGAAGCATTGTGCCACCCCTGTCCCGTTCTTACAGAGAACGCGTTTTAATTATAAATATACCAGATAACCAGATAATATGTAATTTCCTGCTAACCGTTGTGTTACTTTCTATCAATTATATCTTATTTCAGGACTCTACATGCCCTCTCTCGAACCGTCAACATAATGCAGTATTTCTCAGATTCTAATGAAATCTCTAATGAAATGTGAATCTCCATGAGAAGAGATTTGCTTACTCGAGCCAAATTTAACCGCCGTGAGTTTGAGATAACTTGTTTCTATGAGAATACCTTGACAAAATTAGACACTGAGACATTCAGTGAGGGAGTTTATTCAGGCAAAGAAATCACAATCTCTTCCTGATCTATTTCGCTGATTCGCCCTCATTGCAGACCAGTCGACAAATGCAGCAAATGTCACATCGCTGGTAGATTGGAGGCACGATCATCTGAGTTTCATGTGTGAAGAATGATCGATAAGCTCGAATTTGTCTATACCGGAATTTGAAGAAGAAGATAAAAACAAATACTTGGTATCCTCATGTGTAAATGATAATCTTAAACGGCTCACAGATTGCACTGAACAACTCATCGGCAAGAACATCTGCTATTCTTTTTTTACGGAATGTTGCTTATCGATCGGCGCTTGACGGGTTTGCAAACGGAATAGTTTTTTCGACCTCGAATGAAGTAGCTCTTTTTTGCGAGTCTCTTCTCTTCATCTGTTTGACTGTGAGGGTGCCATTCATCCTTTCATTCCTTCTTCCTCCAGTGTTTTCACGTACCTTGTTGACACCTCTCTCCCCTAGAAATGTTTACGTGGTGTTTACACCCCTCTTTGTCTGTCTAGGCAGAAAGGAAGTAGGCGGTGTGTCACTCATCATTTCTTTCTCCCGTGAAAGCGGAGAATCTGCGGCCTCACTCGATTTCCCGTTGAATCTTCGATCGATGTTGATTACTGTCATGATTCATCTGCTCATCACCATTTCTCAATACTTTCCTGAATCTACTCCTTGCAGAACTCTATACGTTCTCTTCTCGCTCGTTTTTATTGTTAGAGTTTTTTCTTTCTCGAATATTTTTGGAATAGATGAATGAAGAAGCAAATTCGAGTGAGTTCCATTGCACTCAACAATCCCTAGCAACATATTCGAATACATTTTTCAGTATCGTTGACGATGCAAGTAAGGATTCTATCTTTCGGCTTATGGCTGGATGCTCAAAACTCGTTGATACCTTCAAGAAACATGATTTGTAGTATCTCACGTACGATAAACATGTTTTCATCTTTGTGCAATATGTGATTGGATTTCTCCCCCAATTTCAATGCAAATCCCATTCCTCTCCCTCTCCACTTCCCTCTTCTCCTTCCCTCATTCCCCTTCCGCGCTCTCCTCTCGAGTGGTCACCAATGGCTCGGAACGAGCTCGAACTTGAGGATCTCGCGGGATATCGACCCGGAGTCATGTGAGTTTACCGTGATCCCTCGCCTACCGTACCCTCACCTACAGTATCATTACCTACCGTATCTCAGACTCGGTGGGAAATGGAAGATCACCGACTTGCTGGACGAGGGAGGATTCGGCAAGGTCTACAGAGTCCAGGTTTACGGTAGTTATCGATCTGACCCGATGAGCTACAGTTGCCAATCTACCGTACCCCTCAATACCATATCCATTCAGGACACGACGGATGTAACGCACTTCGCGGCGCTCAAGATTGAGAGCACACGCATGGAAGGAGGCAGCGCAATCAAATTGGAGGTACGGTAATCGATTGATCGTGCCAGGACTCGGATTGGATACTGTAGTCGATAGCAATCGATCGATTGCAGAAGAATGCACTGGAGAAGATTCATCAGAGGGGCACAAAGGACCACGTGCCGATCCTGTATCGATCGAGTCGAAGGAAGAATATCTGCTATATGATTGTCACGCTGTTGGGCGATAATCTGAGAAAGATCAAGGTACGGAAGGGTACGGTACTCGGGTACTGTATCGATCCACCGTACTCGTTGCAGGAGACTCACTACCCGAAGAAGGGCTACCCGCTCAAGTGCTGGAGCAAAATCGCGATCCAGTGCTTGTTCGGCATCAAGGTATACGGTACTCGAACCCTACATTCAATCATCGCCTACCGTAACCTACCGTAGCCTACCAGCACCGAACCCAACCGTATCCCAACCACTTACCGTATCCCACCAGTACCGTAACCTTCCCATTCCAGACAGTTCACGATGCTGGCTTCGTGCATCGCGACATCAAGGCGCCCAACTTCGTATTCGGCCATTCGTCCGATCCGAAGAAGGCACGCGTAGTGCACATTATCGATTTCGGACTGGCGAGGTACGGTAGGCTTACTGTATGGATACGGTAGATGGAGATCAAAGATCAAAGATCAATCTTCAGACAGTACGTGCTGGACGATCCGAAGCGGAAGGGCGGTTATCGTCCCCGTCCCGCCCGCCCCCACACCGACTTCAGAGGCACCTGGAACTACGCCTCCCCCTCCATGCATGACTACGTCGAATTGGTCAGTTGATCTTTGATCTTTGATCTTTGAGCTTGTAGTTTGTAGTGTGATCTTTGATCTTTCATTTCTGCAGGGCCGCAAAGACGACATCTGGTCGCTGATCTTCATGCTGATGGTGGGTCGATCTCTAGTCTGATCTTTGATCTTTGATCTCTCTCAGGACCTGTACGCGACTCTTCCGTGGGTGAATTGCGAGTCACTCGACGCTATCGGCAAGATGAAGCAGCGCATGAAGGACGAAGAGCTGATGGTCAAGATGCCTCGTCAGTTTGATCTTTGATCTCTGATCTTTGATCTTTGCTCTCTGCAGCCGAGCTCCTGCCGATCCCGAAGCACCTGCGCACCTTGAACGTGTACTCTCGGCCGAATTACGCCATGATATACGGGTGCTTCGAGGCGGTCTTCGCGCGATCCAAGGTATCGATTGATCGAGCTACCGTACCCCTTATACAGTAACCTCCGATACCCCGAGCTACAGTACTTCTACCGTATCCAACCGTATCAGGCCAACTGGAACGACGCTTACGACTGGGAGACGAAGGAGCAGGCTGCAAGAAACGTAAGGGATCAAGGATCGAGAGATCAGAGATCAAAGACCAATTCCAGCTCACGGTACAGCTCGGCACGAGGGCCGCGTACCAAGACCCCGGCCCATTCTTCTATGAAGATCCCGTCAAGATCAACTGCGGACCCTCGCAGGTACATTGATCCATCGCACCGTATTGATCGTACCATTCAGTTTGATCTTTGATCTTTGTACTCATTGCAGTATCTGCCGTACGACGATCTTATGACGCGTCCGTCGAATGCTCGCTCGACGTTCACCACCCACAAGCCGGCTCCGGTCTCCGGACATCCGGAACAACCGCCCTCCGCGCCCTCGGGAGGCAGTCATGAGTTGATCCCATCTGCAGAGAACATGCCCATGGTTGGTCTTTGATCTCTGATTTGTAGTTTATGATCTGGTCTTTGATCTTTGATCTTGATCGTTGCAGGGCTCGAAGGAGTTCATACCCAAGGAAGGATCGAAGGAAGAGGCCGGCAAGCCCCGTTCCAAAGAGTCGTTGCCCAAAGACGAAGGCAAGCCTCACTCAAAGGAGTCTCTGCCCAAAGAGGAAGGAGGCAAACGTTAGCCCCGCGACTGTGAAACGAACACAGCTCAGAAACTTCTGATTAGAATAAAGCTTCTTCTAATGAAATCGATGTACAGTCCGGGTCGTTTCCCTAATGAAAACAATCCGTCCCGGCTGACCCGGGACGGTCCCAGGCGGTCCCAAACGTATTTATTCGTCGAGGAGTGAGAGTTTTGGTAAAACCCTGTGTTGGCGTGAAGTTCGTTGGTTGCACAATCGATTTACAACAAGAAAATATTTTACTTCAAGTTCAATAGTTAGAAATATGCCGTTGAAGTGTCAGCAATTTTGATAAATTCAAGGGTAAAGATTGGCAAAGCATACTGTAAGAAGAAAAGTCAAAACTGTTTTTCGATTTTTATCACCGAAGCACTCATTGTTCTAATCCAATTAGCTAATGTTTGGAATGAAAGTAAAATATTTTGTTGTTGTAAATCGATAGCACTACCAACGAACTTCATGCCAACACAGGGTTTTACCAAAACTCTCACTCCTCGACGAATAAATACGTTTGGGACCGCCTGGGACCGTCCGGGGTCAGCCGGGACGGATTGTTTTCATTAGGGAAACGACCCGGACTGTAGATATTGTCGTGTAATATACGCAGTGATACGGGATTATGCTTTGCGAGAAAGGGAACGGTGAGTACGAAAATACCATCTCAAGGAGTCGAAATGTCGTTAAGAAATTGGAAAGAATCGATGATTGGTATATTTCTTTCCAGATGATGTTTTATTTTCGAAATAGGGAAGCTTTTTTTCGAAAATTATCGTTGCGCCAAGATTGTTCGCTCTTTCTTGTTCGCTATTTATTGCTTGTCTTCGCTGGAATGAGCATTGGATTGAATGCTTAGCGGGATATCTACTCCTTGCAGAATATTTTATCAGCACTTGCGATTTCCTCTTCCCTACAACCCAGGCAAAAAGCGACCAAGTGAATGTTGAATCATATTGAGAAAAATTGTGAGCACCACAATTATTTTGTCAAAAGCAACTAAGCACCAACTTTCTGCCTATGATGGTCTCAGACGAATGGTTGCAGCATTCTTGGTCCAGTGGGTCTCTCTGTCGATGTTGGTATCAATTCTCAGCTCGAAATAATTTTGCTCCATCGGATAATCTTCTCCGCGCAATGCATTGCCAACGAAGAAGGCTTGCCTACTTCCGAAGAAGCAATCGAGATATTGTTCGTTGCAAATGTTCAGAACTGAATGCTGGAATTCAAGATTTTAAACCCGTCCTTTTAAGTCTTTATGATATTCTCCACAAAAATAATAACACGTAATAAACTCACAATGCCTTCGTGATAAGGTTCGTAGACAATCCTGTTATCTTCGATTTTCACAGAAGCACACTTGGATATGATCGATTGGAGGAAATCGAAGGTCACTATTAGCTCGAGAGTGCGCAGTCCGGGCAAACGACCGTGTATCTGAAATAGTCAACGTAAAACAAATTAGAGCATGAATACAATATGAATTGTATGCAAAAAAACATACGTTGCTCATACGCAAAGCCATTCGAGATCCATTTCCCGAAACGACATTCTGGAACGTTGATTCTCATATTTAAAGATACCAGGCATTCTTCATGTTATATCTAGAAGGCTTTCATAGACCTAAAAACGAACGCCGATTCTGAGGTGTTTGTGCTTCCTGCTCAGCTCCATTATCAGTTCGTCTGTGATCAATGAAGACGAAGTCTTCTCATTCACCTCCTATTTTAGTTCGTCAATCAAAACATTTCAATGAACCATTACCACACTGGGGTCGCGCAATGTAATTGAAAAACGATCGAGTGGCCTGATGCCGAGAATGAAATCCGTTATAGTCGATCGATCTGCTTTCGACGTCGAAAATAAGCCCTGCAAGAAATAAAGATACCTACCTCTTTTGTATCTACTTCTTTTGTTCTAGGTATATGCTTCAGCAATGTTGAACTTGACTCACAAATAACCATGGAGTTCTTTCCATCGTGATACCTATGCCCACATTCTCAGTTTGAAGTGAGGCGTTGATGAATCTTTGGCTGAATTTATAAGAAGTTTTTTTGTCGTTGCAAGCGCCAAACATTTGACAGCCGCCCTTGGCGAAGTCAGAAGAAATTCCGATTCCAAACTCTTCGAATTGCAGACCATCGGTGAACTTTTCGACCATCAAAGCCGACTGGTCTTCGAGGATCTGGCAAAAAATACACTAAAATAATATTTATTTATTTATTACCCGGAAGCTGAAGAAATATTTGGCCGAAGGATTCATTTGTTCTTTGAACTCTTTCAGGGGAAGAGGCAAGCAAGTCGAGTCGCCTTGGATAAACTGCAATATCGTAGGCATAGCTTCAGAATGAGAAAGGCGTTAAAAAGTGTAAGCAGACCACAGCATTGTTCTTTGATTTGCGAGAAGTTCCCTTTGCGGATTCATCGAATTGTATCTCATGCCGCTCATCTATTTCTTTGCTATCGTAACCTTTTGCATCATAGGATCTGCCATACAGCCGATACGTTCGTCCTTTGCTCTATAAATTTTACAGCGATATAATAATTTAAAAAATTTACATACCAAGTTTTTATGAGACGGAAGCTCTTCAGATAGACTGAGCTGGATGTAATCAGCCTGTAGCATGAGTGCGGCCTACAATATTTATTTTCAGAAAAGTTTATTCAGCCTACAACAACTCGCCTCGTAGACCCTCGACATCTCTTCGTCGATGCAAGAAGATGGAAATGATTCGCAAGAGAAGAAATAGGGAATGATTCAGATGGAACGAAAATGCCAGCTCGAAGAATTGAAATATCATGAAGAAATTAGAAAGAATAAGGAAGGAACTGTCTTGAATCATTCCTTCCGATCCAAGGATATAAATTTATAGTAAACATGGAGCTCTTGACATCTGACAATAAGGCCAATTCGCTGACGAGCGGAAATTGCGAGGATCATTCGATCCCGAATGATCTCATTTCTTCGTTATTCACAAAGTTGTTTCATCATGATTAATGATGCAACCACGACGAATAAAGAAATAGATCACACCAGAATGATGGAGACAAAACCTTACCCATTTCAGAATGTCATTCAAATTGGGAAAATCGGAGAAAAAGAATCGATTGGCTGAATCATTGTGAGTAAAGAGTTCTATCAGAGGATTGCGACAACCCTCAACTTGAAATTGTTTAATAACTGGTAGCACTTGGACACACATACAATTCAAAACATTTTGATAAACATATATAGGAAAATTTCAAATGTTTAGCACCTGCTGAGTTGATATTCGTGAAGACGGCATTGATTTTCTTCGGTTCGATCGTATTTCCAAAGATTGGTTTTTCTACTGATCTCTCATTGAGTTTCTTCCCTCGCCATCGAACGGTTCTTTCGCTAGTGCACGATCGTTCGTGATAGCTGCGAGTACAGAGTAGCAGTTTGAATGGATAAATTGAAAAAAGCATGATGGATTAGAATGATCTTCGTAGCCATGTAAAACCTCCGAGAGAAATTTCGCTCAATAACATAGGAGATTCCACCATTTATCAAAAACAATTGCATTTGAATCTCAGTAAATTTAGTAGTAACACTCCTTCGGTTTCTCTCCTCCAAAATGTTCCTCTCACAATCCATTTCCGCATTTGTTGCCTCGTTTACTGTATGCACTCCGTCTTTCCTTGATTCCAGGAGGTTGAGCAGCTGTCTTCATTGGTGGATCCACATTCGCTATCGCTCCAGGCGCGCACTGCACTTCTGAAGGAGAATATCAACTAGGATTGCAAACGATAACCCCACCAGTGACAAGCAGAACGAAGAGTGAGAGGAGGAGGATGGAAGAGGAACGCATGCTGACACTGATCCACAGATTCTCACTCGCAGTTTTATGGGGAAGCACAGCTCGTTACCGCCTGTTCCATAACAAAAGAGCAGCCATGTCGTTAGTGTGGCTTTTGTGTGGGATTGAATACTGTACAAAAGGAAACGTGTAACGGTGTGGAAGCTTTATCGATTGATTGGCGGGCAATAAATGGGAATGAGAAAACGAGTCGACGATCTTGTCTCTACACGAGTGTTGCTGCACAGAAGATGGCCACGAAGGAGACCTGTGATGGGATTGACGTTTTCTTCTTGCTCTGTCTACAGCTGCTAGTATCCTAACATAATTGGGCAAACTTCGTATCGATTCTCAGGGGTTTTCAACTTTTCGCTGAGCATTTTCTCTCTTTTACACTCATGAGTCATTCGTGAATTGATATTCGGAGAAAACAACAAATGATTTGCACCTACATTCCTTCTTCATCAATTCAGAAAAGGAGAAACAATTCTACTCATTCCGAGCCCTATCATCGGGTTAGAGTTGTTTGAGATTACGAGGAGGCTCTGATTTTCTCAACTCACAATAGTGTTGATCACAGCTAAACCGAGTGCGCAAGCTGCGAAGATGAACGAGTTGCCCATTGCCAGCTGAAACTTTCACCTTATTTTGTAGTTCTGTAATCCAAAATGTGATTCAACTTGCCAGGTCCCCGACCGTGCCGCCATGCTCTGCCTTGTCAGCGAACCTCTCGAGCTGCTCTGAAAATAGCAACTAGATAGCCGTTCATTTCAGTTTGAGAAGAGATTTCTTGTCTGCACTGTTAGAGGAACGAAAGACCACACGGAATAAAGAAACTCGTCATTCTCATGGTACTCACTGAGTAGGTCCGGATCTCCCTTGAGGAAGAATCCAACGGACATTCCGAGAAGGATGGCTGTGATGAGAGAGAGGCCGGTGAGGACGGGAAGGAGGACCTAAAGAGACACAATGCTCGTTTGATTCCATTATTGCAAGATGTGGATAGCGTTTGCAGAAGATGCATTTTTTGCATGAATCCTTTTCCCATGTTTCGACGGCTTGTAAAATTACGAGATTCGAAATGAATGAAAACTCACGGTTTTGCAGCAGCATGCACAGGCAGTGAAGAAGTTGTAGACGAGGCAGCACACCTGAATTTTGATTTAGAAATACTACAGTTCCAACTTCCAAAAAGCCCATGCAAGTTCTGCATTTCTTCCGCATTCTCTTCTTTCTATCGTTTGCAACGAACATTATCTCTACTAACGACGTTTCAGCTGTACAAATAAAGTCAATTCTCGGCCACGCGCGTTCCTCCTTTGACGTAAAAGGCCGCGGAAAAGGTGAAAGAAGGAGAAGAAAGGAGAAGAAGGAAGACTAATGATGTGGATGACTCACCTCAGCAACGATTGCCAGAATGATACAGATGAGAATGACTTGTTGGGAGAAAGTGAGGTTCTGAAAAAAAATACTTTTTGGAATCTAAAACACAGAAGCATATTTACCGTGAATCTGCTGAAGTCTAGCTTGCACGTAGCAAAGATATTTTGGTGCTTTGCGAGTGCTTCTTGGATCTGTGCCTCGGTGAACTTTGGGCAGAACAATCCACTGTCAACAGACTCAGAGACCTTGGTCCAGGCTTGAAAATAGGAGCATTATAGATCGCATATCTCTCATCACTAACTATCCAAAGCCAGACTGGTGATGGTCAGTCCCAGCACTGCCGTCCCGATTATTCCATAGATGATTTGCACTGCGAATGAGCACATCTCCTGAAGTTATGAGGAGATTACTACAAGTTAATGAAAACAAGGCAAGAAGATATGATCTCTAGAGTATTATCGGCAGAGAAATCGCATTATATAGAAGCTCGCCCTATTCGATCGACGAGAGTGAAGGGAGAGGGAATAGAGAATGGCGCTCGATCGAGGAACGATTCGTCATCTCCTTTCTTTCTCTTCCTGATTCATTCTGTCATTTTGCCCCCTCAGATACCTCGAGAACCTTCAACATATCGTTGTAGTGAGAGGTGATATCATCAAATGAGAATTTTTAGGTAAAAGAATGGCGGTTGTGGAATTTCTATCTATTATGATATTACACACAAGTGACTGTTCAAATCAGCCCACTCAGATTGCCGAAAAGAAACGCTAATGAGATTCTGATAACTTCTTCATCATGTCCTTCTTCTTATTCCAGATCTTCAATACAGCAATTTTACTGCCTATTTCACTGTTTTCTGTTTCACGATGCTTTTTTCGAGAATATGAACGAAATGAAGCAGAAACACGAGACACAAAAACAAAAACAGAACGGAAACAGAGTTTGTCGCGGAAAATCCAAAACGATCGGAGATGAGCTCTTGGAGTATCAATTATCTCTTTATCTCTATATCATTATTAGATAGGGTTGAGGACGACGGTCACTGCAGGTCTCTTCACTTGCTCTGCGAAGAGATTCTTTGCTTCGGTTTCAGAAGCAGGAGCGACCACCCATTCCATCACCATCTTCTCCTGGAGAGAATGGCAGTTTCAAGTTTTTGAGAACATCGCAGGCGATTTACCTTGTTAGCCGGGACAGGTCCGGCGAGTCTAACGAAGTTGTATGCGAGTTCTGCCTTGGGCTCGATGAATCCATAAGTGAATCCAATTTTGACGCGGTAGCAATCGCCGCTCGAAAACTTTGCCTGAAGAAGCAAATTATGCTAATGGTGAAAATATTTGTATAGCTGCATCCACAGCAAACGCAAATGGAATCCTAATCCAAAAATTGTCGTTGTCGATCGATGTCGGCAGTAGAAAAAACGTCTGCTTTGTCGCTATTCAAATTGGCCTTGATCAGACCCACAGCACCTTGAAGGCGAGACGATCATCGGAGGTATTGGTGAGCTTGACCGTAAGATCTTTCTCTCCAGCGGCGGCGAAGGTCAGTTCGGCGGGCTCGATGTTGAGGGCCATGGCTGAATACAGGTACTTTATTGATCGACAATCGCATAAATATGTAGAATAACAGTCGCCGCCCCTCCGTTTCACACGCCCTATTTCTCGATCGAGCAGTGAGAGATTGTGTGAAATGGACAGGCGTCGACCCGGTACGGACTCTAATCGCTTACCTCGGAGTTTGGAGAGTACGTTCGAGGAGTTGAACATACGAAAGCATGAGATCTGTGAGCTTATATAGAACCTGGACGATTTGATTGATGCATCATCGTATTTTTAAATTATTTGGATGAACCAGATCAACGACAATCGTGTGAATTTGGATAAATTTGTTATGCTTGTGATGCATTTAGCGTTCACGATTTTTATTCCTCTTTTCGAACAGTCGCTGCAACTACTGCTCCTTGATTACTTGAACTTTCTGCAATAAAGCCTACCCTCTGGCGTACAACATTTACGCGCACGATAATTGTAAAACCGGTCTGGTCGCCACCATCCTAGCACAATTATACCCAGCGGCTGCCCTGCACATCGGAAACAACCGATGATCTTATCCACACCTAGACTTCCTCTAACTTAGCAATTCTCATCTATCCAATCCACTCATCATGCTTTGTCGCTCTATTTCGTCGCCCACCATCTCTGGTTCTCCAATGGCGGAATCGTTGCCTATAAGCACAGCGACGGATCGGGACGAGTACATGCGAATGCATGCAAGTGGAGAGATCAAAGATCAACTGTTTGCTCACTTGTACTCAACGAGTTTGGAGGTAATTTTGTTTCTGCTTTCCCCATTCTTACATTAGGATATGTGACTGGGGTATTCGCCAACAGAATATCCATGAGTAATATTTCAACCTATTAACTTCAGACGGAGGCGGTTCGCTGTGGCTTCAGTGGAGATTCCGTGTATGACAAGGAATACGCGAGACTGAGAAAGCTTTGCCTTCCTGAAGGACCAACCGGCAGCATTGATCTCGTAACTTTTGCTGCTGCAGTTGCCCAGAGGCTGGAGGTTCGAAGAATAGTCAATGGAAAATCAATCAGGTAACTTTTGCATAATTCGACGACGGCACAAACAAGTAGAATCAAATAATACCTCGGGAAAATAACTCCTTTGCAGTTCACCTCGTGACTTCAATCAGCGGATTGATTGTGTTGTTTGCTACTGCAAATCCCCAATCGACCGAATGTTCTTCACTGAATGCAGACACATAATCTGCCTGACTTGTGACGAAAAGCTAGGTCTTCATGACACCAAGAAATGGACTAGCTCGGGTTGTCCATTCTGTGGAGTGAAGACAAACTACGAGATGTTCAGCGGATATTCCTCCCAATCACTGAGAGCATTTGATCGAATCTACAGGGTGCGCCAAAATTACCCGGACTCATGTAATCTGGTATAATTAAATCAAAAGCAAGCCCCATGAGCTATCCTTGCAAACACTTGTATCACTATATCAGGGCATGTTAATATATTTTTGGTTTAGGACGGGAGCTGTCGGTTCTTGAGTACTAGTTACTCAAACTGGTACAGGTCAAAATCAAGATTCCCGCTGACTTTGGAAACTTTGAGTGGCTGCTGCTCTAAAACTAGCTATTGTTAGAAGCCCATACGCTTACCGTAGGAAGGTCATTCACTCTACTACAGAACACCTAAGCCGCATTGTTGCCAAGCTACGGGTTGCTGAGAAGGAATTAATTTTCTAAAATGCAGCAAAATTGTGTTTTACGTGATTCTCACAGTTTTTGTGATTTTCATCGTGTAACTTCAAGGTCAAACGGGGATTGAAATTTGTTCCTATTTTATCATAACATAACTTGGCTTAGGAGTTCATATCCACGATTGAAATTTACTTACCATTCGCATATTTTATGTGGCATCTCATGAATATCGCTGAACCAACTTTTCTAAATTTAACTCTCCAAAATTTATCGAAGGAAGTATAGAGGCCAACTAGCAGGTGAGATGAAAAGCGCATCTATTCAGTCAATCAATCGAAAAGTGTATTGGTGATTATAGGCTCATCATTTGCTACAACAATTTTTTGAATTAAGACAGTCAAGGTACGCGGACTCGGGTTTTCGTCCTCATGTTGTTCATTTTTTTCCACAACGGAGTATGGACTGTCAACTCTCTCCAATATAGAAGAGCGAGTAGCCATGCTAGTGAGCATGACCCACGATTAGCACTGTTCTGTGGTGAATGGTTTCTGAATTATGACCAAGTAAAGGTCTAAAGTTAGCACATGCGGTATGTCAACTTTCGAATATTCAAACACCCGTAGGAGTGATCAATCCAGGTCGAACATTTGCTAGTATCTAGCAAATAGTATGACTATTCCACATGTACAGTGGAAGTACATCAGAAATGTTTTGTAGGGAAGAAACAAATTTATGAGCATGAGTGTACTTTCATACATAGTGCAATTGTCACACATAGTTCACTTCGATTATTTCCGGCGAAACCCTAAGCTGAGCAAATGCTTTGAAACCGTTGTCAGGTATATAGTATAGGATGCTCTACTTAGTGAACTACTGGGGGTGAGGCTAAGTCGAGTGGTTGAGTTTTACGAATATCTCAAACTTAGTCCGGGTAATTTTGGCGCACCCTGTATTATCCGAAGGATTATGGAGCCAACGTTTTTGTGAGTTTCGTGCTGCTTTGAAATACCATTCATAATGTTGATTATTCAGCCACAAGCATCGAATTGCTGCGAGGAAGCCTGGACGCCATGCCCTGACGGGGATTGCACGGTTCAGTCGAGAGATGAACATTCAAGGTTAGCAGGTTTTTTTAGCAGGTTCTGCTCCCATGACACAATTTATTCTAGCGTCGCAACGACTCGCCAATATTCTCGGGAATGTTGGATCTGCTGTAATGATTCCCCAAGACAGCGAAGTGTCTTCACTGGTTGTGGTCACTCCATCTGCCGAGCCTGTGGAGAGACAATCGCTATGGATGCGGGTTTATCCCGACCTCCGGCCTGTCCCTACTGTCGAAGAGAGTCGCCGATTGTGACTCTAGTGGAATCAATGCAGACAGACCCAGACCTGGGATGTATCGGTGATTTCTCACGGTTGGAAATTGACGAAGATGAAGAGGAATGCGAAGAAACGGACCAAACCCTTCGCTGTATCCTCACTCGTCGCAAGCGAATCATTCAGTCGTTTATTGACGGGAAACTGCTGGCAAAGGACTATAACTGCCGCTATCATGCTAGCATTGAGGTAACAAC
>LS519389.1:171599-186632 GCA_900490845.1 Pristionchus japonicus | reverse complement strand
AAGAAGGCGCTGAGGGAGTAGTTGAGTAGCCTGCGAAAAACGGAGGGGTTGCTATCAGGTTGAGTCATCGGTGCACTGCTGGTTAGTCAAAGCTATTAGTCACTCATGAGGTGATCTACAAGCAATGTTTGCTGGGTGAATCACTCGTTCTCCAATAAGCTGACTAAAAGTGTACAAAAGTAGTGTTTACTCCATCTTGAGAGAACAAATACTGCCAATTTCCCCCATTCAGAGCGCGGGAATTGGAGGAGCTGCTCATCTCGTCAACTTCAAGGGAAGTGACACGATCGCTGCTCTGCAACTGTGTAAGAAGTGAGTAAGGGGATACGGTAGATGGGATACGGTATCGAAAGAAAAGAGAGGAATGCGGTATATGTGATACTGTAGAGAGTACGATATTCAGAGGAAAAGGAGAGAGCTGAGTAGAGGATACCCTAGATGGAATAATGTAGGTAGTACGGTATAGAGCGGAATAATCGATGCTGGAGTTGGATACGGTAGATGGGATACGGTATCGATCAAAAAGAGAGGGATACGATTGATGGGCAACGGTAGTGGTATCAATGGGAGAGAAAGATGTAAGGTAGATGGGATATGGTAGTGACTACGATTTCAATGAGATGGAAAGATTGGATACTGTAGGAGGTACGGAATCAAGAGGAATAATCGATAGCTCAATTGGATACGGTAGACGGGTTACGATAGTGACTGTTTTTAGCGAAGTAATCGATGCCTGAGTTGCATACGGTAGATGGGATACTGTAGGTAATTCGGTATCGAGCGGAACAAGCGATGTCTGAGTCAGATACAGTTGATGGGTTTCGGTAGTGACTACTTTACCGAGGGAAGTAATCGATATCTGAGTGGGATGCGGTACTAATCGGATACGGTACTAATCGATATCTCTCAGGTACTACAGCTGCCCGATGGCTGGCTTCTCGGTTCCTGCCGCCGAGCACAGGTATTGATTTCTCTGACCTACCGTAATCTTCGATCTTTGGCTCAGTTGGTGATAACCCACTTGCAGTACGATCACCACGTGGCGAGAGAGCGGTGAGACTGCAGCGTACAAGAACATGATGACTCAGTTCCCGGAGGGTAATACATTGTTTGATTAATGTTTTTTTTATTGCTTTTGTCACCAAATCTTGACGGTTCTTAGTGACGGTTCGTAGTCTTAGTTCTTAGTGACTCGTTACCTCAATTTCACATCACAGGAATCGTGTCGGTCGTCTCGGACTCATACGACATCTTCAAGGCTGTCAGTGAGCTGTGGGGAGGCGAGCTCAGGGATCAGGTACGGTAGACTTATTGATTAGATCAGGTACGGTAGATTGATCGATTATAGCACGTGCGGTAGATTGATCGATTAGAGGAGGTACGGTATATTGAAGAGTTACGGTAGTAGTAGAGAGTTAGAGTAGGTACGGTAGATGTATCGATTATCGATTACTGACTCAGGTGATCGCTCGCGGAGAGAAAGGCTGTCTCGTCATCCGTCCTGATTCGGGAGATCCAGCTACCGTAGTCCTCAAGGTATTGATTTGTTGCTACCGTAGTCCTCAACGTATCTATTTTTAGCTACTGTAGTCCTCAAAGTATCGATTTCTCGCTACCGTTTGTCGATCTTTGGAAGTTCCCACCATCCCCGGAAGAAAAATTGACTTACACTCACTCCTGAAACGGAGTGACGGCATTAATAATTCCACTCTGCATCAGGTGTTGAACCTCCTCGCTGAGAAGTTCCCGTGCTCCAAGAACAATAAGGGCTACAAGCTCCTCCCGACCTATCTGAGGGTCCTGCAGGTTGGTCGCTGTCTCATTATCCGCCTTCGACAATATCAGCCCATCGATCTTCTGACGCAATCCGACCATCCAGAACGATTCGTCATCTCATACCGTTGACCGTACTATTGGAACTGGAATCATGCAACAATCGCAGCAACAGAACAGCAAAAAAAACTGTTCTCTTCTCAGGGCGATGGGATCTCCTACGAGAGACTCTCGCAGATCCTCTCCACGATCACGGTACGTTTCGCTTACCGTAGTAAGATCTGAGGATGGTGGTTCAGTAGGTCTGATCAGATACGAGACTGATCTTTGTTCTATTTGTCGTTCGAGACCGACGCCTGCTAGATTATGAGTACGGTAGGTCTTTTTGAGGCTGACCTCCTCCCAGATTGAGCACTGGTAGGTTGGGAGCACGATAGATCATTACGAGGCTGATCTTTGATCTTTCCCCCTCCGAGACTAAAGGCTCGTAGATTAGGAGTACGGTAGATAACTGCGTCACTGATCTTTGATCTTCCCCCTAGACTAAAGGCTGGTAGAGTAGAAGTACGGTAGACTGATTCGTGACTGATCTTAGATCTCCCCCCCCCCCTTCGAGACCGAGGTCTGATAGATTAGGAGTACGGTAGATCAATGTGAGACTGATCTTTGATCTTCCCTTCGGTAGGTAGAAATCCGGAAGCTGATTGTGAGCAAAACCTCGATCTGGGCTGGGAGACTAGAAGTACGGTAGACTGATCGTTGATCTGTTCCCGTTCAGGAGGCAGGCTGGTCCGCTGCCAATCTGGTGTTCGGCAGCGGCGGTGCGCTTCTGCAGGTAAACATCGTTCATCATTTCTTCAATTCTGTATCTTGCTTCGTCTGGATTTCACCGAAGAGTGGCTAACAAGAATTACCAATCCACCAATATTTCTAATCGATGAACATTCAGAAGGTCGACCGCGACACGCAGAAGTGCGCGTACAAATGCTCCTCAGTGACGATCAATGGAGAGGAGGTGAGGGAATAGTTTAAAGAGAATATCACTTTTGAGGCTCATGCGTATGCAGGACTTTGGTTTAAGAAAGTGTCTGATTTTCGAAAACCTATTAATTTCGAAATTATCTAATTGCACGATCAATTCAGGTCGAAGTCTTCAAGAATCCCTCGACCGACAGTGGCAAGAGAAGTAAGAAAGGCCGTCTCACCCTCGAGAGAACCGAGGATGGCGGCTTCGTGACGATTCAGGAGGGTCGTGGAGACCCGAACAAGGTGAGTGAGAGGATGGAGAGGGACGGGGGTAGGAAAGGAGAAAGAGAAGAGGAGTAAGCAGGGAAGATTGAAGTTGGAGAGAACTGAGAATGGAGGCTACATCACCGTGCAAGAGTCATGGAGACTCGGAGAAGGTATGACAAGGGAGAGAGTGAAAATAGTGAATGCATTGACTGAGAAGAGTGGGAGGGAGTTCCTCTATTGAGAGAGCTAATTTGGTGTGAGGAGTGCAACGCGCATATTGGAGATAGAGGGACGAGAAGGATTTGGCTGTCAGCAACGTTTGCGATGCAGTAAAAGTGCATGAACCTAGATGCATCATTAAACGATCAACATGGCGGTACATACTCTTGCCGGTCAGACAAAGCGAAAGCCGTAAAGTGGTCCGATCCTCACATCCTCAATCACTGCAGGACCTACTCAAGACGGTCTTCCTCAACGGACAACTACTCATCGACTACTCTCTGGAGGAGATCCGTGATAGAGCGGAGCTAGAGGTGGTCAAGGAGGCAAAGGTGAGATCGGGAACGACTCGGGGAAGAACAACGAGTGCTAAATGATCTCCTCTCTTCCTCCTCCTCCTCTCTCTCCCTCCCTCTCTCCCTCTTCTCACTTCGCGGTTCATTGAGAGCCTCAATTCATGACGAGTCCATGGGAAGGGCGATTAGAGGGTTGATCCTCCCTGAACCACATAGTAGTCTAGTGAGTAATTAAAACCTTCCCATTAAGGCACACGCTGAGAATACTGAGGCGGCGACGCACAACAACGAGGAGGAGGCTGAGGAGGAGAAGAAGGGAGATCCGATGGTACACAACCAGTAGACGACGATTATCACACCACCACACCATACAATATCGATTTTCTTGTTTCTCTGGTGTCTGAAGCTACACTCTAATCAAATCCCTTCACTGCATCGATGTTTTGTAGCTTTCATTTGATGATCATGGCCAAATTTCATTGTATTTTGTTGAGGAGATGCTTCCCCTCATCATCAAACGAGAACGTGATGAATAAAAGATCAAAGATCAACTTGCTCTATGTGCCTTCAGTATGATACTCACAGATCGAACTGTATCTTACTAAATGTCAGTCATATAAACATCATAAACGATTGGGCAGTATTCTTCACTATTTAGATTCCATCAGAAGGAAATCTAAATAGTGAAGAATCCTGCCCAATCGTTTATGCTTCTCTTCTCGCTCTCTATATCGAGTCGTGTTAATGATCTATACAGTCCCATCGATTGCAAGATTCGTGCCTTGAGCGACGTGGCACAATTGTAGCTAATCTGTGCCGTTGGATTCCACTCTTCTATCTCTCCCTCCATGTCTTTTCTCGCAGTTTCTCCACTCGACCCAGCCTTGGTACACAGTTTTCATCATGGAATATCCAGCGTCTTATAGTCAGAGAAGTGCTGTGTATCATCGAATTTCGAAATCTGGAATGATCTCTACTTTACGTTCTCCCCATAGCCTCTCCCCTCTTTTTATTACACCCGAGCTTCGGCGTCATTAATATTGAGAAAATCACCCCCTCTCCACTTATCTTCTAGGCATTCTTTCATCTCTCTCCACTCTCTCCCAAATCAACGGAAAGAACCGATGGACCCTTCAGTAGCCGACGGTCTCTTCAGCGACCACTGACACGATCTTCTCAACGACAACGGCGTCGGGAAGCACGAGCTCGTCTCCACGAGCATTCTGACAATGAGCATCGTCGGCTTCCCGATAATGATGCTCCTGAATCCTTGTCTTGAAGACAACGTCGGGAGTCTTGGAGAGGTTGCCTCTGTCATTTCCAAGCATCGGACATCTCCACGAGAGTTCTGTGCATCGCTTCAGAGTCTGTAACGGGGAAGCGACAGCGACATTCTTTTTACGGATCGAGAGGTGGAGTGTGTTAGGGAAGCGTTTAAGCACGTGCAAGGAAATGCAAAAACCAATAAAAAGATTTCATAGTCTGCTCAGAGAAGTAACAAATATATAATAAGACTGATGGTATCAACCACAGCAAATTTATTTCCGATTTTAGGCATATTTACAATCTATTTACAATAGTAGAGAAAACATAAATATTCTCCGATCGATGCAGCGAAACCACACGGAACGAGACGGGGGTCGTTGAAGTGACTCTCTGGAAGAGGAATGCTTTGCAGTCGAATAGCGAAATGAGAAATAGGGAGGGGGACAAAACATCAACCGAAAAACGAAAACGGATCATAACCCGGGTGGGAGTTGACTTTGGGCAATCAATATTGCATCATTGTTATTAGTAGAGGTCCACGGTTTCACTACCGTAATCTTCGGGAATCGCGAACTGATTTTTTTCCATCAAACCATGACACGGGGATCTTGTAAACATGTGTCGGGGTCGGCAAAAAGTACCGTATAATACCTTACAGCATTCGGGCACGTTCAGTAACCAACGGAGCCTTACCGTGGATCGCAAACTGATTTTATTCAATTTTTAACGTGAATTTGATAAAAAATGCGATTCCCGAACTACGGTATCTCACGTTACGTTAACATGTCTGAATACGGTAAGTATAGCGGATGATTGATCAAATTTCTATCTTGCACTTTGAAAAAAGTCAGTTTGTGTTTCTCCCAAACTCAGAAGGATCACTTAAAAGGCGAGAAAGTTATGGACGTGTGTTGAATACTACAGTACATAAACTAGTGGAGCATGGAAAAAAAGAAAAATGACGAGCAACAGTGGAACTTAGAGATGAGGTGGATCAGGGTCAGATGAGACGAGAGTTAGAGAATACATGGACGGTGATGGGTAACTACAACTTACTGAAACTACTTGGCCGGTCCCTTGGCCATTTCCTTAAACCCTTCGAGTAGCTGATCGTTTGTCGCTCGGCACCGTGCAATAATGGCTTCGTGTTCCTGGAACTACTTTAGTTCGGGTTACTGTACATGCTCGGCTACTGTAATATACTTTGCTATACGACATTTTTGCCTACCTCCGACATATTTTACCTTGACCCCGGGTACTGGTTTGTTGAATAAATTAGTTCGCGACTTCCGACGGTAGAGAAATACAGTATGCCTCTACTGAGAACAATGATACAACTGCTCAAAGTCTACTCCCAACCGAGTTATGATCTGTTGGTGTTTTGTCAAGAGAAAAGTTTGCGTTAAATCAAGAGATAAGTTTAGATAAAACTATCAAACAACGTCCGAAAAAGGCGCCGGTTGATGAAAAATACAGCAATCGGAACACTACAGCAGCTTACTGTATCATTTAGGATACTACCCTACTCGAAAGCGCTTGCGCGCGCCTCAAAACACGCCCAAATGTGGAAAAGTGTTCAAAAAGCGCTCCTACAATATGCAAATAGCTGCAAATCACTTCCCCATACTGCTAAAACTCTGGCAAAAACATTTGGCACCGAGCGGACTCGAACCCCCAACCTTCTGATTTCAAGGCGAGCGCGATATCCACTCGGCTCCAAATCTCTTCCTCATACTGCCCCATACCCTACACTCTTCTCAGCTCCATCTTCACATCCATGATGGGGAAAACATGCAATAAACCTCTATCTACCTATTATCTTCCAATTTCCCATGTCTCCCAATCGGTCTTATGGTTCCAAGTGGGCTCTGACACAGTACAATTCTCGATTGGAAGCGAAAGAGCAATAATATGACTCATTTGTGCCACACAAATCAAAGTTGAACTTCGGATCACTCACGAGGCTGTTTGTAGTGTTGAAGTGGGACGTTCTCATCGATTGCTCTGCGAGTCGAGTGAACGAGACAGTGTAAATGTCTGCAATAGCGTCGGATTGTCAAACAATGCGATAATCCAGCAATGAAAAACGAAATCAAGGCAAAAACGAGTGTAAGAAGCTCGCCAGACAACTTAAGCGCAAATATTTCGATTTCATGCGCATTCTAAGCTAAAAGGGTAGGGATGACGATGGTGTGCACCTCGTACATGTTTTTGCTCAAAAACATAAATATTGAGGCGACTGGGATCGATTAGCACGCAAAGTAATGACACGTGTCTAGGGACCGCGACGCGCCTGGCCCGAGCGACGCGGTTCCAGTCCGGCGTCCGGCGAAAGATAGAGTTAGGGTGCACTCATGATTTGCCTTCATTTTTCGTTTGTCAGCAACGCGCATTGAATTGCAGTTAAATCCGATCAAATATTATTTAAAATGAAGTTTGAAATATTTAAAAAATCGGCAAGAGGAATGTGCACTCGCAACTGGTTATTCGTACCACGGCGATCACTCATTTCCTTGCTAGGACGGAATGCAACATATCACATCTTCTTTGTGATAGTCCAGTAGGTTGAGGAGGAGGCAGTCTGGGTATGATGAATTTGACCAGTGCTCATAACAATTATTATTTGAATTATATTCTATTATATTTAATTTATTTAAATATTTACTGTGCCCCTCTACTACGTTTACATTTCACACTTTCTCATTTTTGACAAGTCTCTCCGATCTCTTATCAATCTGAAAGAGAAGGTCAATACTCTTCCTCTCTTTCTTTTGTTATCACAATCCTCTATCCAAAACGAGAGAGTGAACCACCGTTATTCGTGATTTTTCTACCGCCCGAGCTACCGTACTTCACAACTATAGTATTCCATCACGAGTTACCGTACAACGAGCACAACAAGTCTAATGTGAGAGGAAGACGGGACAGAAAGATTCTATTTGCTACAGGAAATAGCACACAGGAAGCGTGATAGAGAGGGAGTGAATTGGAGACGTAGAACCACTGGTAGGGGTCGATCGATCTTCTAACTCCCAGAGAGAGATGCAGAAGGGGGCATATGACCTCCGTGGACTGGATAAAGAACAGAAGTGTCGAGTCTGGTTGAACCCCGCTGCTTCACCCAGACGGCAGTTTTGCGAGAAGAACAGACTTCGACTCGCGGCTCACGGATTGCAAATGCCCTTTGAGTTGACCGTCTTAACAGGAGTAGAACCGACAAGACTTGATCCGGTTTCCGTTCATAAACGGGCGTCGTGAGGCTGAGAGGGGAAGGAATCGAAGAAGGTGAGAGGGGAAGGAATCGAAGAAGGTGAGAGGGGAAGGAATCGAAGAAGGTGAGAGGGGATCGATTGGGTGTCATTACATATCCGTAGAGAGGGAGTGGACAGGAAAAGGGACGACTCGGGAGCTACTTTTGCCCCTATAATACTAGAGCAGGTGAGCCGGCGCGTATCGAGTCTGGTTGACTTCCGCTGTTATGGTGAAAAGGAACGTATTGGGAGAGGAGCCGGCTTACGGATTGCAAACACCCTTTAGGGACCTCTCGGGACAGAAACTGCCTATTCTTCCACATCTCACTCCCTTCGTTGTTCAGAGAGCTGGTTAGAGAAAGCGAGAGAGTGCACGATATTGAGAGAGTCAGGGAACAAAGGACTGGAAGGGATTCGATGGGGTGCAAAAAGAGTGACCTGGCTTGCGGACAGATCACAGCTTGTGAAAGGAGACACTCCCTCTCTTGGTGTTACCTGATTCTGAATGCTAGATTCGATTATAAGTGGAACTAGGGACTTGATAGGAGGAAGAATTGGAGCTCTGAATTGGTTTGCCAACGGAGCGAAAGAATTTGAGAGCAAGTATACTTCATTAAGACCATTCGCTCATCACATGTGAGTTACTAGAGACATACTTTCTTATTCAGACAAGTCTTTGCATGTGATAGTATAATTTATCTGGTCATTTCAATATTCGAAACAATACATGTTCGGCTACTGTCAGAATTCCAACTTGCTTCTGAGTCTTCTCCTAATCACAACTTTCGTCTTCGTCACAGCTACCGTAGTTGAGATCGAACTCCGCTTTACGTGTTTCTTGGAGAGGAAGGACCGATCGAATCTGCAATACTTAGCACATTCTCTTTATAAAATCTCAATAAAAATACGAGTCATGAGCCACAAATGCGACTGGTTATCTAAGTTAGTTGGAACCATTACAGGACAAAAGACAGTACTGTCTCTGATGTCCCTCAGAGCACTACAATGTTCAAGTGAATAACAAAAACTTCTTAATAAATATCAGCGGAAATCGTACCAAGGTCTCCTTTTCATGTCATGGCAACCGATTCCATTACGAGAAATGGTGTTTGCGATTGTGTTGAAGCTGAAAATGAGATTATGAAATAGCTCCGTTAACCACATCCTTGCTACTCCTCCTCAAGTGTCCTTCTAGTTATTTTCGTGTCCCTATCATGATCGACTATCAGCCCATTGAGGTTTCCCTCTCTCTTCCACACCCCTTTCCCTGTCCCAGAAGTGAAAGTATACTAAGAAAGTATGTATTAGTGCCCACATAAATCCTCTCATTCGATCACATTCTCAATGACGGAACGGTGCTGATTTGAACACTTGTTTCAATTATCGTACCTCGATGAGGCCGGTTGGTTTCTTCATTTGCTGACTGCAATCATCGTTGGGAAGAGAGTTCTACGTGTAGAATGGAAAATCTGAAGCATAACTCGTTGATAAATGACCGAAAAATCACCAAAAGTGATCCATACACGACACGGGATGGTCAAGAAAGGAAAGAGGGGCAAACACGGAGCGGTGTATGACATTGGAATAGAGAGAGGAGTAGGGAAGTTACATCGAATCACAAACGAGACTGAGGAGAGAGGAAAGAGATCTGAGTAGATATGGGAAGGCAGAAGGGAATAAGAAAAAGAAAGAGAGAGAGGGAGGGGGACGGGAAGGTCACGTACTGAGAGACTGTCCATTCAATGGCAATGCCTATGACAGTTGTTTCCAGACAGTTTCCGATTACTGAGGAGAGGGAATATTCGAGTAGGTATGGGAAGGTGGAGGAGAGAAGGGAAGGGAGAAGAGGAGTTTGAGAGTAACGAACGGAAGGACCGGCTCTGGATGCACTATAGAGAGAAGAGAGAGGCATCTCTCTCTCTAAGGAGGAGACTGAGAGATGACCTGGGTGATAGGGGAAGGTAGAAAGAGAGGGGGAGGAGAACACGAAACTGCACGTGCTGATAGAGTGTCCATTCAATGGCAAAGCTTATGACAGTTGCGCACTGATAGATGCTGAGTACTGAGGGAAGAGAGGACTTCAGTAAAACTAGGGCAATGAAGAAGAGGACGAAAAAGGAGAGAGAAAGTTTGAGGACACGACACGTGTACAGTGTGTGTCCACTCAATGACATGATCGTGCGCAGACTATTTTTGATTAGATAACGAGGAAGGAGAGAGAGGGAGAAGGAAAACACATAATATAGATGTGTATGCAATAATTCCGAGTCAGAATCGCATGTGAGATGATGGGAGTGAGTGTGTCAGTGATGAAAACTCACTACACTAGGTAGAGAGAGGGAGGTAGAGGACACTAAAGAGGATGGGACATGGAGTAGTCTCTTTGAGATCATTCAACGGCAATTTCACATTGGCGAGGCCTGTTCGACACTCAAAACGGCTGTTTTTTTAATGCTCGGAGCCGTCCCTGAGGCACAGTTAGTATATAAATGAAAGAAATACAGGAACGAGATCTGAAGTTATTGGAAAAGTATATCGGGGTGAATTTACCCATGAAAACGAATCGAGACGGTATATTGAAAAGTATTTTATCATCCACGGCAATTTTACTGAAACAATACAATGAGCGGTCTGGATTCTCCCTTGATTCGAAATTGGCGAACACCAATTTGACTGAATGCTACAACTGTTTTCTTTCTGTCGATGCAGAAGTTGGTGCTCGTCTAGATGAAGTTAATTGAATGGAGTGATGAGATAGAGAAGGACTCACCTCAGAAAACTATCCTGTCGTCTTCGAAAGCTTTGAAATCTTAACGTTGAACTCCTTTAGATCGGAAAGAGCGATCGAGTTAACCTGCAAAACAATTATTAAAACACCCACGAATGGCGACAAAAGTAATAATGCGCAATCCAACTCAATCTTTCCTACTCTAGGCACGAAATACGATGCTAGTCTGTTAATAATTCATAAGCGGTTCATATTTCTTCAGATAGGTGGTTCTGTTATTGAATGTTCACTCTGAACACCTCATTTTAACAGCAGTAGACTGCAATAAACTAAAGAGATCCCAATCAAGATCTCACCATTCATTTATTTGTTGACTATTTGGTGATTTCCATGCAGAGAGCGTCTGTGAGTAGAACAGACAAACCTGAGTGAATATACATCAATGCAGGAAACTAATAGAGAACAAGAATACAATGCCGAATCGTAAAGTGGAGCGAGAAATGGTGTGTTTGTCTGATCAACGAGTGATAACAGAGAGGAAAGGAAGGGCGCGAAGAGAGGGGAGGACAGAGAGGGAGAGGAGAGTTGCATAAGGATCAAAGATCCGAGATCAGAGACCAGAAAGATAGGAGAGGGAAGTAAGAGAAGGAGAGTTTGAGAAGGAGAAGGTTACGGGGTCAGAGAGTACCCATTCAATGATTGACTATGATTGTTAATTAGACAAGGAAGGGAAGGAAGAGAGAAAAAATTCACGTGATTTCCGTGTGCATACAATAAGGACGAGTGAGAATTGGCATGATGGTTTGATAGGAATACTCTCACATTGCGCAAAGAATGAAGGCTAAATGGGAGAGAGGGGAAGAGCGATCGGGTCACTCGGAAAGTGACATTGAGAGGTTCGACACTTTCTACCGTACTCCACGGGAAGGATTTGTTGGTTATGAGATCAAGGGAAGAAGAGAGGTGGAGTTTCATTAAAGGAAAGGCGCAAGATGATGGGATATGATAGGATAATTATCATTCCTGATAGCGCTATGTATGCAAAAAAGCCGAGTGAGAACTAACACGTGGGAAGACAGGGCGCATATGCCAGAAATGGCGTCTCATTACACCATGCATGAAGCCCATAGAGAAGGAGAGACAGTGTCTGTGATGAGATGGTATTTGAGAACTGTCTACCGTATTCCAGGGGGAGGATTTGTTGGCTCTGAGATCAAGAGAAGAGCAGAGATCGAGTTTCATTAAGGGAGAAGGCTTAAAATGTACAGAGATGTGCTTAGAGGGACGTTTCCTGTTCGGAACAAGTGAAGGTAGTACGGCAAACTGTCCTCTGACTCTCTCCATTCCGCATGTTCTCTCGTCGATCAATATGAGTATCACGAGTGATAGTGAGCTTGAAAGAGAGTGAAGCTCAACTATTCTTCCGGGAGGGCGGAGAAATGTCGGGCTCATGTCGGGAAAAGGTACGACAGGGGCAAAGCTACCCAAATGGAGGAAACGAAGGTGTATGTAGAAATGGCTTATCGCGTGGTTTGAACAATGTTGAAGGGCGAATCATGAATGCCATATGATTGAAATGAACTGAAGCGAGACTCTAATATAACGACGACCTATGACGAGAACGGAGGAATGCGAATGGTAATGGTGTCCGTGTTAGGGAGGAATAGGATGATGAAAGTCTGGAAGTGGGAGAAAGACGAGGAAGAAGTGTAGATGGTTACTGAAAGAGCACAGATTCTCACTTGTGACACAATACCACCGACTACGATCTTGCAAATAAGTGGTCTTCACTGTTTCGTGGGCGACAGCGGAGGCATGATGAGAGCCTCGTTTAAAAACACTCAAAATTTAGCTACTTTACGCCATGACGTTCTTATGCGATGGCTCCAAAACGCTCCGTCACCACATACATCCATTTGACTGTGAACTTTAACACAGTAACTATCTGCATAACAAATCGCTACGCAAATTTGAACTAATTCAAAATCGCGTCCTTTCAGGACGGGTTGGCCAAAGTTTGAGTAAGTGATAGTCATTGAAAGTATCGCGTAAAACAAATTAGCAGCATCGAAGTCGTCAAATCAAATCATTTGCAGTGACTCGCCCTGAGTACGGTATGCAAATATGCAAACCGCGAGAACTGACTATTTAAAATTTAAAATCGTTGCATTTAGGTGTATTTACTCGAATCATGTCTCAAAACGAGGCTGTTCACATCTGGGTATCAATAAATCTTCAGGAGATATTGTGGAAACATGTTTGTTTTAAAATCCAAGTTTCGTACGAACCTGTGTGTAGCATCGCTGCTGTGGGAAAACGGGGAAAAGGGAAGGGAAAAGAGAAAAGTCGTGTGAGAAAAATTCAACATTTTAAATTGGCGCTATTTAGAGGTACTGCTTCCAAGTTCTTCGCATTCCATTTCTTTTCCACATCCTGAGCGCTAGTTGCACACAAGTCTCTCTGTCGTCTAATCTGTTTCGTCATCCGAATAGGGGAGAGACGGAGACTCTCATGAGTGCTTACTGCACCCACCGGATCTACCGTACTTCACAGTAACTCTCTCCGTTGTCTCGAGTTACCGTACCTTGCTTTCCTATCTAGAACTATTCCCTCATTCCATACAAGAATAAACAGAGGAGAGAGAACGATCCCTCATATACAATCTGTGGCTGGAAGACTTATTTACGATCAGTCACTCTTAGTCTCTCTCTTGATCTGATGTAATACAGGACGAGAGAGTGCACGAATTGAAGAGAGTCCGGGTAGAGTCGACCCAATGGGGTCCAATGGAGGGAAAAAGAGAGGTAGAGAGGTCACTCATCTGGTTAAGGGAGCATCTGTTCATATTGCCCTTCTCAAGATCAGATAGGAGAAGGAGAGGTAGGGCACGATTGTGAATGGATTGAGTCATAGAAGAGGGGAGAGGGAGAGATGGGTATATCATAGCTAATGAAGGGATAATCCATCTCTCTCATTCATCAAGATCAGATCAAGATCAGATATGCTTATGAGAAGGAGAGGTAGGATAGAGTGAGGATGGGAAGGAGAAGATTGGCTGACTTGTAAAAGATTATGAGAAGAAGATGTAGAGTCTAAGGGACGATGGGAAAGACTTGTAATGCTTTCAAACTGTACTCTTGATCTCACTCGTCTGATCTCGATGATATGACTAGTCTTTGAAAAATATACTGTGAGGTTTTAATTCAACCGCCCCTATCCTGCACTTAGTCTGACTCGACAAACATCACTTCTGATCTCTTGACCGTCAGATATATCTGAATAGTGCCAAATGGAGTGGTTATCATTCAGTGTCTTTCTTGTGTCTTCTTTCTAATCAATCAGAGTTCCTGACTGTTGCGTAGTGTGTCTCTTTCTGGCATGGAATGAAACGAATGATATCAAGCAGTTTTATTCGTGGCCTCTATCACTTTCTCCAATCATATACATTATCTTTGTAAATATTAATTTTGCACATTCAGGTTTTTAAACAAAATATGCGAGATTTTGAGTTACTTTGCTAGGTCTTTGGCTAGGCATCAATGCACAACACACTAGTAGTGCAAGTGCTTCTGATCTCTGCCCTAGCCCTTAAGAGGCCTGCTCCGTAAAAATCGAATATTTTCACCTACCCTCCGGACACGTTCCTCCCGGAACGGGGTCAGCCAGCCCATACTCTAGCGCTAGGAGGGTCTTGTGTTCACATTGCTCATAGTACCCCTTGTTTGGGGTTTCCACCTCTACGGCGCGAGAAAATTCGAAAAATGTGTGCATTGTTCGAAAAATCATAAACAACAAAGTTTGAGAGATAGACTCATATGTTCACGTGCATCACGTTAGAGGTGCCCAGAGGTACTCCAGCAACAGTTTAGATTGAGTATCGCACGATTCCGGGAATGTTCCCTGATCTCGAATTTTCGTTTTTTCGTCAAAGTGCGCTGTTTTTGCAGAGAGATCTGAAGGTAACCTAGGTGTACGTTGTAGCCCACTGGTAGAGGCATCTGAAAATTCAATAACTGGGTTCTCCCGGATTTTCACATCCAAGATATTTTTGAACGAAGGTGCGTGACCTAGGTTCTAATTTTTGTTTACGAGTGATGTTGTTACTCATTTGATGAAATATGGGCGAAATGTTACTGAAATGGTAAAGTTACACTCCAATGTAAATAATCATCCCCATTGGAGTCGATTCCCTCACCATGAGTTTTTCGACCCATGACCCGGGGTTCATGGTCTCGGAGTGGCTCACTACCATGAACCCGGGGTCATG
>LS519389.1:140493-169749 GCA_900490845.1 Pristionchus japonicus | reverse complement strand
CATGACCCCGGGTTCATGGTAGTGAGCCACTCCGAGACCATGAACCCCGGGTCATGGGTCGAAAAACTCATGGTGAGGGAATCGACTCCAATGGGGATGATTATTTACATTGGAGTGTAACTTTACCATTTCAGTAACATTTCGCCCATATTTCATCAAATGAGTAACAACATCACTCGTAAACAAAAATTAGAACCTACAAAACTGACGAAATGCCTCAAAAATGTCACTATAAACATCGGCTGCGATGATTTAAGGCAGCCATGCTTGTTATGCTTGTGATTGCAGTGAAATGGCTGTTCCGGTCCGAGTCACTTCCCGATTTAGGCAGAATATAGTTCGAAAACGCATAAAATTAATATCAACAATATTTAATTCGAAAGTTATGACCTCATAAAGAGATCGGAAATAAAGGAATCGGAGCGAAACTTCGAGAACACTGACTTGCTCATGATGTTTTTGGCCGAATTTAGCCGCCATGGTAAAAATCGTGACTATGAGGGCCAAGCGGATTGGTAAAGCTATCGATTGGAATGAAAATGCGCTTGAAATTTAATATAGAAATTGCGTAATACCTTGACAAAATATGTTGATGACAATTCGAGAAGTTTGACGTTTTCCATTACCATTAGTCCAAGCGGGTCAGATTCGTTATTTTAAATATGATTTCTTGATTATCGACGGCCCATATATCCACCTAATTATAATTCAAATAATTTAAAAACATTATTATAAAACAAATAATCCGAATTGTGAATTATCAACATATTACAAGTTTCTAAGTGGCACCACCGGGCAATCGAACGATTTTTAGTTCGAATACGTCGTGGTTAATTAATCATTTAATATTTTAAAAAACTGAAGAGACTAATTACAGTAAAAACTAATTAGTACAGTAGTTAAATACTATTTGTGTGCCTTAGAAGCCTGACAGTAGACCGCCAAGTCTCTAAACGCGGAAAAGTTCCCTCCACACCCGAAGTGTGCTATTCACTTGTGAATTCTCTCTCCAAAGGCAAATGGTCTTGAAACCGCTCTATTAATAGTTTGAAGAGACTTCCTTAGACAATACGAACTTCTATTTCGATTGATCCACGGAGAGCCGAGATATAAAAATTCTGGAATTCAAATATTTCCAGATTTGGTTGGGGAACAGCACACATGACTATGTCAATTCCATTTCCTATTTGATCCTCTCGACTCTTCGATTCCTCTACTCCAACTCAGATCACATACACTGAACAACATGATCGCTTTCCACACTTGTGATGGCCCCCAAGATTGTCCCCTCCATATGTGTTCTCTCCTATCGCTCAGTGTCTTGGCGCAATGGTTCAAGGAAAGATGAGAGGATGTTAATGACAGTGGAGAGGGAAGAGGAGGAGGGGAGAGGGTAGACCTAGCCAGTCTCTTGTTCTTCACACCCTCTGATCCTGTCGCAAGATGATAATGAATAGACCAAGATTATAACTGAACGATAACAAGATTGGGAAGAGCAATTTAAACTGATGATGAGCTGATGACCTAAGAACTGTCGTAAAACTGATTTAGAGACTGATCGTGAGCCAAATCGATAGGACAATCCGCTTTCAAGTTATTCCTCAAAAAAGGTAATTATGGACACGGGTCAGAGGACTTTAGCGCTACGGAGATGAGTCAGAGGGGGTTTTCTCTATGGGGGCCGGCCATAGGGGTATATCATTGCAGTGTCATGCTGAATATTTTGCTCGCGTAGATACGGAGAATCGATTGGAGCAATAATATCGAATGTCTTAAATAAATAAATAAATTCCAGTGAGGTTTTGTGTACTGTACGACGGGTTACGGTAACCGACGAACGGTTTTTAGGGTTACGGTACCTTTCCTTCCAACTAGCTGATCCCTCTCTTGCGACCTCGCCCCTGCTGAGATATCACACCCTCTGGGCCTGTTGCGAGATGATAGCAAATGGCAATAGGATATTACTAAATGCTTATATTGGGAAGAGAACTGCCAATTTGTAATGCGGATGATTTATGTAAATGTCGAACTAGGTGTACCATCTCATTTATGTAAATCAACTATTCATTATCAAGCAAACATCAAGATCAAACATCGAGATATCGAGAGACTTCTTGCGTAAGAGTAATGAATCTTTCCAGTCGAATTTCGCACGTGACAACGGGTACTGTATGTTCTCTCTGGCTCTTCTCACCCTCTGGCTAAGGAGGATAAAAGAATGGCCTAAGTATATTACTAAATGATAAGATTTAAATTCAAACGCGTTTCCGTTTCCGTGTCCATTTTCTGAAGGTTGGGATACGGTACTCTTCCTTCCCAATCCCCCTCAGGACTACGGTAGCTTCTGAGGAGTGAGAGGTAGAATAGAGGGGGATGTTAATCCAGTCTAATCTTTTACGATCTTGTCAGAAGGATGGAATCTGCTGTCGAGAGATCACGTAAAGAGAAGAGAGTGCAGACAGTACTAGCTCATCCATCTCTCTCATCTCTCCTCCTGCTGGGAATACACCTTCTGGTTCATGCTCTTGTCACGTGGATAGAAGGTACATTTGGATGATCTGCTCAATAGATCACGGGAATGAAAGAGATCAGTCTGTTATCTCATCTCTCCTCTCCTTCTCCCTGCTGGTCCCAATACGTCAACCAATTAGAGAACGCCAGGCAAATACTCCTCCCCCTTCCCTCCCTATAAATAACCCCTCGAATTCAGTTTCCAATCTATACATTCCTTGTCCCTCTTCCCAGTCCCCCCTCTGCTCGAGTCGACTAATGATCCTTACCTTTCTCCCTTCTTCTCCCTACATTATCCCAATCCAGATACGGTATCCTTAGTCACACTACAGTACCCCTACTCTGACACTGTAGCCACAGTCATTCTTTAGAACCCCCTTCTTCAGTACTTCTCCCAGATCCCGTACTCCCCTCTCCTACCTAGAGTACACTTCCCAGTTACCATATTCTCAATAGTTGTACAGTACCCTTCCAACCCACCGTAGACTCAGTCATTCCACAGTGCTCCTCCGAGTTACCGTAGCCCCAATCATTACCGTATCCCTTACCGTAGTCTACGTTACCTAATTAGTCCCAGAATAGGTCTTCTCCAATCAACTCAGCTCACTCAATCAATCTGTCAGTCTCTTGTCAGATAGATAGAAGGCGTTCTCATGTGATTAGCTCTAGAGACCATGGGGAACTCAGATAGTTCAGACAGATTTGACCCATCCATCTCTTCTTACACCCCATTAGAGGTTAGGAGAACCCCATATGGTCTAATCTGGCAGTCAATCGCCCATAATCTATCTCTGCTCCCCTCGCTCTGTCTTTCCAAGTCTCATCATCTCTCTCCCTCTTCATTCTCTCCTATCTCCATCAATGATACGATCTCTTATCTTTGATCTCTTCACTCTGTCAACTCCCCTCTATCTATCATCATGTTTGCGCTCATGTTTAGTTAATTCTAATAACTTCTTGACAAATTCAGGTTTGTCTGGTCTACACCCAGACGTCTCCAGTATGGAAATAACCTTCACTCTGCAAACAATATATGGTAAAGACCAACCTTGCGATTACTATAGACTTCCGTAATCAATAAGTAATCCAAACTAATGGATACATTTGCAGATCCACTATTCTGAAGCAAGCGCAGATGACATTGGATCTATTCTACTGGACAGAAAAGTGGAAAGGTAACGAGATTCTCGAAGCTCTTTGATCTCACCCGACTTCTGATAATCAATTAAATATCAGTGACAGATGGAATATCGACGAAGTACAAAGGACTTCGCTCCATGCCGTGCCGAGACCGACCAAAAGGCCCCGGACGATAGCCTGATGGAACAAGTGGGAACTAGGGACGGCATAATTATTATAACGCTCTCTTAACTTCGCCATTTTGTCTTATCAGTTAGAGAGGCGGGAGAGTGTGCTAAATAAGGAGAGCCACCCACTCGAACATGGGCCCCAGCACTAGTTATTCCGTTGATTCCTTGAGCTCGGAAATTCGAATGATCTTCGATCTTTCTAGGTCTACGATGTCAACTCCAAGCGCGCCTCCAAATAACAAGAAGAAAGATGGAAGAATGCGATAGTCATCCCTGATGTGAATGTTGGAATCGTCCCTCTACGATTTCATCAACATTATCAGTCACATGACCATTAATGACGAGGATGAGGACACCCAGGACGAATACTCGAGAGAGAACGGAATCTATTGTAGTATTTGAGTAATCGATAAAGCATGATGCTCAAGGATTCCGAGCTGTTTTAAGTCCACTGTGGTTCCATTGATACACATATGATTTAATTGGGGATGGAGGGAGGAAGAGAGAAAGATGCTTGAAGAGATAGATAAGAGGCCAGAGAGAAATATGCAAGGGGCATTGCTCCGAGAAGTTGGTAAACAGAGAAAAACAGCCAGTCCAACATTGAACCACTGTCGCTCGACAAATCGCAGTGAACATCGACACTTCCATCTCTAAGAAGCACAGTGAAACAAGTATAAGTGAGGTTCGAATGGGAGAGTAGATGAAAGAGGAGATGAAGAAAGAGGGAGAGAGAGTCGTGTCAACTACGTCTGGTCGATCGCGTAGTTTCTCTCTATGTCTACTCTAGAGATCTTAGAAAGGACAAAGACGTTTCCCTCCTGTGATGAGATCCACTCTTTGATCTGACAAAGAAACCCATCTCCCTACTCCTCTCCTCTCTCCCGTACATCTTCCGATCTTCTTGACAGCATTGATCAGAAGAGATTGCAGTAAGTTATTGTAATTGGAGTGATTGATGTAGGTGATGGGAGAATTGTCTGGAGAGGAGAGAAAGAGTGAGAGAAGGGAAAGTGGTACTGAAATCTCTCTTCTCCTCACGAGTCTCTCACGCGATAGGCTTTTTTGAAGGTGCCTCTAGTGCAGTAGTCTTCCTCCCTCACCTCTCTTCGCTCACTTTCCCCACTCACATCATCTCCATTCCCTTCTCCACTGTATGAGTGATAAGATAACGTTCACGCAGTAGTGAAGAGAAGGTCAAAGATGTATAGACTGATAGACATGAGATGGGACAGGGGGAAAGAGGGGGAGGATCATCCATTCTGGGAACACACTCGGGATTATCCACATGTGCTAATGATCGATTGCTATCCGATAAGCTCCAATCCCATCTCCCTCTCCTCCTCTCTCTCTCTCCCCTCTCTCTTACTCTTTCCATTGCAGAGGAGAGTCCGATGATACGATCAAACTACAGGGGGGAGTCGAGAGTGTGCTGAATGATTAGAGGGTACGCAATAGCGAGAAGAAGATCAAAGGTGCATACTGATTGACATGAGAGATGAGAGAGGGAAGGGAGGGAGGAAGAGAGGGTTTATTCCCAATGACTATCAATAATTGATGGCTAGAACTCCACCCCTCCGTGACTCTTCCATCCATCTCTCTCTCTCCCTATTCTCCTCCTCATCCTATCTTCCCATTGCATCATCTTATAATGCGAGAGAGGAGTGGGAGATAAGAGAGTGAAGGGGAGAGCATGGTTAGACAGGCCGAGACAGTTGCGTGATAGACCGCAGCGTGTGACCGCGGCGCACCGGTGAAAGGTTGCAATGCGACAACGGAAGACGAGTGGCCATATTGCAAAACAAAGGCTTCGTGCCTATTTATGAAACTTATTCACTCGATTTGAAGATAAAAATCATACGCAACGGCGCCGTGAGGCGACCGAGAGCGTTCCTCGAAGGGGAACGGAAAGATTCGGGTAATAGATTCCATAGAGAGGCAGGGCTATTCGCTAACCTCGGATTCCTCAGCAAGAGTTCCTCAACGATATCGGCGTCGGCAGATCGTCGTCAACAACGACCATCAACGGTTCGATGAACTCCTCAGAAACGATCTTCTCAACGCCAATTCTCAACGACCGAGTGACGTTGGCTTCAACGGAAAGAGCTTCAGTAGCCGGCGGGCTCTCCAGCGACGACTGGCACGATCTTCCCAACGGCGACGGCGTCGGATTCTCGTACTTAAACTTGTAATGGGAAGAAGGCGGCGGGTGCCTCTACGGTCTTATTACTCGGACGCCTTTCATCCCTTACCTGAGGGCGAAATCTGAGGATCGGAGGGCATCTTAACGATAACTACGTTAACGGCATCGATGAAGTCTGAACACCCTCGGCTTCCCGATAATGACGCGTCTGAATCATAGTCGTGCGGATGACGACGTTGCCGTTGAGGAGTTCTTCTATTAGTTAATTTCCAGTGCTATCTCCAGGCATCGGCAGGAGTTCTGTGCATCGCTTTTGAGTCGGTAATGGAGAAGCGATGGGAGTCATCTAATACGTATCAAGATGCGGCCTCTGTTATCTCCAAGCATCGAACATCTCCACGGGAGTTCTGTGCATCGCTTTTGAGTCGGTAATGGAGAAGCGATGGGAGTCATCTAATACGTATCAAGATGCGGCCTCTGTTATCTCCAAGCATCGAACATCTCCACGGGAGTTCTGTGCATAGCTGATGAGTCTGAAACGGGGATGCGACGGCGGGAGCCTTCTATTAAATATGGAGAGGTGAAGTGTGTTAGAGAATCGAAGCAAGCACGTGCCAGGCCATGCAAAACCAATAAAAAGATACTCAGAGAATAAATTTTTTTTATAAAGACTGATGGCACCGGCCACCAGCAAATTTATTTCCGATTTTAGACTTTTTTACAATATAAACCGAGTAGTGAAAACATAAATATTTACAATATTAGTCTTGTTTCAGAAGTCCCTGTTCTCGTCCGCTTTCTTCATTGATGCTTTCAGTCGTAGAAGATGGTGGTAGTCGAGGTCGTGTCTGTAATGTGACAATAATCCCATCGCATTACCGTAACCCTATTGCCCGATCTACCGTGTTTTCGATTCGTTCCTGCCTTACAACTATCCTTTTTCTTTACTTATGTACTGAGAACAACATAGAAAAGGTTTTGGTCCCTACACTGTGCGCCCGAATTCACTTCCTCGTATTTCGAAACGGTACTTACCTGGAAGAAGACTGGATCACGCCCTTGCAATACACTCTGTCGTTGATCCAGCTATTTGTGCAGTTCAGCGATCCGTTGTAAACCTGAATTATTTATTATTTATTCTATTCTGACATTAATAAAATTGTATTATTACTGTTACACACTAATTGGTCAGTTCAACCCCACACAAGTGAATTTCTTACCCAACGCCTCGATACGCTTAAGAAGTTCCTTCTTGGATCGATTTCCGGTTTTTCGCTTGCGAAGTAGCAGTACAGTCTGAATACAGATAGGTTAGCCTTTCTTCGCACACGCTAGTACATCCGAGATGCACTTTCCTCCCAAAATACTACTTTCCATACTCGTTTCATGGTCATTCTCCCCATTTTTCCGAATTACTTATTTTTATTAACTAATGCAGTAAATAAGGACTCACCGTTGATTGTTGGTTGATGCTTGCTTCCTCAAAGGCGAAGAAGAACCCTCTCAGTGTAGGTGAGAGATACGGACATAAGAATCAGTAAGAAATGGCTCGCAGTCAACGCATAATGTCAAAGTGAATTTCAAAGGGAGGAGCGGAGATATGTAACTGTTCGACAACAGAAGAAAGGTGATAACTAGCGGTCCATAGAGTGAGAAGCCAGGTTTTGGCGCATTCGATCGATACTTAATGGGCGACAAATATATAAAATAACGAAGAGTAGCCGACATAGAATGGTCAAGAAAGTACGATTAATTACGGCTTTGGGCGAATCACGACCGGAATGTTTATCCGTCATTTAGGCATACAGACACCTAAAATTCTGCTCGGGAGCTGGGAGGTCCCAATTATATTTTGGAAATTTGCCAAGCCAATTAACTTCTGATTTAATTTAATTATATTTAATTTATTTAAATATTTACTGTGCCCCTCTACTGCGTTTATCATACATTTCGAGCATTCTCAGTTGTTGACAAGTCTCTCCGCTCTCTTATCAATCTGAAAGAGATCTCCTCCTCTCTTTAACTCCTCTTCTCAAGACTCTCTTTTTTTTCTTTTGCTCTCACTATCCTCTATACAACCGTTATTCGTGATCTTACTACCGCCCGTGCTACCGTACTTCGCAGCTGCAGTATTCCATCACGAGATACCGTACAACGAGTACAACAAGTCTAATGAGAGTGGTAGACGGGATTGAAAGAGGCTAGTTGCTACAGGAAATAGCATCCAGGAAGCGTAATCGAGAGGAAGGGGGAAGGGAGACGTTAAACCACTGAGAGGGGAACGATCGATCATCTTAGTCCCAGAGAGAGAGATGAAGAAGGAGAGCCATATGACCTTCGTGGACTGGGTAAAGAACAGAAGTGTCGAGTCTGGTTGACTCCTGCTGTTTCGGCCAGAAGGGACGTGTTGAGAGAAGAACTCGGGGCTCACGGATTGCAAATAACCTTTGAGTTAATGGGGGTAGAAAGTCTTAATGGGGGTAGAACGAACAGGGGACTGAGAGGGCAAGAAAGAAGGAGAAACACAACGAAAGGGGATCATTCGGGTGTAAGTACATATTCGCAGAGAGGGAGAGGAGAGGAAAAGGGAAGAATCGAGAGTGTTTTTGCCCCTATAGTACTAGCAGAGGTGAGCAGGAGCGTGTCGTGCCTGATTGACTCCAGCTGTTTCGGTCAGAGGAAACGTATTGGGAGCAGAGCTGGCTCACGGCTTACGGATTGCAGATCCCCTTTGTCGTGCAGACCGGGACAGATACTGCCTATTTTTCCACATATCACTCTCTTCGCTGATCAGAGAGCTGGTTAGAGAAACCGAGAGAGTGATCGATATTGAGAGAGTCAGGGAAGAAAGGACTTGGAGGAATTCGATAGGGTGTAAAGTCAGAGAGTGACCTGGCCTACTAACAGATCAGCTATTACCTGACTCTGCATGCTAGTTTGGAGCAAAGCTGGCCCTGAGGATTTTTTTAGGAAGACTATTCGAAAGTTGTCTCCGAATTGAATTGACGACAGCCTGTTAGAACGAAACAATTTGGGGCAAATATAATGCAATATGATCAATGAATTAATACATTCATCGATTGCTCATCATTACAATTAATATTCGAAACAATGCATGTGCGGCTACTGTCAAAATGCTAGCTGGCTTCCGAATCGGTACCTAATCTACCTCTCAATCGTCACATGTCCCCTTTTGGATGTAATCGACTTGCGTAGTGGTGGAGGAAGTTGGTTGCAGTAGGGGCGATCGAGTCTGCAATATTTCGTACTTTATCTAAATAAATGCTCATTGAAAATGTGCAATATTAGATGCAAATGCAGACCTTTTCTTGAAATCCTGGAATTCATCGTTATTGAAACGTGGATATGCAATCCATACAGCTTGCAGTCCAGAATCGAGCGAGAAAATGGCTTTAAATTTGTCCAGTTCTCATGCCAAAAACCAAAAATCTTTGGAGTAGAAAGAAAGAAATCAGTACCTCTATGACCAAATTGGGATCCTTAATGTGACTGAAGTTCCGTCTTTGAAGGAAAGCACGAACGGAGAAGGGATGGGAGAATACGACCTCGGCCGAGAGCTGAAAATGAGATTCTCAATCACTTTTGTCTTCGTTTTGCCTGTTGAATCCTTACTGATGATCCCCCAATTCTTTCCGAATTCACAATCGGCGCTGTCCAACTTCTTTCAGAATTTCTCCGTTAGAGCCCGCCTAATTCCGTTCCCTCTGTGGAATCTCAGACACGATACAGACAATCTCAGTAGTACTTTCTCATTTCCCTTCCACAAGATTTACAGTTCACATACCACCCTTAGATTCTCTAGAGGTGAAATCATTATAGACCCTCTCATCGATGATTCTTCCCTTTCCAGTACATGCAGTTTACAAATATCGTACCTCGATGACTCCTGTTGATCTTTGTAGTTTGTAATCGTCATTTCCCTTGCTGGGAAGAATGTTCCATGAGTAGGATGGAAAATCTTAAGTATTACTCGTTAAAAAATTGCTGAAAATGCACCAAACATGATCCATACACGACATGGGATGGTCAAGAAAGGAAGAGGGGCAAATACGGAGAGGACACGTGGTCTATGAGAGATAAGGCAGTGAATGACATTGTAATAGAGAGGGGAGTAGGAAAGATAGATGGAATGGCAGAAGGGACTGAGGAGAGAGAGATGCGATCTGAGTAGATAGGGGAAGGCAAAAGGGAAGAAGGGGAAGAGAGAGAGAGATGGAGGAAGAGGAGAATGCCTTGTGTTCGGATCAGAGCTGAGAGGGGCGAGATGATCTGAGCAAAGATAGGAAGAGGAGAGGATACAGAGAGGGACAAGGAGGGAAAGGTCACTTGCTGAGAGAGCGCCAATTCAATGGAAATGCCTATCACAGTTGTGATCAGAACGATGGAGTGGAGAGAAGTGAGAATATCTGGGTAATGATGGGGGAAAGTAGGAAGAGGGAGAGGGGACACGGAAGTACACTTGCTTAGAGAGAGAGAGTGCCCATTCGATGGCAGGCATGTGTGATGACTCTGATGGTTGATTAGATAACACGCCGACGAAAGGAAAACAGAGGGATGGAATCCACTTGATTGGGGTGTGTATGCACAAATTCCAAGCGAGAATTGCATGTGATAGGAGTGAGTGCGTCAGTGACTACAATAGGGAGAGAGAGGGGAGAGAGGACACTAGGATTGAGTTATGGAGAGGCTTCTCTATGTGATAGTTGATCACTCGAAGGCCATTCAACATTCGCGAGGTCTGTTCGGCTTCCTGAGGCATACGTTAGTATAGGAAAAAGAAGGGATGCAGAAACGAGGCCTGAAGGGATTAGAGAGTACAGGTACTGATGGGTGATGCTACCCATGAAATCGAATTGAGAAGGAACAATAAACAAGTTATTTTATCAACAACATTCAATTTTACAATCATAATTACATTGTGTGGGCTGGAGTCACCGTTGATTCGGGATTCGCAAACACCGATTTTACTGAATGCTACAGCTGCTTTTCTTTCTGTCGACGCAGATAGTGGTGCTCTTCTAGGTGATATTGATTGAATGGAGTGATGGGATAGAGAAGGAATTCACCTCAGATTTCATGCATGAGTATTGTTGATGACATGTAACTCTTTTCCTTCAACTACTACCCTTCGGACAGAGCGATCGAGTTAACCTGCGAAGCAAATTTTAAAATAAAATAAATTCTGTTAAAATTTAAGTAAAAACTGTAATTTGCAACTGAGGGATACCCAACCCCTTAGACTGGCTGGCTCATACAAAAGGCGAAGAAAGTAATAATGCGTAACCCAACTCAACCATGTCCACTCTAGGCACGAAATATCATGCGAATCAGCCAATCCTCTATCAGCGGATTTCATCAGAAAGCTAGTTGTGTTATTGAATGCTCGAGTCGATTGAACGCCTTCTTTGAATGAGAGTGGAAACTATAGTGAGCCCAAGCAAGATCTCACCTTTTATTTATTTGCTGAGTGTTGGTGATTTCCATGCAGGGAACGTCTGTGAGTAGAACAGACAAACCTGAGTAAATATACATTCAATACAGGAAACTAATAGATAATACAATGCCGAATCGTAAACGAGAGCGAGAAATAGTGTGTTTGTTTGTTCAACAAGTGATAACAGAGTGAGGAGGAAGGACGAGGAAAGGGGAGAGAAGAAAGAGGGAGGAGAGAGGAGAGATGGTCAAAGATCAAAGATCAGAGATCAGAAAGATCGGAGAGGAGAGGAAGGACAAGGAATGAGAGAGAGAAGAGCGGGAGAGAGAGAGGGGAGACGAATAAAGATCAAAGATCAGAGATCAATAGACAAAAGAGAGAGAGGAGAGGATGGAAGGAGAGAGGGAGGAGGGAGAGTTGAATGTATGTTCGGAGAACACACATTCAATGGCAGGCACGTGCGATTACTCTGATAGTTGATAAGATAACGGGCCGAAGAAGGGAAGAGAATGGGGAGGAATCCACGCGAGAGGGGAAAAGGCTGAGTGACAGCTACCTTGTGATCGGAGATCGCCAGAATTGGAGTCTCATTACACACGGGACAGAGACAGAGTGAGAGACATACGTCAAATAGGTCTCTCCTCAGCTAGAGAGGATGTCGGTATTCTGACTAAACCTTGTAGGCAACACAAAAAAGCCCTTAAAATCATGAGAAGATTCGATTTCGCTTAATAGGCCACATCGGCAAATGTTTTAGGGACATCGGCAAAACAGCTCAGCTCGACCACATTTGGCATATGGTGAAAGAGTGAGATCAGACCACTCGGCGATCACTCAACAGACACACATATTCGCGACCATTTGCAGTGGATAAAAGAAGAAAACCTGAATTAGAGAAGTAAGATGCTATGGGGAGATATTTCTACCCATCGAAATGAATCGAGACGGAATATTGACAAAGTCGTTTTATTATTATCAAGTAACTACAAATGGATGAACGGCACTTCTTCTCTGAGTTGATCGATATTCAGGAATATTCGAGAAAATAGAGATGAAATAGAGTGAGAGGGGGAAGAGAAGGAGACCGGGAATCGTTCGAGTCCTTCTCTTCGTCCATATTACTCAGATCCATCGGATTTAACCGAGCACGCTCTTGCCTTCCGTCTTGTGCTGTTGCATGGAGAGGCTGGCATCTGACAATTGATTAGTTTCAATAGGAATCCAAGGATCCATAAACCATAATTGGTGGTGTTTCAACCCCGACTAATTTTTTCGACCGTTTTTGCTTGAGCCTGCAGGAAACGTCAATTATGCTGTAATCGATTCCTCTCATGGCTGCGCTCTCTTCGTTTTACACGCTCTCTCGCCCTGTCTGACCGGATAGGAAGGAGATAGGTGCAGCTTTGTTAGGAGATGGATCTATCTAATATCGAGAACTCTGAGGTAGAGATCGAGTAAAGACGCGGCAGAATGTCTATTCGGGTTTCTAACAGGGGAACTTCTGTACTTTATGGCCCAGCGTCTTCCTCTCTATGACCGCTCTGCTTGAGAAGTGCGGCTGGGAATGATAAGGGTAGGGATAGAATACTCTATTGAGATTGGCTGGGCCAAGAAGTACTGAAGTGCCCTAACTGGCAACCAACTGATGCAAGCAAGCTCGCTTTCTCTTCATTGGTCCTCACACGTTGCTCTCGATAGCACTCTTCGAATGATCGATACGGTTGCAATTTGAGAAACTCACACTCACTTTTGACTAAAGAACACAAATTTCTCTTCGAAACTGCTAGATCGGCAAAAAGTGAAGGTAAAACCGATAAATCGTTGAATGAAAATGATGGAATGTTGCGATAAGTAATACTAACGGTGAATCCTTGAGAAAATCGACTAACCTTATCACAGATTATTAGCATCCGTTGATGTCCATGCTGGGGACTCCTTGAGTTAGTCCGAGTGTCAAAATGTAGGTTCGACAAACTGGAATGTTATTGTTCACGAGCGTTCAAAGTCAAGTGAATGCAAAATGAACGACATTTTGAAGAATGAGGAATGGAGAAAGTTAGAAACGGTTCTTTTGCGAATGATACGAACACTGAACACGACACGCAATAGAGAGAGGGAAGAGACGATCGTTCGCTTGGTGCGCCACTTCTCGGTAAACATCGCGTGTGTTGGCCAATTGATTGTGAATGGAGGACGAGTCGATCAAATTCTATTGAATTGAAATGGCTCGATAACCACTCCAAAACAGTGGAATAACCAGCGAAACAACGAGTCATATTGAACCGCACCATACTGGGCCAGCTACATATTGAATAAGCAACATACAAATTAAAGCTAATCCAACATCGCTTCCTATCGGGATGGGTTGGTCAGCGTTTAAGGAAGTGACAGCCATTGAAAGTATCGCGGAATGCAAAATCGTACGTCCAAATACATTTGCACAATACATTTGCAGTGAGTCGTAGGTAACTCGCCTTGACTATCTAAAGGGATGGAGAGGCATTGCACCCATTCAAAGGGAGCGCTTGAGGGCGACTCTATCTCTTTCCCTCTCCTCCTTTTATAGATGAAGTATTGCCCCATTTGGTTGATGGGAAGGCATTCTCTATCATGGGCTCTATTGTACGATTCTCCCTTCAGATTGGGATTTTATGGGATTCTCGATATATACGGATAGATATCCGGATTGGCTCTTTCCTCCTGATCTATGATCAACCGATCTTTGATCAGGGGGGGGGAAGAGTCAAGACAATGTTCGTCATTCAAATAAGGGAGAGATTGAGACGCTCATGAGTGCATTCCGTACTTCACAGTAACCGTCTTCCGCTGTATTGTGTTACCGTACCTAACTACCGTATCTGTTCCCCCTAAGATATCCCCCATTCCATACTAGAATAAACAGCGGAGATGGAATGATTCCCCTCGAATACAATCTATGGATGCAAAACTCGTTTATGATCAGTCACTCTTAGTCTCTCTCTGATCTGATAAAGTACGAGAGAGTGCACGAATTGAAGAGAGTCCGAGTAGAGGAGAATCGACCCAATGGGATCCAATGGATATTAGATAGAGGGAAAAGGAGAAGAGAGGTAGAGAGGTCACTCATCTGGCGAAGGGAGCATCTGTTCATATTGCCCTTCTCAAGATCAGATAGAGAGAAGGAGAGGTAGGGCACGATTGTGAATGGATTGAGTCATAGAAGAGGGGACTCACGATCTAGAGTGGAGAGGGAGTGATGGGTATCTCACAGCTAGTGAAGGGATAATCCATCTCTCTCATTCATCAAGATTAGATAAAGATCAGATGTGCTTATGAGAAGGAGAGGTAGGATAGAGTGAGGATGTGGAGGAGAAGATTGGCTGACGCGTAAAAGGTTATGAGAAGATCTGATCTCGATGGTATGACAAGTGTGTGTCAAACAGACTGCGTGGTTATCATTCGACAAGTACCCAATCCCGTACTTAGTCTGACTCGTCCAACATCACTTGTTTTTGCCAAGTAGAGTGGTTATCATTCCACATTCGCTATCATTCAACTATCGGCTATCATTCGATTCTTTGAATGGGTCTTTTTCTTTCTTGTGTCATCTCTCTAGTCAATCAGTGTTCGTGACTGTTGCATAGTGTGTCTCTTTCTGACATGGAATGATACGAATGATAGCAGCAGTTTTATCCGTGCTCCTATCACTTTCTTTAATAATAAGGCATTGATCTCCTTGACGTAGTTCCTCTACTCACGGGAAGTTGACGTGGTCGTTCCATCTGGAAGAGAACCAATTAATAGGTTGGAATTCCCAAATCCGTGTCTCCGTTGGTCAGTCAAACCGCTGGAATTTCTACAATTTTTGGCCCTGACCTGATAACGCTGAGTAAGAAGTAAGATGAGGAATGAGAAGGGTAGGGAGGAAATACTCGGTGAGAATAGTCTGGGCCAAAAATCGAATTAGTCCCAAACAGTTTGTAGGAAGGGAACTACGGCTTGGGACTGATCATGTTCATAATCTTTACTACTTCCCGGAAAGATATTCATCCAACAAACCTTGAGATCATCGAAGTGATTTCCAGTCGGCCTTTTGTGTGTGGACGTCTACGGACTCATCCATCATTTCTTTCAGTGTCCGAGGTCCCACTTCCATCGATAAGATAGTCCTGAAGAAATAACAAATTTATTTCAAATTTTTTACGGTCATTTGATCTATTGTACAAATGTAGTAATGCGAAAGTGCGTCAAAAAATGCGTATTTATGTGGTTTTTGTCTCTGCCTAGTCCGTCAGTCGATTAGGCCCAGAGGCGACCATTCATTGGTTCGTCACCCTTTGACTTATTGTCATCAAACACCTCCCTCTCTCCCAATAGTACTCACGACAGTCCATTCAGTCTCTCCATTCCCCCTGCGAACTCGATTCCTTCACCCATGTCCTCGAAGTTCTGTTTTCGGGCCTGTAATGCAAGATATCAGTCAAGAGATAACGAATTACTTAGCCTATCCTCTCAGAGTAAGTGAAGAAGAGTGGAATTAAAGCAAAAGGACACGCTAAACGTACATTTCTTTCATATTCACTGCTTCCATTGACGTCTCCCTCTCGAAGAAGGATATAATTCCACGTGTAGGGTGGAGATTCTGATAAGGGATTCAGTGAGAAGTGATTAACAGTCGGCGAAAAGCGAGTACGAATAAGGGAATGCAGAGAGAGAGAAGGAAAGGTCTCTATGAGAGAGAGACGCAAAATATGGGATGACCTAAGTGAGGAGAAGAGATGGACTGAGAAGGGGAGGGGAGAGAAGAGATAGGAGGGGGAGAAGATATATGACGCAATATGAGCGAGAGAGAGTGGAGGGGACCAATAGCAAGAGTTGAGAGGGGACTAATAGATCGATCAGCAATCCCCACCATTGTGTGCTGTGGAAAGACAACTAAGTTTGAGCAGAAAATATTATCTTAGTTCCGCCGAATGTGGGACGAGGGAAGTCATGTTGATATCAAAAGAGAAAGAGAGAGACTGAATGTTCACGGATGATCATTGAGTGATACTGTCCACGCATAATACGGAATGATAACAACTGTTGTGCGGAGAGAGGAGAGAGAGTCGTGTAAGGAGAGAGAGGAGGAGGAGATAGGATAGGAAGGAGTGCGAGAATGAGTTGGGTCCAAAGATCGCTCGCCCGCTGTGAATGGGTTGAATACGACACCAGAGAAGGAGTCGACTAGGCAGAGAGGAGAGGGAATAACGTGTGTGAGAGAGACCCGTTGTAAATAGTCCGATTTGGTAGATGATACTGTAAAGGGAGAAATGAAATAGGGATTGGAAAGGGATGGGGATGTGTTTCGAAGATCTCTCCCCGTAGGAAGGGAGGGCTATTATGAGTCTTAGGTTAGAACAAGAGTGATGGAAAGGGACACTCGCAGTGACCCCGTCGGAATGGGAGGAGAGGAGGAGGATACCAGGGAGGATGAGGCTGAGAAGGACTTCCGGAACATCACATTTCATTGTTTTCGAAAGATTGTCGAGAAGGGTCCATTTATTGAAAAGTGGTTCTTCCAGGCGAATCCTATGAATTCCGGCTGTCAAAATTGTGTGTCTTCTAATTTGGCGGTAGGAAAGAGCCATATGGATGAGCACTGTAATAAATTGCTTGAGGTCCCGAAACGTCTTACTTGCCGCCCAGACTGCTAGACCGGACTGAGGCAGAGGGAAGAGATTCCCCTCTCTCCCTATCTGCCCCTTAGATCTTCCCTCTACGACTCTGTCTGGCGAGAGCGACAGAGAAGCAGAGCAGCGACTATCGCCTCATCAATATTACTCCACTTTCATCTTTTCGTTTCCTTATTATCTAAACTGAATTTTTTTTATTTTTCTACATTTGAAAAGAGAAAATTAGATATCTGAATGAAAAAGTAAAATAGTCATGAGAAAAACAAAATATAGAGTCTGACCGGCCGGAGTGCTCTAACTCAAAAAAGTATACGGTAGTCAGTAGAAATGCCAACTTGACTTTCATTCGTAGCGATTTCGAAAATACGCCTTTTTTTCGCGTTTTAAACGATTAATGTGTGCTTCTAAGCTGACAGGGGAGAATGGCCCAGGTCAGGGCGAGTTTGACAACCTCAAAACCACTTGAAACGCGCTAAAATTGAGGTTGCGGCGCAATCACCTGCGATCGCGTCCGTTCTTGTCACGAATATGCTGTTCAAATTCTCGTTCTTTCCCGTTTTTTAAGTATCATATGCTGCCGCGACGCTTCATGCTGATTTGATCACGTTTTGCAACAAACATAGAGCTATTTGGGCTTGTATTGTGCTGTAGAGGGGAAACGCCTTGTTGCCATGGCAACCCTCCCGTCTCCATTCCATATTTCTTTCTTTTCTTTACTTAAGTAACTAAAATAGCGCCAACTAAACATTCTCGCGACCAATGGATATGTTTAGCATTGAATATTATTTATATTTGAACATTTATGTTGAATATTATTTATATTCGATTGTTAATTTTTCGAGCCTTTCTAGTGATATTTGTCATAATATTGGCCCATTTCAGCGGTTGTGTTGCGAACAAATCTCGAGGAACGCAATCACACACTCGAGAAGAAAACCATCGTGAGTTTGCGCTTTATTTACCTCATTCTTCGCACCTAATTGTCATTCTCAGAACGATACCCTGAGTGCAAGTGTGAACGTTGGTTTGAACCGACCTTTTTCTGTATGTGCTGGGCATTCTGATCAAGTTTCACATCAAAATCAGGGTAATTCCAATTCGAAATGCGCTGTAAACTAGAAAAGAGTTTCTGAAAGTGTTTCCGCATTGTCAATACTGGGTTCGATCACCACCCCAGAGCGAACACATGAGTATTATAAATTTATGGCCTCGTCCCGAAGACCTTAGTGAAATTCTGAGAGCATGCCAGCATCGGGCGCTGCAGCTAAGTGGTAGAGATCGCGCACATGTATTGGAAGGTCGGGGGTTCGACTCCCCTGCCTGCAAATGACTTTTGTGCACTCCTCTGATCTTAAACACGCATTATTCAATACAAATCGCACATTTCAGGATTACCTCTCTTCTCCATCGACCTAAGCATGGCTTCTGACAATCCACCAGTTGCCCTCCAGCAGAATCAAGGTTCAGTTTATAAACTCTAGCTGACTATTTTCTCATTTTTTCGCTTCTAACCTGAAAACGCGGTTCAAAAAAGCTGTAGCCTGAACCTCACGGAATTCGTTGGTCTCGCACTTACAGGCCCTAACCGACCTAACCTAACTAACCGCAACCGCCTGAACCGTGGAATCTTGTTTACTTTCATCCTTTCAAATAATGTCTTCCAGAACCGGGCCCGCGACACGCTCGAAATCAGCTGTTCACCCTTCTCGATCGTGAAGATTGGAACGGGTCTGAGGCTGTTCTTCGAATTTTCGTTATTTTCGTGTACCTGACTCGTATTTATGACGCGAATGACGAAACCCTCAAAATCAGTGATGAAACTCTCACTGAGAACGAACGGGAAATCTTGAGAAAGCATCACCCATCTACCTTTTGGTTGAATAGGTTTCGAAGTCTCTTCGCTTCCCAATCCATTCTTTTCGAAATCTTCGATCAACGCTATCTTGATTTCATCTCCGAAAAGGCCAAGGACATTTACAAAGGCATATGCTTGTTCCGCCTTGAAATTCTGCCCCTGCGTCTCTCGGATTTGCAACTATCAGCCCAGCAAGAAATTATTGAAGACTATTCGAAACTGGAGACTAAATTCCCCGAATTCGCTCTAAGGAATTTTAATTTATCCGACGATGACCGTAGCTATTTTGCTAGAATTCGTACTGAGAAATCGGAGTCGAGTGGCAACAATATGGATGAGTATCGCCTTAGTGATTGAAGCATTCCGTTATCTATCTTCATAGTTGTTCACGACTGCGAATTTCCTATTATTGCTTGATTAGACGTTTTTTCTCGAATAAATTGTTCTTTTTACCTTCGTTTCTGGCTTTTGTGACGTTTTTTTTCCAGTGGTTTGCTACCACCATGAATATCTGATACCCATCTCATTAAACCTTTTGAATCAAACAATTTTTAGATGGCTTCGACTTTCACGATTTCTGTTGAGATTGCTAATATCACCAAAAAGGAGAAGCCATCCGCTCATTCAGGCGACGTATATTTCAGCGACGTTCCCTGGTATGGCCGTTCGAATACGTAACCTAGTTCTCAATTGCTCATTTTTTCATCAAAAACTGAGTGTAACATGAAGTAGTGCAATGCATCTTTCAGGAGGGTGGAAGTTCGTTCACAACAAACGGATGACGGAAGATATCTCATTTTTACACTATCGTGCAATACATGGAGCGAGAGAAAGCACTGGAGCGTGGAGTGTCAAGTAGAAGTTGCCATCGTGAACAAAGGCCTCGATAAGCTGAACCACAGAGTTAGTGCGATTTTCAAGCTGATTTTCTACTAACAAGGGAATGGTCGGAACTCAAATTATTCGTTTCTCGTGAGATCTTGGCGGTATGCTAAGTATACCATACACTATTCACCGAGATAAGCGAGATATCGCGCGCATGTCTTTTAAGCACCGAGAATCTCACTTACCGATCTTTCAAGCAGTTTCTGGTGACGGAACAGACTAAATGTAGGATCGGGAAATGTGGCCTACTTTATTCCAGATGTCTCGTGTCTTTAATCCTGAAACTAGTTCTACTCGTCCTGAAGAACTGAAATTACTGAGTTTCGACGACCTGATGAACGTCGACACGGTCAGATCCGCTAGTTTTCAGAAAGATAAAGTATAATGATGTTTCAGGATTTTCTTTATGCGGATACTCTGACTATCGAGTGTCGGGTGCACGTGGAAAAAACTCGCGGAATACCGTAAGCTGGATATGATTTTTCGAGATCTCACGTATTTCGCTTATCAAAACGTATACTCCAAACATTTCAGGATAATATTTATGATTTATAAAGATGAGAAATTTGTTTTAATATACTAATTCCTCAGGGCACTCGGGGGATATAACGATTTCTCAGAGCCCATAGAGGGGATGAATAACTGTGTGCTCAAGATTGGAGATCGCAAACTTTACGTCTCTAAAGATGTAAGTTGAGTGTAATTTAGATGCCGGAAAATCCTTTATTTTGAGCTACTCGCTATTCACTCGCCTGTTTTCAAAGCTCAATTCTTCGGTAAATACGAGGACTCGAAAATGGAAGAAATCGAACTTCATGAAATCGAGATCAAGGTTAATAATGAACTTTTAATAGAACAAATAGCGCTCAAGCATCTCTTTGGGCAATTTGATGGCTATGTGCTGATTTTTAGTGATTGCTTAAAGAAATAATACTTGGAAGGGTTGGAGGAGGGGTAGTAGTAACATTTCGCTTATTACGCAGGAGTGCCACATTAAGATGTCAAAAATTTTGCAGGCTTTTACTCACCTACTCAACCTGATCTATCCATCGTCCTTCGAGCTAACGCGTACTTTTGCTAGAATAGGGCATTTTGTAGAATTAATTTCAGCTTTCAATGTAATCCCCATCCTCAAGCTGGCGGATAGGTACAACATAAAGGTACAATAATAACATTTGAGAATATAAGCATTTGAGAATATACTGTATACTGATCCTTCCAGACTGTTATGGAACGAATTACCGACTTCTACATCGAAACCAAGTATCAATCCATGGAAGGGAAGCTGAGCATTGGTGGAAAATACAGACTGCACAGACTGGTTGTATGTCTCCTTGACAGTTCTCAATTATTTAATCATCTTTTCAGGCCAGTTGCGTCGACTCCTACAAGACCATTGACGATATCAAGCAACTGAGGGTACGGATTTCGTTGTTTCAAGAGATAAACACCTGTTTCAGTCCACTCGCGATTACAATTCGTTCACTGAATCCGTGCGAGCTGCTATATGTGACCGAATGATGGAAATGTAACTCCGAACTTTGCACGAACACCATTGAAACCATTGCTTTTCACTCTACACTTGTTTTCTTCTCAACTTCTTATCAAAAAATTCTCAAACATTGAGTAATTGAAATTTAGCAATGGAATTGATGGGGAATCCGTTTAATCTCTGATCACCGGTCCTTATTAGTTTCCGTATTAACAAACCATGTTTTCCACGTCTCCATTTATCGATTGTTTTTATTTTTCATGTAGCATGCTTCTCCCGTCACATTTTAGCAGAATGTTCGAAGCTAATACTGTTGAAGATAAATAATCCAACAATTACACGCTCCTTAACTAATAAAAAAAAGCTTACAACTTGTCAGAGACTTACTGACCGTTCAATCGCTCTACTAGTAATTGGCAGAACGTTTTTTTTATCAACAACAGTGGAAGTGGATCAGCGTATAGCGACTTAGCGTGGAACACCGGACAGTGTACACTATGATACTCCGTCATGTCGACTGGCGAAGTTACGGACGTACGACACTCCTCCACCGAGGAGGAAACACGAGTTGTTAGGTCACCTGAAGAACAGTAATTGGTCTCAGCCTCAAAATGCGCCCTGCACATCCATTTCATGAATGCGGTAACCAAAATGAGAGTGGGCGTCACCGCTTTTAGTAGCCAAAAGGAAATAGATGGATTAGATGATAAACCGTTTCCAAAATATAACTCAGACTCACCTTCTTCCTGGACAGAAGAACAGCGGATAAGATTTGAAGGTGTTATTTAGAGTAAATCGAATGGTATAACTCTAGAAGGAGTGCACAAAAACTGCAAAATTTGCATGTAAAAAGAGCAACTTCCATCAAATAGAGAGCAGTTATTGACGAGGAAATGTTTTTAATATGTGGGAGAGAAGGAAACGTCCAGAAATCGGATACTCCTTAGGCCGTCCAAGCAATTGTGATGCTAAGCATCTTCGGTATACGAAAGAAAAGTATTATGCAGCGGTAGAAGAGAGCGAAATGAGCGCAGCAGAAGACTGGCTTCTCCTCTTTACACACTCAGGTGAACTGGGATCAGAGGAAGTGGGAGAAAATAAAAGGAGAAAAAAGGAATCGAGATGTGGATGACTCATTGCTTCAGCCTTTGGCTAGAATATGGAAGGAGGAACTGTAGAACAGCATCTGCAGGAGTGACAAGAATGAATTCCCTAGCCCAATTGCTTGCCTCAGATTGTTTTTCTCAGGCGCTTATTTTCTGTTGAGTGATTTCACTGCGGCGAGGTGACTGAGAAGCTTCACTTAGCCTTCCGATGAAAGAACAATGATACAACATACAAATACATAAGTGAAATCCTTGAACATGGTCTCCTATGGCATCGGCATCGGGATTTCGCACTGAAGTGTCGAACAGAAGAGCTTGGTCATCTCGAGGAAGTGGCTGATGGAAGAGTAGAGCTCTAATTTCAGACAGACATATCGTTCTGAAAAATGTTCGAAATGTTCTATTGGAAATGACTTGTGGTGCACGTATAATATTGCATGCGATTCAGATAGTGACGTAAAATACATCATCCGGTGACCCCGTCTATTTGTGATCAAAAGAAACATTCATATTGTCTTGAGATATAAGTCATGCTCACCCTTTTCCTGGGTGTGTGCTCCTACAGATGGAGTGAGGTGCTGATGTAGACAGCACAATCTGGAATTGTATCATGCAAACAATGGTACATGGAATGAGACGTGAGATTAATTTGGCGAGAATGGGTATACAGATAGATAGGAAAGTTTTAGATGAAACGGGCTCATAATTGGGACGATTTCCCATGTTTTATGAAGGAATTCGGAGTGTATATCGTTGAGAGAAGATAGATAACAACTAAACGCGTGTGGAAAAGAGCGAATTGAGCATTGGAGCTCGTCTCACAATATGACGAAGTGAGATTGGTAGTGGAGACACAGCTGCGAGACAGATACGTGTTGAATCAATGGTGTTGAATCACGAAAAAGAACAGTAACGCCTACGATCGAGGACTGATGAGACTGACATGTGTGAACATTACTGAATGTGTTGAAGAACATTGAGTGAAAGGAAAAGAGGATTCGAATTGAGAACAATAAAGAAGTAGTTGAATTAGTCGTGGTAGACAGGAGAAATAGAGGGAACGAAGGATGAGTCCATTGCTTGCTCGTTAAACGTGAGGAATTGAGCTCTGCAGACAACTACTCTTCTAATAACTATTCAACACAGATGACATCCATTCATTTTGTGCCTTCTCTGCGGACAACTTCATTTCTCGAGCCTCGAGAGAAGTTCGCGAGCGAGAGAGGGAGAGAGAGAGAGAGAGAGAGAGAGAGAGAGAGAGAGAGAGAGAGAGAGAGAGAGAGAGAGAGAGAGAGAGAGAATCCCACAGCGAGAGCAAATCTTGCGAAAGACGGATGAGAAGAGTAGGGTGGAAAGAGGACTAGAATATGCCCCGAGGGGATACAGCGGATGCTCGGAATTCTATTGACACAAATTTGATGGAGAAGAGAACATTCGGAAAAGATGGAAGATGGTCTTCTCATCCTCACACAAGCTTCTCTGACCAGTGAGTGCGGGCGAAATGAAGGGAGCCTCTCAGTCTCTTGATTTCGGAACCCAACCTGCTCGCTCCATTCATTTCACTGACTTTCTTCGAGCAAAATCATTTTTGCGAATTCGATACATTACGCTTCAAGAGGGCCTCGTCAAACTGAAGTGAACGGTTTGCAAGCTGGGAGCGCAGCAATGATCCCCTCTGAGACTCTCCAATCTATTTGATTTCTTGTCAGTGAGAGAGATCAAAGATCATGGAAGAAGTGATTGTGGGAACGCGTCTCGGAAGAGTGTGAGAAGTTCGGAGGTAGAGGAAATCTCGCGATTTCGAGGAAACATTGCGGGAATTTGGAATGCGAAACGTCATGTTGCATACTGAGACGTTGGAAAGGCCAGCGGTTTCCAACCCAGTATGTCTTCCGGCTTCAATAGGACTGCGGAGTAAGTGTCTGCCTCATGCCTATCAACACCAGGGCTTTCACAGAAATACGAGTTATCATATCCCTCCAACAAGTCCCAATTCTCAACCGTATTCGTCGCGACAGTATCCCTGACTACCGTAATCACTTCCTCATATGCTGCATCGGGTAGACCCCTACTCGCTACAATGCGTCACACCGCACCCCGATCCTCCCCAACCCTCTACCTCCTTGTGATCTCTACAGTATCTCGTAACCGTATCCCAGACTACCGTAATCCTATACCTCCTTGGGGTCCATGACTCACTCAATCGGGCAGTACGCGACGACCAGCTTGTCGTTCTTCGCGGGACAGAGACGGGAGACGGCAGACGGGTCACCGACAGCGTCGAGATTTGATTCTGGGATACGGTAGGGTTGCGGTAGGTTACGGTATCCGAATTACCGTATCGATCTTGAGGTACACCGGCGTCACGCGGAACTGCGCGCTGTTCGAGCACTTGATCTGCCACGATTATTTATTGGTCCTACAGTATCCTTCGGTTATGGTACTCACAGTAACACTAGTATAAAAGTAGAATACCGTAAACCTTCCTCCTACCGTACCTTGACGGCGAGTCTCCGTATCCGGATGTTCCCATCTTTCCCCTGTTCCAGTCGCGACAGGGCAAGCCGGGAGCCTTATCACTATTGTCCGTCGATCCCATGCGCGCGCGGTCTTGCGGAGCCGTGAAGTCTCCCCTCCCCCTCCTGGATGATTTAGGTGAGGCCTGAGAGTAACTGACGTGTCTAATCCAAATGAGAGCTAAAGGGGAAGGGACTAGAGAGAGCGAGTCTTCGATCTACTGTCCGACCTTGAAAACTGCCCCGGCGGAGCTCGGATCTTCATTATACACCCAAAATTGCGAAAAAGAGAGTAAGAGAGTACGCAAGATGAGAGAGCTCAGAGAAATAGAGAAATTTCGAGATAGCGTTGGCAAGACGGATAGGGAAAGAGAAGGAAAGTGGGGATCTCCCTCCAATGGTCCTCTTAGAATTTTTTTCCTGGGGTGTTGAGCATTGACATTATGGGAATCGTCAATTAAGCCCTGCAGAGTTAGATATAGCATTTGCAATGAACTCGTAGTCTAATAGACAGCTAAGTTAGGCCGAGTCAGCAAAGAAAGTATTGTGTCAACGCGTGTGCATTTCGCAATCGGGCGGTAAACGGCGCCCAATATTCTACACCAAAGGAGGAAACGTCGCCTTCGACATGCACAACGATGAACTTTAATCTGGTGAGAGCAGCATACGGTATTTGTGCCTAGGATATGGGGAAAGGAGACAAGAATCTCGAATCTGGGCCATTTCCCTCTCTCTCCATCGTTGCCGAGTATTTGCGTGAGGGAGAGAAGGTTGCGATAGCGAATAGGCAGATTGCCTTGAAGGTTGGTAGGCACACTCACTTCTTCTCTCCTTTCTCCTTCATGCGCGAATCGTAAAAATTCGCCAAAAAGAGGGAGAGGGGAACAGGGAACCGAGCTGAGTGTCCTAATAAGAAGGGTGAAGTGTTATTGTTGACATTACTTAGGACGGCTCTCACGAGAAGGGAGGTCCAGAGAGAGAACAGCATAACAGGGAATCACGGAAGGAAAGATGGTCAAACTCTCTCAAATCCGCACGAGTTCGACCATCTCTCAGGCAATAGGCAGAGAATGCAAATGTGGGAAGAATAGAAACAGAGGCGTTACTCATAGGGTGAAGTGGTTGGGGGATTCTGTATTCAGTATTTTTTATGAGCGTTGGTGCTCAAAGGTTTCGATAAAAATGGGAAATCTAGAACTAGTATTGAGCCGGTAAGTCGGTAACTGTTAATTAAATATTAATGAACAAAATAAATAAAATCAGTTTGCGGTTAAGAACCGGAAAATATCCCGGATGGCGCACTCAATAATGCTAATTTTGCCTCATCTTTTATCATTCGTTCGGCCATCTTTAATCAATCCAACTATCTGCTAACTTCCTTGTCTTAGTGCGGCATAACGGAATTGGCGGAATTTTATGAGAAACAGTTTTTATCCATTCCTAGTGCACTTTTCTCGTTCCAGTCAACTCATTCACTGAGGTCTCATCCATCTTCTTTGCATCTCTCCCATATTCACTTACCTCCCTGGACTCGTGTGGTTATCTTCTTCTAAGAAGGAGCAAATGGGCAGATCCGGGTTGATTCCACCGTAAATTCGAGAAGAGCAAGACCGTAAAGGAAGTAGAAGGACATAAAGGAAGTAATTCCTGATCGAACTCTCTTCCGGTTCTCTCGGTTTGTGCCAATACATTTGCTGTCTTGCACGAATATTCAAGGAAGAAAGTAGGACTCATGTCCCGCCGCTTTTCGCCAACGAGCTGTGGAAGGACTCATCTTGGTGACTAATTGAGCTTACTTGCCGTTCCGAAATACTAAAGAATGGGTAGAAAGATCGCAAAACGTTTGTTGAAAGTCTTCGAATCTCGATAAAATGGTTTTTCGAAGACTGCACCTCTCTTTATCGATGGCCTAGCATTTGGAAAAGGAGGTGACTACCCGTTCGGCTTGAAAGATAAGGAGAATAAGGGCCTGTCCGGAGTGAAGAATCGTTCTCTCAACTTTACGCCGATTCATTCTTCTCCCACATCTCCACATCCTTTCTTTCGGAAGACAGAGAACCCCCTGTGGCACCCAACACTGACTACCACGTTCCCATAAGTGTCAATTTTATGAGAAACACGGAAATATGTACAAAGAAAGCGCTGGTTTAGATCGGATATAATGATCATACAACGCATTACACGTGAATGAGTGGGGAATGATAGGAGAGTGACCTGTTTTCGTAATTCACTGAAGAGGGGAGAAGGAGGAGGGAGGGGATTACCTCATTTCTAGCCTACCACTTCTATCAGTTGAATCGGAGTGGACGGTGATGGCACAGGTGGGGAGGGAAGGAAGAAGAGGGAGGAGGAGGGAGGGCCAACTATGACTAGACGAGTGAGTGGGGGAGAGGAGGACATGCCTGAAGGGCGAAATTCGAGAATAGAAGGGATGAAGACTGGATCGGGTGGACGAAGAATAGGTAGGAGGAGGAAGAAGGGAGAGTCTAAAGGGACTGCACCAGTTTGTGGAGGAGGTGGAAGGAGGTGAGAGAGCTGCCTGGAGGGAAAGTAGAGAGTGAGGGGGGAGTGGATGGGACGGACTACTTCTTCTGGTTTTTCTTCTGGTTCTTCTTCTGGTGGATAGTTATCTTGTGGAGCCTGATTCCTTCCTTGGTCGTCAGACGTTTCGGGCAGAGGTCACACTTGATGCGTGGAAGAGGTCCATCTGAAGTTTGAGATTTTTAAACCATTATGATAACTGATTTGCTGAAATTTCGAGAAATCTAGAACGACACGGTCAAAATTACCTCCGTGTTGTCTGTTGACGTGCACTTGAAGGTTCCTCAGGCACGTGAACATCTTTCCGCACTGCTTGCATCTCCACTCCCTCTTCGCTTCGTCATTCGAATCTGTAAATTTCATAATTTTTGACCGTTTTCGCATTTTCGAAACTCGATTTGTGAAGAGAAGTACTGACCGAGGTGACCATTTTTACAGCTGTTCCTTGCCGACCAGGTGCTGAAGGACTTTCCACAGATTTCGCAAGGGAGCTTCCTCTTCGCGGGGTCGGTCGAGGCTGAAAATTCGATATTCCGTTCATATTTATGAAGCATTTTGTCTAGGAAGGTATCTCTCTACTTTTTTGCCATCCTAGTAAGAAGCATCACGCTTTTGTAGTCATTGCTCGACCTAGTCTCCCTCTATAAGGCGAAAAGGGAGCGGAATGGCTAAGCTGCACTTACCCAGATGAGTCATCTTGTGGTTTCTCAATGTCTGCGGAGTCTTGTACGATTTCTGGCAGATGTCGCACTCCAATCGCTCCTTGGGTGCCTTTCTTCCCTTCCTTCTTCTGGGGACGGGAGCACGGCGCGACGTCGAGGCAACCACAGAGGCGAGGGGGATGTCCTCCTCATCCTCCACCGTCTCTCTCTCCTCCTCCTCCACTTCCACTACTTCCTTCTTGATCTTTCTTCCATTGGATCTTCTGAGGGCGGGTGTGCGCGATGTCGAAGCAACCACAGAGGCGAGGGGAATTAGAGTGAACCGAGGTTGCCAGTAAAACAGAAATGGTGAGGCTGCTAGGAAGATACAAGATAGGGAAATTCCTAAGTATAACGCGGCTGGACGTTTCGGTCCTTTGGGTCGTAGACGCCCAACCGCCTCACGATGGGTGGACCTCGTCAGTACGACGCCCATCGCGAGTGGTGTACAGAAATATGGGGATTGAAAGATTTTAAGCAACAAACAACTAACGCGAAATCGACAAATTTTGTCCTCCTCATCCTCCTCATCCACTACTTCCTTCTTGATCCTTCTGAGATTTGCTCTTCCGAGGGCGGGAGCACGGCGCGACGTCGAAGCAACGACTGAGCCAAGAGGGATGTCCTCCTCTCTCATATCCTCCTCATCCACTACTTCCTTCTTGATCCTTCTGAGATTTGCTCTTCCGAGGGCGGGAGCACGGCGCGACGTCGAAGCAACGACTGAGCCAAGAGGGATGTCCTCCTCTCTCATATCCTCCTCATCCACTTCTTCCTTCTTGATCCTTCTGAGATTTGCTCTTCCGAGGGCGGGAGCACGGCGCGACGTCGAAGCCACGACTGAGCCAAGAGGGATGTCCTCCTCTCTCATATCCTCCTCATCCACTTCTTCCTTCTTGATCCTTCTGAGATTTGCTCTTCCGAGGGCGGGAGCACGGCGCGACGTCGAAGCCACGACTGAGCCAAGAGGGATGTCCTCCTCTCTCATATCCTCCTCATCCACTACTTCCTTCTTGATCCTTCTGAGATTTGCTCTTCCGAGGGCGGGAGCACGGCGCGACGTCGAAGCCACGACTGAGCCAAGAGG
>LS519389.1:108118-137155 GCA_900490845.1 Pristionchus japonicus | reverse complement strand
CTCTCTCTCTCTCTCTCTCTCTCTCTCTCTCTCTCTCTCTCTCTCTCTCTCTCTCTCTCTCTCTCTCTCCTCCCTCTCGATCCTATACACGAGAAGAGACTTGCCAAGGATCGGGTTCGGAAAGCCTGTGCATTCTCCTCTCCCGCCCTCTCTCTCTCCCCCCCCCCCTCCCTCTCTCTTCCTCCCAAGAGAAGAGTCTCACCTGGGTTCGGTCAGCACTCGTCGGTATCTCCACTCGCTCCTCCATCTCTCCGACCACAGATCCATCAGCGAGAGTTTCGAAGGGGATGTTCTCGACGTCGTCCATTGGCTCTTCCTTCACCACCTGAAAAACTTCTTTGACTACAGAGGTAGTAGGCCAAATTGAGAAAGATAGTGGGATAACTCACCTTTCCCATTTTGGCGGGAGCGCCATTTTCCTCGTTGGCCTTGCGTTTGAACACCTTGGGAGTCGAGTTCATACTGAAAAGAAAAGATATTCAATAACAGGCGCGATAATCGACGAAGTGCGTCAACAGACAGCAGACATGGTCGCTGGGAGAAAAACGGGAGAGGTCAGGATGGATTTGATACGTGATCACTCTCTCAGTCTAGACCCTCTAGTTCCGGCTATGAGAGGATGAGACAGGAAGGAGGCAGTGAAAGGGACAGGATTGGCTGTCTCAGACTCGAGCCACTCGAGTACGGTTGATAGAGGGGATGATGAGAGTCGAAAAAGTCTGCCAAGGGGGTAGAAGCGAATGCCCGAGGCCGAACTCGTGTTGTGGACGAATGATGGGATGATAGAAGGAGAATGAGAAGGAGGAGAGAGAGGGGGAAGGCCGCGGGAACTGCTGCCAACAATAGGGCCTCGACTAATCGATCCCTCTCGTCCGATAGAAGGTCACGACTCAAGGAGGAGGAGGGGAGGAGAGAGCGGAAAGAGAGGCTGCTTCTCAGAATCCCAGGCATAGACTAGACTGAGCTAACGCACTCCTCCAAATAGGTCGGCAAATGACGAAGGGAGGAAAGTAAATTCGGCGGGAGGAATGTAACTTGAAGGGCTAGATGACTGGGAACTGAAGAATGCTATTAGCGTCAAATGCGCGTGAATTCTCCAACTTCACTGACAAGAATAAGCGACCTTCCGACTCTCTCCATTTCACACACTCTCTCGACTAGATAGGGGGAGAAACAGCGAAAGTTTGCTACTCGTCTAAACGGATCTAAAAACGGAACGAATGAGAGCGAACAGGGACAGGATGCCAACTCAATGTCTGATTGATAAACCGTGCAGATCGATCGATCGGCTCCCTAGTGTGAAGTGATAAGATAATGGGACTAGAAGGGTTCAATCGACATGAACTTATCAGAGTCGAATGATTAGATATGCGAACGGTAGATCAAGACGAATAACCTAGTATCGAAAACTGACTGGAAACCAACCGATAATTTGTGGACTAGCCTACATCTCCCACTAGACTAAACTGGAGAAAAAGAGAGAGCAATTTCATCACTAATTTTAATTAACTAAAACTAGTTTCTCAAAGATGATTAGATGCCAAAGAATGCGGTTTGCTGAGGTGAAACTATGAGATCCTAATCAATAAATTATCGCTCAAGTGAATTAAGTGAGAAGATCTCGAACAGACCAAGAAGAAGAAAGAGGATGAGTTACACAAAATAAAATAGCAAAAAACTAATCGATGACTGGCGGGCTGCTCCCATTGGAGTGACAAGTGTGGACTGAACGAAGAGAGGGAGGAGAGTGGAGAGGTAGAAGAGTGAGAGAGAGGAGAGTGTTGAGAGAAGACAGAGAAGTGGGAGAGATAGTACGTCTCTCGATGGTTAGAGACATTTTTTCGATCAAAGAGACGACCCACCAGATCTCTCACTTGTCACTTCCCGAATTCCTGCCAGAGGGAAGGATTCCAGACCCGATTAGGCTCGGCCCGAGATGGAGATTGGTCAGACAGAAGGAGAGATCATTTAGGAAGGAGAGAACCAGACAATTCCTTCTGGTCACAATTCACACCACATCAACAGACTATATTCGCCTCCCGACACTCAAGGTCGCTCGGAGTTACAGTATCTTATGAGAGAGAGAAGATAGAGAAAAGGATATGAGAAAGAAGACCTTCGCGCTATAACCTTCGCACTACATGATCGGCTAAGGAGTCATAGACAAGTTTGTGGAAAATCAATAAATGACGTGGCAATCGAACTCCGTCGATTTCGAGAGATCTCAAGTGAATCGCCTTGGGGTGGAATGAGTGGGATATTGATCGCAGCCCGCACAATATTGCTACAGTGTGTTCACTGAACCGTTCTTTCGAAGAACTACCCTAGTTTCTTCAATGACAGTGATAATGCTGAGCCTTCCAATGGTATTCTTCCTGTCTCTACTGAAGGAACCGGCTCGTCTATTTCTGATAGAGGAAGTTCTCCTCCCTGTCTCCCCCCCATTTTACACTGTCTCTCGCCTTGTAGAGTTACAAGAGAGCACGAGTAATTGATGCACAAACCAGGTTACGGTAAGAAGACATAAAGATACTGCAAGTGAGAGGCAAGAGGGAGAAAGAAGATCCCTAAAGAAGGTGCATATTGGGAGAGATCATGCGAATAGACTATGGGAAAGTGCAAAGGCACTGTGAGATGTCTCACATAAAGACCATAGCTCGAGCCAGAGCATAGTCTAACAACGGTGACTTGGCTAACTGGTAGTGGGCTCGTATTCGTTCCGAACGGTTGTTGGTTCGAATCCTTCAGTCTCTTTCTGTCTTTTGCACATTCCTATGACATCTTACAAGAGGATTCACGATTCAACAGATGAAATAACCGGACTTTTCTCTTCCTTCAACAAAGTAAGACACTTCCTTCAACTTTGAGTAGGCTATGAAGAGGTGTTTTCATTCAGGCTAGTTTTTCTTCCGAGGTTCCCAAAGAGAGACAAATATCATCTGCCGTAGCCAAAAATGTTTCATAATTATATTTATTCAAGCAAGCGTGTCCATGAAATTGCCTCTCTGTAATAGAGAGTAGTTTCACAGCCGTTGATTATCGGGGAACATATGTATTCGGCGCGAAAAAAACGGTAAGATCGACGCGATGATATCGAGTATGAATACTGCATACGGAAATACAGAAAGATATACCGTGAGTTTGGCTAAAAAGTGTCAAATAATTCCTTACACGATTGATAGATTAGTGGAGAAAGAGATGGAGAAGAGGAGAAGATACACGAGGATGGGATGGAAAATGATGATGGGAGAGGGAGGGAGTCAATCATGAGAGGAAGAGGAAGAAGAGGGGAAGGGAATCTCAGGTTTGCAGGGAAATATAAGAACTGTGATGGGGTAATGAGAGGAAGATCATTGGCGGTGGGTGGGGTGCTTCTTGTGGTGGTATTTCAGACCGTTCGAAGTTTTGAGTACCTTGTGACAGCGTGCACACTTGAATGTCTTCTTCCGAGACTCGGCTGAAAAGTCGAATTCGTTCTGTGTTTACGCTCTTAGGAAAGAACCACCCTGCCAAAAATTCTTTTTGCTTTACCTGTATGGACAGACATGTTGTGTGCTTTCAGCCCCCGCATCCTCGGCCAACTCTTGTTACATTTCTTGCAGCTGAACGTTTTCTTCGCCGCGTCATCCGGATCTGAATAGGTAGTTTTCTGCGTGAAGAAGGCAGGATCTTTTTACTAAATTTGAGCAGAACAAACCCAGATGAGCGTTTTTGTGTTGTGAAAGAATGGTGAGAGTAGAAAACTTCTTATTGCATATGTCACACTTGTAGGGCCTCTTGAGTGGATTGACATCTTCTGAAGAAATATGCGTTGAACAAATGATTTCAACTAAAATCCCACAAGCGACTGAAACCAGGCACCCTACAGACTATGGAATCTCATACGACTCACCCAAATGGGTACGCATGTGCTGCATGAGGTGGTGGCTCATCTTGAATTGCTTCGAACAAACGTCGCAGTCGAACTTCCGTTCATTAGCTTTCCCAGCGTCCTTCTTCTTCTCCTCCTCCGTCTCAGTCATAAACGTCTTCAGTTTCTCCTAAAAAAGCCATCATAAGCAACCGTTCTTCGAAAACTAAGACTAGAATCTCCTTCTTGATCAACTTACCATCTTCTCCAAGGGCATTGCGAGGATCCCGCGGTGCAGCTCGTCTCTTAGGGCGTTTTCCTGTGCCTGCAAGGATTTTATCAAGTTTGGCGATATTATGCCACAGGTGTCTCGATATTTTCAAAAACTTTGATAAAGTGTTCTTCCCTTACATAAACTGATGGAGAATGGAGGTGGGAGAAAGGCAATGAATCCTCTACACATGGTCTGGAGGTCGAACACGTGTGTGAAGAGAAGCGAGAGATGCCGTGGAGGAAATGGAAGCGCTCTCGTGCTCTCGTTCTTTCTTGCTTTTCTCTGTCGGTTAGAGAAAGCGAGAGAGTACGCGAAACGAGAGAACGAGAGCGATTCCATTTCCTCCACGGCATAGATGTACTAGGTTGGTACCCTAGTTTAGACTCACGAATGACCCAAGGGACACTTGGAGTCGCGGAAACGTGACGAAGATACGGTAGGTGCGGTGGAGATCCCGTGCGGAACGAGATACGACGTGGGTTTAGACGAGCACTTTATCGGAGCCGACGGCGCGGCGACTGGCAGCGCCAGGGCGAGAGGGTCGGGGAGACTTGGTGAAGGGGGAGGAGAGGGGGTTTATATTGGCTTCGTCATTGTAGTCAAATCCGTAATTGAGGGGCGAGAGAGAAGAGGGTGAATGGGGGGATTAGGGGATTAGGGATTTGGATGGAATGTCTTCTTTATGAGAGAAACGATAATAGAATGATCCCTGTAACTACATTATACTACATTATACTACATTACATACACCCTGTGTACATCTCCCTCCTTTCGGGAAAGCTCGTCCTCGAGCGAACTCTTTCATTCGTATCACTGAGGACAGTTGTAGTCTCTGATTGATTTCTTTCCTCAATCAGGGACTTGTTGATTCCGGCCTCAGCCGCTTGTCCACATCCATTCAGGATGATCTTTTCCATCAGATTCATCACTTGCAACTCCTTCATTCTGCATGGGCAGAGATTTTCATAAGCTTCTTCCCAGGCTTTCACAGAGATTTCTTTCGCATTGCATGCTTTGTACTTTCTGATTGCTTCAGCTAGTTTCAGCTCGGGTCCTCTGTTTTCATTTATGATATGAATAACTTTGGCCAGATCCGATAGATTATTCACTCGAATTTCACCCAATGGTCCCTTGATATCTTCCTTCCAATCTTTAGCAATTGGCTCAATACAATCGCATCCTGACTTTGGATGGAGAACACTTGTCTCGAGTAGCTCGTTCGTGTTCTTTACGTATTGTACTCTGTGAATTGTAGCATTGACCACTGCGATCTCATCACATTCGCCAGGGTCAATCTGGGTACTCATTGCAATAGTATTCGAACTGATAGCTATGTGATCAGACTCTTTCACATTGTCTCTTCCAAATGAGCTATCATCATAACTCATCAACTTATATCCCAGTGACTCCAATGCTGGACCACCCAGCAAAAGGTTATCGAGAGTCTTTTCCGTAACATGATAGCCAACAAGTGCTTCTCTTCCGTTGCCTATTCTTGTGTTGGCGACACATCTTCCAACGATTTGAATTCGATTTCCCTGTGCATCTTTAACTCCTCCAATCTCGTTTCTTTGGAGCGGCACATTCTTCATTGCTTCCCATGTCATCTTATCGATCAGTGAAACTTCACTTCCTGTATCTAATATCGCTTTCCTTTCCATTCCTCCAATTGTACATTTCTCGGGAATGATACGCTGCACCCAGAACGGACTGGGAGAAATTCCGTTCTCGGCCGTCTCTCCTGTTTCGTATTCCTCGATATCTACAGTAACTGCACTGGATCGAGGTTGATAATTTCCATTGTTTCCATTGTTCTTCTCAGTATTCGATCCATTTCTCGGCCACTGATTCTGATGCTTTCCATCTTCTCTTCCAGGTCTCGAGAAGTTTCCATTTCCGTGTTCACCACGGTTCTCGTTTCCTCTCCATCGATTCGGATCTCTCGAATTATCTCTGTTCCCATTCATATTGTATTCATTCGGTACTCTACACGTGATTGATCTGTGTCCGATTCTTTGACAATTGGAGCACTTGATCTGAGAATCTCTCTTGATCTCACTTTCTAGTTTCTTTGTGTACTCCTTCCTTTCAAGGTGTAGCTTCATCTCCTCAAAAGACGCTTTCTGATCAATCATCTCCAATAGTCTTGTGCATTCCTCAGTCTGATCATAGAGAACGACTAACTGTCTTTTCTTTGCATCCTCTCTGACCGATGCAATATCGTAGATTTTGTCAATCCAAGTTGTGAATTCCTCACATATATCAGCCACTCTCTTCGATCCAACAGTTTGACTTCTCAACTTTCGTTCATAATCAATCTGAATATACATTGACCCACCAAACAACCGTTCTTTGAGCCATTTGAGGCATTTTCTCCATCCTTTCTTCTCAATTTCCTTCGGGAGACACTTGTATTCCTTGAGTGCTTCTCCTACTAGAGTCTCATCGAATATTTGTTTGACTACAGCATCGTCATGATCTGCATACCGGACCTTGAATCCATTGTGGAATACACGCCATCCATCCTTACTACCATTGTATTTGGCAGGTGGGGGAAGCTTTTCGATGAGCTTCTCTCTCTTCTTCTCTCTCTTCTTTCTCTCTTTCCTCTCACTCTTAGTCTCCTTTATTTTATCCTTATCCTTCTTCTTTTTCTTCTCATTCTTTGCAGCGGAAGAGTTCGAAGAGGATCCCCTTTCCTTCCTTTTCTGTTTTTTCTTCTTCTTTTTCTTTCTCTTTTCTTTCTCACTGTCACTGTCAGATGACGAATAGGATGAGGATGAAGATGAATCCGACTCTGATTCGCTTCCACTACCATCACTCGGTAGTCTGGATCTCATGCTTCTATTTCCACTATTGCCATTCCTGTGGAATCTACTCTCATCTTTCTGACTTTCATAGTCTGGATATCTCATATTATCCTTGCTTCTGTTCATGAGTGATTCCTCCTTGATCTGAGTTCCTTTTGCAGATGAGGAATCCCTTCTCGAATACTGCGACAGCATCTCATATATTTCCTGCTTATTCTTAATAGCTTCATTCTTGATGTAATCTTTGAGCTCCTTCAGATCTCTTTCTGCCTTTTCGGCTCTTTGAATGAGGAATTCTCGTTCATCCTCACTCACGGGCTTCTGCACCTGTAGGAGGTCCTCATCATTAGTCACATCGAATTGTTTCTTGAGTTGATCAAGGAGTGCATTCCTATCCTCGATCACACCCATCATCTCATCATAAATATCAGCGACTTCCTCTACTCCTCTCGCTTCCACATGCAGGAGAACTCTGTTCCATGTGCCATTGTATCTCTCCCATCTCTGATCTTTCTTCCTTTCATTCTCGACCAATTCCTTGTTTACTTCATTCAGGCAGTGATAGAGATGCAAAATACGTGCCATTTTGTCCTCAGCTCTCTCTCCTGACTGGTCGATGATACTTTCAATGTCGAGTTTCTCCTTCTTTGGTCTGCTCACATTCGATGCCCAATCAAGAAGGTTTTGTTTGCATGTCTCTCTCTCATCTTTCAATCCATTCACAGCATGTATGAAACCCTCCTCAGTCTCATCTTTATTCCTTGCAGCTTCCATGCCTCTAGTCACTCTCGCATCTACTGTGCGACTGACCGCAGGTCCATCATCTGCGACATTCATCTGGCTGGCGCTCTTGTTACTCGGAGTCGAGAATACTGAGGATACTTGGGTTCTTTGAGTGCTCATGTGAGAATCTCCCTCTGACTCTTTGCTCATCTTTGATTCCCTTGTTGTTTGGCTGTGCCTTGGGTACGGTATCGCTGGTTGAGGGTACGGTATCGTTTTGCAATACGATCGATTTACAGATACCGTATACTCTTATTTAAATTGGCCACGATAGGCTCTGATTCAATTACTGTATGCAGGTAGGGCAGTTGATTACTGTAGGCACCTTACAGTACAGTACTATCACTGATACACACTTGACTACAGTATCCTGATGTGTCAGGGTCACTGTAACTTCTTGCTCGATGGCACGGACTCAACTACAGTATACTATGGACTGGTCCGCAGACGCTTGTTCCACAGCTACAGTAATCAAGGAAAGTCTTGGGATCGTTCTCTACCTCCCGATCCACAGTGCCAGTGGCGATACACTCGTAACACTTGGATCTCTTTGGGTTACGGTAGGTTACTGGATCCGGCTAGGTTCGGCCCCCATGTACTAGGTTGGTACCCTAGTTTAGACTCACGAATGACCCAAGGGACACTTGGAGTCGCGGAAACGTGACGAAGATACGGTAGGTGCGGTGGAGATCCCGTGCGGAACGAGAGACGACGTGGGTTTAGACGAGCACTTTATCGGAGCCGACGGCGCGGCGACTGGCAGCGCCAGGGCGAGAGGGTCGGGGAGACTTGGTGAAGGGGGAGGAGAGGGGGTTTATATTGGCTTCGTCATTGTAGTCAAATCCGTAATTGAGGGGCGAGAGAGAAGAGGGTGAATGGGGGATTAGGGATTTGGATGGAATGTCTTCTTTATGAGAGAAACGATAATAGAATGATCCCTGTAACTACATTATACTACATTATACTACATTATATACACCCTGTGTACATAGAGGGAGGGATCGGAGATGAGCAGGAGCAGAGACTCGCCTCCTCTTTGTCCTTTCTTCTCTTCGAAGTTGCCGATCGGCGAAGACCGACATCAGATGCCGAAGACGGGACGTAGCGAAAGGCGTCATCTATCTTGGACTCTTCTTCTTTCTTGATCTCCTTCTTCACCTCGAGCTCCTCCTTGGTCCTCCTTCTTGCAGGGATCTGCAATGAACGAGGTTCGCGACAATCTAGCCTCTACTTCGTCTTCCGGCTATTCTTCGTACCCCAAGTATATTGGAATAGGTTTTACGTGTCTTTTTCCAATATTTTCGAAATGGAAAAAGACGAGCGCGAATCAGAAGAAAGTCTGAGAGCAGTCACCTGGCGAGTAACGGGACGACTCTCCGGTCTTCCTCCACTCTCCTCTTCCTCTTGTCCTTCGACGTCCGATCCGGGAGAGTCAGGGACGAAGCGGAAGTGCTTTTCGCCCTTCTCGACGACCTCCTTCTTAACAGTCTTCTTCTCCTTCGAATTTGGAAGAGAGACGGACGAAGGCTGCTGAAATTGTAGAGTCTTCAGTAGTAATTCCTCCAATCGGGGCAGAAAAGACAGTCCAACGTTGTCGATTCCCTCTCCTCTCTACTGTCTCCTCCCTCGAAGGGATACTCACCTCGGTATCCGCGTCCTTTCGTCTCTTCTGAGAGCCGGCGCCGCGAGGTTCGACGTCAGAGTCAGCTCCTTCCTCCCCGCCCTCCTTCTCCTCGCGAGGTTCGACGTCAGAGTCAGCTCCTTCCTCCCCGCCCTCCTTCTCCTCGCGAGGTTCGACGTCAGAGTCAGCTCCTTCCTCCCCGCCCTCCTTCTCCTCCGTCACTTCTATCTTGACGATCTGATATTGGACTCGCTTAGGAGATCTTTCGGTACTTTCGGCAATGATTTGACCAGGAACCGAACCCCGAGTCGATCCAAAGAGAAAACATCTTGGGATTATTGGAGTGATCTCAACCCGCAAACGAGTGGACAAAAGAGCAAACCGTGGGATGGCTGGGGAGGAATCCATCCTTTGGTCTGCCTCCTCTTTCCTCCGTCAACGTTCCATCAGCGATGGCCTCGGACACAAAGCTGACGGCATCATCAACCTCTTCCTCCTTGACTTCCTTCTTGATCACCTTCCGAGTAGTTGACGGCTTCTGAATGGCCGAAAGTTAGTATTCTACTCAGATTGCTCCAGGTGTTCAGTCGTAATTCGAGTTATTCGGGACACAAAACAGACGGCAAAACCGACCTTTTCCTTTTTGGCGGGAGTCAAGTTCTCCTCCTCACTCCTTCTCTTCGCTGACTTCAGATGGTGGCTCATTTCGCTTCTGGAAATACTCAGGTTGAGGAAAGTAGCCGCTTTTAATCATAGAGGAGCGAGTAACAGCGGTCAGAGGAACGAGTGGAGCATCTGAAATGAGCCAGCACTAGGACCGGGGATTGATTTCGCATGTCTACGAGCTCTCTCTCTCTCTCTCTCTCTCTCTCTCTCTCTCTCTCTCTCTCTCTCTCTCGACAAACCCGAGTACGGTAAGAGAAAAGGGATGAGTGAGAGAGATGGAGTAGGTAGAGGAAGGGAAGAGTTAAGAATAATGGAAGAGGGAAGACTGATGGAGGAAAGGAAGAATTTAAGCCACCCGACCCCTCGAACTGTGATTATATGAAGGGAAGAGTAGGGTGACAACGAGATCTCTCTCTCTCTCTCTCTCTCTGACACCCTCGTGTTCAGAAACATAGAGGGAGAAGAGTTGGAACAGAAGACAGAAAGGTAGAAGGACAGGGAAGAGGAAAGCCCCGGACCCCCTAGAGTAGAGGGAGGAAAGGGAAGAGAGAGAGAGAGAAAGGAAATGAGCGGGGAGATGCGAAGGTGATTTATGGACTACGCTGGAGGTCTAGAGGGGACAGGATGGCAGAAGAAAAAGCTGATCGGAGCCGACAACTGATGATTCATATTCATACAAATTATCTGGAAACGAGAGTCACTAGAGGCGACTACGAGTCTCCAGTCAATGACTTTTTGATCTCTTTCACCCTGGTTGAATGACAAGAGGCTGACAGATTGAAGGCAATTAGTGCAACTACCGAGCCTATCGATGGGAAAGAAGAGATGGAGTCGAGGAAAATCGAGGAAAGAAGAGATGGAGAACTGTTTTTATGAGTTGCGAACCCGGGAAGGCACTACTGAGAGAAATGTTGCGAAACAAGCAAGTGTTCGAATAGAAGGAAGGAGGGAAGGCGAGTAGAGGAAAGGGAGGAGGGAGGAAGACAATGGAGCTGGGGCCGAACATGTGGTCGGAGGGAAGCGGTGGAGGGAGGAGGAAAATGAAGAAGCAGCATTGGTCAATGAACGATAGAGAATGAGGCCTCTCGGTCTACTGATGCATCTTATCGACAAATATTGGCGCGAAACGAGAACCGGGCACAAATCGATGTCTGATAAGAGGGGACTCCGCTTCCGATCAAAGAATCTTTCCATTGTACACACTACGCTGGGATGATAACTGAAGAACTCTCTGATTCGAGAGAGACAGATCGGCAGATTCTCATGATGGAGATAAAAATGACTGATATGTTAGCTAATGGATAGAAATCTGGACTCTTGAGCATGCCTGTAATTGAGTTTCTGTGTGGGGAAGAGTGGGAGGAAAGAGAGAGAACACGAATGCAAAGGAACAGCAGTGATATAGGCTAAGCTACTAACTGGAATGACTAGAAGGCTGAACGGCCGGAAGGTCCGGAATGCTGCTGACTATCACTGGTGAATGCGATGGGCAAATGTTAGTGAGAAGCGAGAATCGCACGTAAATCTAAACAATTCAAGAGGAAGGAGTCACTCCGCTTCCGATCAGAGACTGTCTTCAATCCCTACAGACTCTCCCTGCGTATACGGAGAGAGAACGGATGGATTGGTGAGTGCCTGCTAGCCAGGCATTGGAAGAGAAATTACGGCGAGGAAGAAAAAAGAGGAAAGGAGGGATGGAGAACATCTATCGTCAGTTGCGAAAGCGGGAAGGTACTAGTAGAGACTGAGAAGTGTTGTGAAACAGAAGACAAGTGTTCGAATGGAAGGAAGGAGTGAACGAAGGAGAGAAGGAGGGACAGGGAGAAGAAAGAAAAACAAAGGATGCCTCGAGTTGGGGACATGTGGTGTGAAGTGAAGAGATGGAGGGAGGAGGGAATCCAAACTAAGAGAAGCTGCGATGATTTATGGACTATTGTGGGAACAACGGGATCAAGATGGGAGAATGGTGCGAGGAGAAAGACAAGCCGACGGGCCTCACAACACGTGGTGTGAAGTGAAGGGTTCGGGGATTAGTAACTAGAGAGAAGGTTCAACGATTTATGGATTATGGAGAGAAACGAGTCGTCAAGATGTGGTCAACTGCTCATGGCCCACTGATGAATGTTATCGAGAGACGACGGCGCAAAATGCGCGGGAATCTTGTTGATTCTGTGCTAAGAGGCCACGCTACGCTATTATTGAGCAAGGACTCTCTCCATTTCCCAAACTTTCTCGACGACGAGAGATCATGAAGATTGGAGAGAGTGGTGCAGACAGAATCGCTTGACATAGAGACATATTATTGAGGGAGAGGGGTGTGTTCAAAAGGGAGTCGTGAGTCCAAACACTGGAGAACTCACTGGTTAGAGAGAATGACACCACCAGTGCCGCATGACGGAGAGAAAAAGTGATAGAAGTGGACTGTTTAGTCTCATCACTCTGAGTATCAATCAGCAAATCAGGGGACTATATCAGAGGAAGGCGAGAAGAATTTGAATGAATTATTGGCGGGACGGAGCAGGAACGAGGGAGAAAACAGCCAATGGAAACGAGAGGGGGAGAGGTTATGAATGACCACGTCGTTTGGGAGGGAGAATGGGAGTGACAGAAATGGGAGAGAAAGGGAAGGATTCAAACTTCAAAAGAGGCGATCAAGAATTGGCTGGGGAATACGGTAGAGAGAGTCAGCTCAAGTAGGAAGAATGCTAGAGGGTGTTTGAATGGAAAGACAGCGGAGCTATGGTTCGATTGGTACGCTGCCTGACAGAGTGATAAGATAAGAGTTCAAGGGGGAAGGAAGCAAACAACGGAACATGGTGCGAGTTAATTGATTAGGTCTCCAATCGATAGATCAGCCCACGAAGCTAGCTAAAAACTAATCGATAGCAAGCTGTCTGGCCTATGTCTCCCCCACTCTTAGTTGAGGAAGAGAGAATGAAGAACAGTTGATCTCGCGTTGGGTGGAGATGAATGAGAGAGTAGAGATCGGAGGGTGCTGGGCACGTAACAGGTGTTGTCCACTGAAACTTGGCTGGTTCTCGACTCTCTCAATACCCCATGCTCTCTCATCGATCAACCAGAGGGGGCTTCTACCCCCGTCACACCCAACTTCATCCGAAAAGACTCCTCTACTTGAATCACGACGCTCTTGAATGATCAAAGCGACGGGAAAAAGTTACGAACCGTGCGAATGTAGCACAATGCTCGTCGAATCAAAGATTACAGTTGATCCGGAAACGAATCAGTGAATCATTCACGAGCCGACAAATCCTCTGCTTGAGGATACGAGGGTGGAACGAACTACAGTAGAAAACAGAGAAGAAATAGCGGAGGAGGGACTCAGGTAGAAAGTTTGCGGATACTAACAGCAGATGTTGAGATGCGAGATGCGAGAGGACAAGTGGAAACAGGAAGGAAATGAAGGTTGTGGATAATGATCCCAGATGGGGATAAAGAACGATAGAGAGAGGGAGAGAGAGAAGAAAGAGGCGTCAACTCCTCTCACACCGCGACGAATTCCATTGTTCAAAACTCGACCAAAAGATGACGACTGAGATGAATGACCCTCCTCTGGGTGAGAAAGGCGGCAAATGAGGAAAGAAGGAGTAACGGAACTAGGCAGGAGAAGAATAAGCAAAGGGATTGGAATGACAACTGCGTGAAGGGCCGTTCCCCTACTCGATGCATGAGGCTAATCAGGGAGTGGGAGGGAATGAGGTAGGAGAGAGGAAATAGGCGGGGCGACCGGCTGCTAGGAATATGAGGCATAGACTGAAGGATCGCCCGAATCTAGGTGGCCAATGACGTCATGATAAAACAGAAGGTGAGAGGAACAGGAGAGAGAGAAGGATTGAGTTAGAACTGGGGATAAGCTGCAAGGCCTGTTGTTAGCGAAATCAGACGGTGAATGAGCGGGTCCTCCCGCACAAACGATTGTGACAAGTGGGAGTAGAATAGAGGGATGAAGATGTCTGTCGCTGGGTGTAATAGATAGAAGACCGACTAGGAGTACGTCGAGTAGCCTCCAGAAGATTCGGGTGGAAAGTACATCGGTCTTCGACTCCTCTCAAGGGAGGGTTTAAAAGAGAAGAAGCAGGCGACTCGAGATTGGGAAGGTCCCCGAAAGGCAATTGCGAGTGAATTATTGTATTCGTTCCGCGGATGTCCTTCCATCTTCCATTACTGAATCTGTACATCCATCACATGACGCATTCATCTTCTCTTAGGTGGTCGAAATCTTCGGTCGAATTCTTGGTGGGTCAACGGCAATAGTATTTTACTAGATTTTCCTCTGATTTCGGTCACTCACCTACCGTACCGGGTAGACATAAGGCTGGATGTCCCAACTCTCTGATTCTCTACATTTCGGATTATCTCTCGCTCTTTATGACCAAGCTCAGAGATCAGGTATATGAGAGTTCATTTTGGTTCATAGAGACGTCATCGCTGATTCAGAAATCCAATCTGTCTCTAAAAAGTCGATGAGAGATGGCAACAAACCCTTTCCTGCCTTGGAAATCGCTTAGAGGCCTCGAGCGAACAATTCCGCTGCTTAATGCTGAACGAAAAACGAGAAAGGCAAAGTGAAACACGGTTAGTAAGAGGCCCGGTTTATTCGTTTCATACTTGACAGGAAATCATTGCCAATAATCGAGTTGTAAACATTTTGTAAATTCAGATAGAGACGAGTGGAGTAGATCATTAGGACGTAACATACTTCCGTCTCACATCAATGGTACATGTTAATTGGAAAAGTAAAGAACACGAAAGATCAGGCTATAATTGAGACGTCATAGTACCTTTTAAAGTGACAAAAACATTGAGAAATCGTTCCTATTTCATACATAATTAGATTAGATCTGTTCAACCTGGTAGACATATCTTGTGTGAAAGCGAAAGAAGTGAGAAGAACGAGATATTGGGGAGTATTTACCACTTATTTCGGCGATTTCTCTGCTGCCACGCTCTTCTTCTGTTGTTCTTCTCGTTCTGCTTCTCGAGCATGAATGCTTTGAGGGCGGGAGCTTCCATGTAGGCCCATTCGTTCATTTCCTCGTCCCGAGGCATCCACTCCGGCATGATTTTGACGATTCCGTCATTCACTGAAATGGGTTTCGTCTATTTCAACTCTCCTCCTTAAAAGGAATCAATTCCTAAGTTGGCCCGAGCTGATTGAGAGGGAGTAGCTCTACTCTCTCTTACTTCCCTACTATCCCGGCGCGCTAGTTGGAAACTTTCGGGGAGAGAACTTCAATTGAATACCTGAGAGAAAGTGATCCGTGCCTGCGTACGACCGATCAAGTCGAATCTTGGGGAAATTGGCACATGATCCTCTGAACCAGATATCTTTCTGGATCTTCACGAGATTCTGAAAGAGTTGGATAAATCTCAGAAACGCGTAATGGATAATGCGAAAAAAAATGTCAAACTCTTGGGCAGTTCACTTACCATGATAAGGTTCTTCGCCTCGGGTCCACTCATGTAATCCTTGTAGTGGAAGTTGTCCACCATGAGATTAACGAACTGCGGCTGCGAGTACATCTCGACAAAGATCTCATCCCAAGCTGTAAAATAATCAAATTTTATATGGTAAAATAATGAAACATCAATAAAATACTCAATAAATAACCCTCATAAACCCTCACACACTTTTACAAGCACATGATCCCGCTAAAGCTATACATGAAGTTTTGATATCTAGAGAGCGTCCGCCACCATGGCTCAATAGGGAACACGATCGACTACTACCCATTGCCCCCTAGGTTCGGCATCCCGCCGGCGCGTTATTCTTTTGCTAAGTTTTAGACACTTTCGCACCATTACTCGTCTGTTTTTATCGACATGCATCTATTTTGCAATTATTTTCGACCATGTTGGACAGCGGAGAAATGATGGCAAAAGCTCCATTGCTGTTGATTCGATTTTCACCAAGTAATTGATGTAGAGATTCTTACGCAGATGAAAGGTGCCGAAGAAGTATTCCCTCTCCCACGGCACATCCACGACTCCGGGCTGATAGATCCAGATCGACCGAACCAGTTTAGAGAGTGAGATAAGAGTGCCAGCTGAAATGTGAGGATTTTCTCATGAATTTTTCGACATTTCTCAAATTTCGTATTTTTAAAGTTCCCCTCCACAACTGACTCAAACAATCCATATTTGAATTCCCGCCTAGTGTGTTTCTGGGGTCCTCGTAGAGCAGCCAATTCGAGACCTCGCTTTTAAGAGTTTGCCGGTACGTTTATGCTCAAAACGTAGTATGAAGTCGGAGCCGAGATGCGAGAATTCAAATATTTTCAGGTGTGGAGGGGAACGTTAACAAGTTGATCTCACCGGGATTCATTGAATAGTTCTTTGCCACTGCCACGGTGATGCTGTCAACCTCGTGGCCATCAACCCAGTGGATGAGATGCATGCTGCAATAATATAAGTGTGACGCATTTGCCCCCGTGGTGTTGGTCTCTTCTGGGAGGGGAGATCGCTCCTCTCAGGGGAGAGAGAAAAAAGAGGAGAGTTTTACATGCACTAAGCTTCTTTTTTGAGACAACACCACAAAATAAAATAAATTGTCATCCTCACCTGGTATCAGTTCCCATTTCATCAGCAACGAACGTAACATCGGAATAACTTATTCCTCGGAGAAGTCTAGTAACAGCCCTGGCATAACTCTCGTTAATTTGACTCGACAAATCGTTATCAGGCGAAAACATGTGTAAGATTTCGAACCTGAGCTCTCTGGGAGGTACACAATTGATGGTGACCGCTCCGATTCTAGTTCCCAGACAGTAGCAAAGAGCTCGAATGATGCCGAAGTCTTCCTCCGCAGTTTTGAAGACGAGGGTGTATGTCTATGAACAAATCGATTACTTCTGCTGATTGTCATGTAACAGTCATCATGAATACATTAGCCGGTGGTGTGAAGACGAATTTCCAAAACATTCAAGTTTTTAAAGTTTTTAAAATAAAGACTCACGGTCGGATTCCCAGGCATGGTGGTGCTCTTCTCGGATTTAGTAATCCGATCGGTGAGGAGGGAGAGAGAGAGGAGGTGTTCGAAGATCTCCGTCCTATCGTCAGTAACGCTCATTTCAATGGTGATTCCCTGAGGGAATAAGATCATTCGAGTCAGTATTGGACATATGTCGCCACCCTTTACTTCACCCTCTTTACTTCGGGAAAATAACAGTAAATATCACCCACATCCTCTTTCGTATCGCCCACATCCTCACTCGGCAATCCTCGAATCCACATCTTCGTCACTATCACTTTGTCCAAATCCTCTTTCGTGATCTTGTACTCGACTGGCGCAGTGATCAGATCTTTGGCAGCACTCTCCTCCCCATCCGAATCCGTCTCTCGCTGCCGATAATTCGTCCATTGAGCTCCTTTTCTGTCCATTTTCGCCTGCAAAAGAGCGCAATTGTTGAAATACAGGCGCAAAGAGTGAAAGAAACTCAATGCGATGAAGCAAAAGCGTTTGTGGAGGAGGAATCCATTCAAATTCGAACGTGGTAAGAAGCGCGGGAAAAGGAAGAGAGCAACAGTGACGGGGGTGGATTGACCTTCCATCTCTCTCTCTCAATCGTTCTCGCTAGAGAGGATGAGAGACAGACGGCGAAAGGAAGCGAGGGATAACGGGAAAGTGGAGAGCGGCAGGCACACGCGATTTAGCGCGATGATTGTGAAAGGGCGGAGAGCGATAGCTAACTGATTTATAATGTGCGCCCAGCATGCGTTATTCTAGGAGCGAGAACGTAAAAACAGTCAATTTTTGCAAAGGAACCTATCCTGCGAGTGAGGGGAAAGAGAGAGAGGAGTGATAAGCATACTTTAGGGGAGCCCCTCGCTCGTTTTTCTGCTCGATTATGCTGCACTTTCAATTCGAGAAACAAGGGATGGACAGGTGTAGCGGAATATTTGGATGAAGTCTTATAGCCGGCGAGTGAAGGGGAGAGAATGAAGCAGAGGTTTTCTTTGGGGATGATCGTAAGGAGGAGAGACAGCAATCGTCCTTCCTGACTGATAACGATAAGCCACGTAACAATCGAGTTTTACGGAGCATCATCAGAGGTACAATAAGGAGACTCCGACAGAAGATTGAGAAGAAGAGGCTAATCGATATGACCTCTAGATTGATCATTTCGCGGATGGGGAAGGATGAGAAGAGAGATATAGATAAACGGGAGTGACTGGAGAGTGGAGTGTGCTTCTCACGCGACAGGCGTCCACACTGCAGTTTGCCTGCTTCACGAGACGTTTCCCTTTGTTCCTCGGGCTCTCACAGCACACTGACTCCCTTCTTTACATCCAACTCCCTTCAGGCAGATTTCTCTACTCACAAGGGAAGGTCGCCAACTGTCCGTGGAGTTTCCGCCCATGAGCTCTACCATAGATAGCCCACCCCTAGAGATGCCCAAAACTGCTTTCACTTTTTGCCGAAGACGCCCCACTGCCGAGTATCGATCGATAATCTGTCACCATGGTAAATCTCTTGAGAATCGCCCGAGAATCGCACAGGCCTCTTCATCGCTCTCTAACCCTCCATCGCCAACTAGCAGCGTGGTGTAGTGGCAAAGAGTTGGATTTGGGAGGTGGAGGTAGTTGGTTCGAATCCGTCCATGCTCTTTCTATTTTTGCCGGTCTTTCAGAGTGAAGAAATACTTTTGCTTATGAATTTTATGCCCAGTAATTACTCCTGCCGCAATAAAAGCCATATTCCAATATTAAAACAGGCGGTTTAATGTGACGAAATGATAAAACTCATTTGAAGTCTATGTGTTTCGGACATGAACGTTAAATATCTCAAAAAACGATCTTAAAGTGGTCTGGTAGTACTTCTAAACGTTGCTAAATAGTGTGCATTGCTTACACCGTGTCACAACTCTGCTTCTGAAGACCGGCAAAAATAGAAAGGTCATGGACGGATTCGAACCAACTACCTCCACCACCCAAATCCAACTCTTTGCCACTACACCACGCTGCTAGTTGGTGATGGTGGGTTAGAGAGCGATCAAGAGGCCTGTGTGATTCTCGGGCGGTTCTCAAGAGATTTACCATGGTGACAGATTATCGATCGATGCTCGACAGTGGGGCGTCTTCGGCAAAAAGTGAAGCTTTTGGGCATCCTTAGGGGTGGGCTATCTATGGTAGAGCTCATGGGCGGAAACTCCACGGACAGTTGGCGACCTTCCCTTGTCAGATCAGCTGTTTCCCATAGAAAATCTCGATTTGGCGCTAAGGGAAGCATGCGAGAGGAAAGCGTGGGAAAGCGAAGGATGACCCTCTTCATCCAAGCCCAGTTCGAGAGGGAGATGGAGCGACGTCTTTACACACACTCCAGTGGACTCTGAACGAGGGAGGGGAGAAGAGGAGAAAAAGAGGAGTAATGGGACGGAAGAGAGAGGGCTGGGATACTTGGGGGAATAGATAGCCTGTGACTAGTACGACTTAGAAGGACGAACGAGGTTCGAGAAAGGGGAGAATAAGGCAGGAAAGGGATAGATGTCGAATTGAATTCGAATGCGATTGCTGGGAAGATCTCCTGTTAGGAATACCAACCTGAGTGAACGTTCCAACCCAACATACGGTGCAAATAAGGGAAGGGGGATGGGGAGGAGAAGGGAAATTTAATTCGAAATGGGTAGGTGGAATACCTCTTCCTAGGACTACGAGGCGTAGACTGAGGGAAATCCTCACTCAAAGAAGTTACACTCAAGAAGTGAAGAAAGAAGAGAAGTAGGAGGGAATAGATAGGAGGGCATGTAGCTAGTAAAAACGACAAAGGCAGGCACTTCTTCAACGAAAGAGAGGAGAGTAAGGACCGAAGGATTCGAATTGATGTCGAAAACGATAATCGGGAGGCCTCCTGCTTGGAAAACGAGACATAGACTGAGGGAACTCCACACTTAACGAAGTTACACTCAAGAAATGAGGGAGAAGAGAAGTGGAGATGGGGGAGAGAAGATTCGAATATGCTGAAAGGATAAGTGGTAAGACCTCCTTCTAGCTCTACCAGCCTTCGTACGAGCGAACTCTCACGTTTAAAAATGGTGTCGAATGAGGGAGAGTATTGGAGATAGGGAGAGAGTGGGTTCGAATAAGCTGAGGGAATAGGTCGGAAGACCTGCTGCTAGAGCCTGAGTGAGCGCTCCCTCCCAAACAAAGGTGCACATGAGGGAAGGGAGAATAGAGAGGAGAGAGGAGAAATTTAATTTCTAAAGCTGTTGGTGGAAGACCTCTTCCTAGAAATAAGAGACATAGTCTGTGGGAACTCCTCATTTAAAGAAGTTACACTCAAGAAATGAGGGAGGAAGAGAAGTGGATATGGGGAGAGAGAGTGAGCGCTGCATCCCAAAAAAGCCAAATGAGAGAAGAAAGAGGAGAAGATGGGGAGAGAGAGTAGTAAGCTGAGGGGATAGCCGCTCCAATCTTCCCAAATGTGGATGGCAGATGAGAAAAGGGAGAAAAAAGAAGTGGAAAAGGACAAGAGGGAGAAAGAAATCGAAGTGCGGGGCAAGTGCCTGGTGCTGGTTAGATTGGATAGAGAAAGACTTCCTAGAACTTCCTTCTTTTAGCCTTCTGGTCGGCTCTTGCTGAGACTGCCAGACCAATCGTTTTCTTCAACGAGAGAGGAGAGACTGAGGACGAAGGAAGAGAGAGGGCCGAACTGAATTCGAAACGATCGGTGGGAAGACCCACTGCTTGGAATAAGGGGCTGAAACTGAGTGAACGCTCCCTCCAGCTGTGGCTGCCAGACCGATAGGGCAGGAAGTGCTCCTTTGACTCGGACACTCGATCAGAGAGATTATCGAGAACTTTGTATCTAGGAAAGGATAATCGGAGAAGGAACAGAAGGATCGATCTGGAGACTACTAAGGTCGAATTACTGCATCGATTCCGGCTGTTAGAATTGCCTGTCGTCTTCTATTATGATTTCATCTTCAGCTTCTTCTCTCTAGAAATCCCTCCTGCTAATTCTCATCGAGTGGATGAGAGCATCATTGTTATTACCGAGGAACGAGTATGTGCGGTGGGAACGTATGAGACTATCGTTTTCATTGCATTCTGAGATGTGACATCAGGTACTGCGAGGATTCCCCGGAACCACTCTTTCCCTGTGAGAACCTCTTGATAGTAATCGTATCTCCCTCATCACATTCGTATCGCCCCCAGCATCAGAGTTTTTAGAAATAAATTATTTATCATTTATGCAGGCAATCACAGCTTTTCTATCCTCCTCGAATACCACAATCACTCCGTTGCTGATGATAAGAGGGTGGATTGCGATGCATTGTTGGCTTGCAATGGTATCCGTGCGAGATTACGATGAGCCAGTTCCTGTAAAAATATTCGATTTCAAAGTGATATATTGGGGGGGGGGGGAGTTCGAGACCATCGAGTTCTCATTTGCAACTGGATTTTCTCGAAAGGGAAAAACGAGTTTGGAAAAGGGAAGACTAGCCTTCACACTGATGAGTCACAGTGTTACCGTCCTTAACTCACTTCTCTCCACCGCTTGCTCTCAATCCCAATGATCGATTGACTGAGATTGGAGAGTTCGAGGACATTTAATGCCTTTTTACTCATAAACATTAGTTTGTTCTTGTTTCACTCAGTTTCACATCCTTTCCTCATCAGCACGACGTGTACTTGGCATCACTGGGGTTGAGTCGGCGTCAGTGACGTCGTTTTCCGAGATCATCTTCCTCCACGGTACGGTAGAGCGTGCGTAGGTCGCTGATTTGATAATTATTATTGGTTGCCGACCAAGCAATGAGGGACAGCAGCAGAAACGACCGGCAATGAATCGAAGCCATGATAAAACTATACGGATAATGAACGGTAGATGATACGATAAAGAGTCGACATTAGAGGGTTTTTTCGTAGCCTTACGGTAGGTCTACTTGGTAGTCTCATGATTACGGTAGGTCTACGTGGTAGTCTGATGATTACGGTAGGTCTAATGATAGCCTCATGATTACGGTAGGTCTAGGTGGTAGTCTTAGGTCTACGGTAGGTCTAGTTGGTAGTCTTAGGATTACGGTAGGTCTAGTTGTTTGTCTTAGGATTACGGTAGCTCTACTTGGTACCCTGATTATTACGGTAGTTCTACTTGGTAGTCTTAGGATTACGGTAGGTCTACTTGGTAGTCTTAGGATTACGGTAGGTCTACTTGGTAGTCTCAGGAGCACGGTACGTCTAATTGGTAATGGGTGACCTATCACCCTGGGAAGGATCGGACACAATATTACCACGACTCTTTGAGGATAACTAGCTCTCTCTCAATGTCATCCGCTTTCGGGCCTCTGCCTCTCTCGACTCGCAAATATATGGCAGTAGAAGGGGAAGGGCTGTCACACTGGCCTAATGGATAGAGAGAAGACCGGATCAGAATATTCGGATGATAACTAGGTAAGTACACAACGAAGACGAGAGAGGAACGCCAACGGTTCTAATCCGATCGCGTGCGGACAAAGATATAGATCTATTGCTTTATCAACGTCCTCTCGTACAGACAATTGGTGAGAGTGCTATCGAAAGGAAGCGAACTCCTCCTTCTCCTCTTTTTAAGCTATCGGGAAAAGCAGGAATCGAAAGTTATCTAATGCGAGCATGAGCATGTTCGACTCTCTTCATTCCTCATGCTCCCTCAACCGATCTCGTACTGAGATAGTGAGAGGGAACAGCGGCTTTCCCATTAGCGTGGGAGTGATTAACGAGCGATCTTGATTCGGTGAAACTCAGAGAATTAGGAACCGGCTTTGTATGGCCGAACATATACCAACGACCAAAGATCAGATATTGGATTTGTGGCTGAGAGTAACGTCATTGCAGAGTTGGGAACTCCTCCACCTCCTCTAAGAGGTAAATTTGATACGTTTTGCATGGAGATATCACAACGAATCTCCGTACAATGCTCTGATTCTCTCCATATCTCGCTGTCTCTCGCTCTCAACGATGGAGTAAAGATCAGAGATAAAAGAGATTGAATGTGCTGCTGAGAGTGACGGGATCGCAGATACAGGAAACCATCATCCATAAGTCATATGACGATCTCTAATCAATCAATTTGCATGAGATTGCCGGCATTGGCTGCAGATGAGACATCTATTCGCTATAAAAATTCTCCTTTCTCTGCAGATCCATTCTACGTGGCCCTACCCTTTTTTAGAGACTCAATGAGGGATGACAGCGAGACGTTTGTGATGAAACAGTTTGTTTATTGCATTGTGAGATGTGACTAGTAACAGAGGATATGTCACGAAACGAACAATAATCACGTGGAAATGACACTCGGTCTCCATTTGACCTAAAACTAGTTATTACAACGCTATGGATAATGGGAAACCACACATATATCAGATAGGCGCTCATGTTAAGAAAGGATGAAGAGACGAAAACAAGAAGCACCACGAATGTATCAGATCATATCTCACCCAATCGTATTCACCGCGTCATAACTTCCTAAGAGAGGATCGGTATAGTAGTTCAATACAAAGGCCGAGATCGTTTGTGAGAAGAGTAAGAGAGAGAGGAAAATTCCTCCAATTATGAGGACCATCGAGTAGAAGCGAAGACGGGTCTCGAGAATGGGGAAGCAGCCCTGGAAGGGAGTGGATTGTGAATAGTTATCCCGCATCGGACTGAATAACTTGTCTCAACCCTGTTTTGTAGTTTCGAAACACTATAGTTTGTCCAGTTGGACCCATATCAACCTTCCCTGTATACGGCCCGAAATGGATTACTCTGACGAACAAGAGACCGATGGAAATGACTACCGATAGTTTCTCACCTCACTGTGGACAAATGCCTCTACAAGCAACCCACGCAATCAATCTCAGCCGAGTCCTAAGCCCCTTTTATCCATTTGATGGGATAGATTCATTTGAAATGAAGAGATAAATGCAAGAAACTAACCTGACTATGGACAAACGCCTCGACAGGCAACTCTTCATGGCCGAGTTTATTCCCGCTGCACACATTCTCATCGACTTCTGAGCTTCCGGAGGTTGGACAGAGTGAAGTCAAACGATCACAGGTACGTCTCTCAGATGGAGTCATCGACTCGAAGAATTGGAAAGTGCAGAGTCTGGAATGGGAATTTTGTTGGCTCGACGAAAATCCAACACAAATCAGCCTACTAGACTATAATTTATCGTTATGACAGTTCAGTGATGTCAGTAAGAACTATAGGAGTCAGGCTAATCGCAATGACGGAAATAAGTAGAAAGGAAGTGAGAGTTTCTCTACCCCATCATCAACTTGTTTGCTCTTCCTTGAGAAGCCTGGCCAAAACTCTGTTCACAACTCTAGAATTTATCTTCCCACTCACCTGTCCCTTGCATCACTGCATTTCCTACAACAACTGCTCGGTCTTCTCCTTCTTGGATACTTCACTTGTCCGAGATACCAATCACTCGAAATCCACTCTGATTCCGAGTCCACTCCACAACAGTGCATCTGAAAGCACATAAATAATTGACATGTAGAGTTGTATCCTCTTTTTAGACTTGGATCATGAAATTTGCCTGGTACCTTCAATTGGTCGGTTTTGGATAGTCAGTGTAAGGATTCAGAAGGAGAAGAGAGAGATGAAACAACGATAACACTAACCTCCTCCTGCAATCGATCCCATCCATTTGTTACGTGGTAGTCCTTAGGATGACCGTACTCCCTCCTCAGTCCCTCAGCCATCCAGTCACGAAGACCACCTCCACGCAGCTGGAAAGAACTAATCGACATAGACAATAAGTGTTTTTTGCCGATTTTGGAAAGGAGGAAGAACTGAAGGTGAGCCTTTTCTTACAGCTTGGTCAGCATTTCAGGACAGGATCATGTTCACACAGCCAAACAATGATTGATTTAGCGAACATTGATCCGTAATCTGATTCAAAACCAATACTAAATATGCAAGACTATGATGCTTCTGTCGAATCTGGCTCTGACCGCTCTTTGTTTCACCAGCTGAACTTGTCCCCGACTTCCTCTCTTTTCATCCGATCAAACTAATCGTAATAACTGACCTCCACATGCAGAGAGAAGCAAAGAATGTTCGATATATTACCCCCTTCTTTATCCTGGCAGTACTTATCCATCGTTTATGCAGTCTTTCATTCATATTTGATCATACCAATAACAATAACTGACAGAAATCGATAATGTTTTTTTCAAATATTCCAGTTGCGGTCCATATTCATCAAAACGACAGCGCTTTTTATCGTAAACTGTTTGTGCTGTCGTCCATTCACATCTTCTCCAACTTATCACAGTAACTGACCTCCGAATGCAGGCAGAATCCGAGAATGGCAGCGAGTATTCCCATACTACCGACGGTGAGAGTGGTGAATGTGAGCTGGAAAGAGACAGATTTGAGGAGAATCTGTGATGTCGATGTCAATCTCCAGACAACCTCTCGGAAAGCCGGGGTATTCGACCATTTCTTTTGGGAAACTCCTCCTTTTAGGACTTTATACGTGCTAATTTTGCCTTATTCTATAATTTCAAGCTTAAAAAAGGCATGGTTGGAATATACTAGGCGTGCATAGATCTGATGTGTTTGTACGGGGATATGAGGCTGAGAGCCGAATATGGTCAAGACAAACAAACAAATCTGTCAATAAGATGTGCACCTATGAATCCCAACAACTCGAACATGATGTGAATCAGGCGCAGAAAACCTGAAAAAAACTAAAAAAGACTTAAAACGTCTGACCATTGTGAACAGGGATTGATTGTTCTTCATCATTGAGTAGATCATTCCCGTTGAGATGAAGAGTGAGAAGAGACTGACAAAGAGAAGGACGACGATGCCTGATTGATCATCGGTTATTGCACAAAATCTCTTTGCTCAAGGATGAACATAACGTTGAGACTCTGAAAAAGCTAATCTCCAGCTTCACACAACGAGCAATACAGGTAAAACCGACTCACCATAAATGAAGACGTTCGTTCCGAGTAGTGATGTTACGTAGGAGAACTTGTTCAATGCATCTGCCACCAGGATGAAAACAGTGAACGAAACCAACTAAAATGCCGATGATGATCATAGAATCTGGCAATAAGCATGGATTGCATCGGTCAACCATTATTTGCACAGTAATTGCACCTAATATGAATCCTAATATAGCATAAATGATCATAAAAATAGTAAATTCTCACCAAAATCACTGCAGAAAGCACCAAACAGGCCGTTCTTGACCATCGAAACCGTTCCTCTATCGTTTCCTCTCCACTTCTCTCCTCTTTTCCTTGATTCATCGCTCCAACTCATAAGAGAGCTTGACGCATTGTCAGAATCGCTGATTGGAGTCGAGATGTTCGATCGAATCGATGGTTGTGGAAGAAGGAAGAGTGAAGAGTGGAGGGGATACTCCCATCGTCTCTCTCAATACTCACAAAAGTCCGCAAACAGAGCTGTGATCGAGACCCTGCCGGCACAAAGAGAGAGAGAGTTGTGTATACCTACAGTGAGGGAAGAGAGTTCCTCCATAGAGAGAGAGAGAGAGAGAGAGAGAGAGAGAGAGAGAGAGAGAGAGAGAGAGAGCTGATCTGTGGCGAGGAGGGAAAAGCACACACGCATAATCATTTCGTAGTGAATGAATGCTGAGTGACCTCACCTGATCAGAACGAGGAGAAATCGGAGGATGGAGTGAATACCTCAGTGTACAAGAGCTTATGGAGCTAAAATGTACAAGCTTGATCATTCTCTCAACTGATCAAAAAGAGGAAGAATATGAAGAGAGGAGAGAGCAAGCTAAAAAGCTCCTTCACAATCTGAGACAACGATTCACTTCACGCTCCGATCATTGTCCGTACGGCCCCGGTAGGGAGGTGGGGGCTCCTAAAAACTATCAATATATTGATATTTTCTTATAATTGACTGCAAAAGAGTCTGCAAAAGACTGCAAAAGAGAGAGGTCTCGGCCGGGATCGAACCGGCGACCTTCTGCGTGTGAAGCAGACGTGATAACCACTACACCACGAGACCACATACTCTTTATACTCTTACGCTACACTTTCCCTCATTATCTCCCTCTCATCTCTCTCCTCGATGGCACGAAATGATGGTCGCCTATCCTTCCTTCCATACAGTGTCTGCATCAACCTCTCTTGAGTCAGCGCACTGAGAAACGCGATGTTGATTCCCAGTGAGCGAATACTGATTTTTGGTGTAAAGCACACATGATTGATCATTACTCTTCGAACGCGTGGCGAGTGACTTGACAAATTTGAGTTGAGATCAGTAGGAAGAAGCTCATGATACTGTCTTGTCCTAGCGATGAATGGGGAGGCGGTTGGAGAGAGTACTGTCTCCTACTCAATGAGTTACTTATAAGACTGGTTGGTGTCTGAATTCGATATCAGAGTAGAGTATTGAAAACCTTCTCCGATGAGAGGAAGAGAGTTCCTCTATAGAGCTGTTCTGGGATGGGGGGGGGAAGAATTCCCTTTAGAATGCTTGGCGAGTGACCTGATCGTTATAAAGTGACATCAGAAGTGATTTATCGCTGTGAGCGAAGTTCTTCATGTGATTTGTGTGATTGGATGTGTTGTAAGACTAATAGAACCTTTTCTGATGGTTCTCATTACTATTACTATCATTTGAAAACGCGGGTTAGCAGAATTCGATCTACGAGTTGAGTAGTTTGTACATTTCTTGGCAAAGTGGACGGAGAGCGAGTTTCTCTAGGTGATGTGGTATGGGGAAAGTACATCTTCGTGATCAGTCCATTCTGAACGTATGTTGAGTGGCCTTTCCAGATACAAACATGGAATATTCGATGGAAAGGAGTCGCTTGCCAACACTGTTCATCAAAAATGGATCGGGTGGGATTCAATCCGTTGTCTGTATGATTCTCATAGTAGTCACCGAATTACCGGGGTAATTGTAGATGAGCATCCATTAGGATGAGGAGAACAAACGGTAGAGATACGGTAGTCGATAGGGAAGTGAACAGTCATTGTCATTGACTGAGGGGACAGAAGCGCACTGACTACGGTAGTTTCTTGAATAGCATCAGTTAAAGGAGGACTAATAGCAAATAAATGGACGAAAACGCTCTGTCATAGTCTGCAAAAATCCAAAGTCATGGGCGGTATCGAACCCCGCACCTTCAGAAACATAGGCCAGTTCTCTAACCACTCGCACTACAACCGTCATGTTTTCATTTTCAAATTCCCGCCATTCCCTGTCCTTTCAATGTCCATATCACAGAGCCAAGTCGCTATAAAATCGTTCTAACAAAAAATAAAAACATGCGGTTTTCGGATTCATCATATGGTTCCTGATGCTACAGCTCTGCGTTGTCAGACTAGAGATCTAATATTTGCTATTTCACCTCCTTTAATAAGACGGGCAGGTACGGTAGAGGCATGGTAGTTGATAGAGAAGTTAGCAGTCATCGTCATTGATTTAAGGGAGAGACGCGGAAGGTAGTTGATCGATTGATTGAGTAGTATCAATTGGAAAGAGAGGCAGGTACGGTAGAGGTACGGTAGTTGATCGAGAAGTGAGCAGTTAATCGTCATCGACTGAAGGGAGAGGCACGGAATTACTACTGTAGTTAATCGATTGATTCTGTATCATAGATTGGGAGGAGGAGCAGGTACGGTAGAGGTACGGTAGTTGATCGAGAAGTGAGCCGTTATCGTCATCGGTTGAAGGGAGAGACACGGAATGACTACGGTAGTTGATCGATTGATTGAGTATCATCGATTGGGAGGAGGAGCAGGTACGGTAGAGGTACGGTAGTTGATCGAGAAGTAAGCAGTTATCGTCATCGATTGAAGGGAGAGACACGGAATGACTACGGTAGTTGATCGATTGATTGAGTAGCATCGATTGGGAGGAGGAGCAGGTACGGTAGAGGTACGGTAGTTGATCGAGAAGTGAGCAGTTATCGTCATCGGTTGAAGGGAGTGACACGGAATGACTACGGTAATTGATCGATTGATTGAGTAGCATCGATTGGGAAGAGGAGCAGGTACGGTAGAGGTACGGTAGTTGATCGAGAAGTGAGCAGTTATCGTCATC
>LS519389.1:26360-79645 GCA_900490845.1 Pristionchus japonicus | reverse complement strand
TAGTCCTCCGCGTACTGTTCCCATCCTCCACGGAACTCCATCGGGGTCCAGCACTGGATAGGGGAGCCGACGTATCTGAACAGTTGCAATATTAAAAGACCAGCTCAAATTTATTGGTAGATCAAGCGCTTTCCCCTTTTAGATACTGTGAACCCCTATTATCATCCCCATCCCATCTTATTTCATCGGGGTCCGGCACTGGATAGGGGAGCCGACGTATCTGACGGGGATTATCGACTTTTTTTTGGCGAATTATTGATTTTTCTGGTTCATTTATTGCTTTTTCCCTTCAATTATTGATTCTCTGGTCCAAGTATTGATTTTGCGCTATCAGTTGTTCACTTTCCGTGGTATTCCTTAGCTGTATTTCCTCATCCCCAACCCATCCCTGGTCATCTGCAAAAAGGCCCTATTCTTCTTCCTCCATCCCTCCCCTAATCCCCTCAAAGGTTTGGCACTCCCGCAAAAAGGGCGCGAAGAACATGGTAGAACAGATGGTCCGAGGTTCAGAGTGAGGGAGGAGAGGGAGAGCGAGAGGGATAGGGAGAGGGAGAGAGAGGGTCGTCTCCTATTTCTACTCTTTACTCCCTCTTCTTCTCTCTTCCAGATGGACAAAGTGGATCGACCAGCCGGGATTTGGCCCATTCTCTCTTACTCTGACTGATCCACGAGAGTTCGATTGAATTCCATAGATAGTTGTTTCGAATCGAGAAAACCCAGCCTGAACCAGGCCATTACGCATTATCAGATGCTTGAGACTGTTTTGAGCTCTCTCGCATGAATCATTAGGGCAGCTACTCAATCCATTGTTGCCTCAGATCCCTCGATCGCCCCCCGAAAGTGCAAGGTGCATTCACAGTACTGCTTCTCCCCCTCGGATTGCCCTCTGATCTCCCTCTAACTTGCGAAAGAGGACGGCCCGTTGTCTATCCATCTCTATTCAAAGTGGAAGCACTGTCAATGGCTTCATTCACTCTCCTCTTTCTCCCTTCACTCTCATCGGTCAGAGAAGAGTGATCGTGAAAGGTGGTCGCCATTCAGTGGACAGTCTCAGACGACAATAGGCGCATACCCCGTGATCTGCCCTGGGAAGGTGATCTCTGATCTCTCGATCAGCCCTCGAAAGAGCCCCCGGTGACCCGCTGCCCTGTCAACCTCCCCTATCACGATTACTCAAGTGTTGACCGATGCTGTCCTCAGTGATATCATCGGACCATTTAATAGCCGAGAGTTGGGATGCCCTTGCCTATCTAGACCATCCTAGGCGTTCGCCGTCTCTCTCTTTCCCATGTTCTCTCACTTTCTCCGATAGACGAGAGAGCGTGCGAAAGTGAGAGAGTGCCCCCCCCTTGGAACGGTCATCCTTTGTCGCTTCCCTTTGTTGTCGAGGGCATCCCCATATTTGAGCGGGAACACTCGTAAAATCGACGCCACCTCGACATTTTATTCCGTTATTTTTGCGCGCGCGAGGCTAAATCACTACGGTAACATTCGAGATCGAGAGATCAGATCGGATCAAAGCAGAGATGGGATAGACGAGACATAAACTGAGGCTGAGGAGGCTAGCCTGTGGCAGACAAAGACAGGATCGATGATTGACTGTCAGATAATGAGTGGAGATCAGAAGTAGATCGCATATGGCAAAGGACGAGAAGGATAACTCGGGATGAGCGGCAGCCAGGGGGAAAGGGCAATGAAGTTATCCCCCGACGATCAAATGATTCACAGCGCTGCTTCCTAAAAATCGATAATCAGACACCTATTGATGATTCATCAATGCAGCTCAAAACAAGCGCTCGCATAATCGACATTTCGACCCAAAGCGCGGTATCTACCGTAACCACTGCTGCAGAAGGGGCTGCTACACACCAAAAAGGGCTGCTACAGACCAAAAGAGGCTGCTACACATCGAAAAGGGCTGCTACACATCGAAAAGGGCTGCTACACAGCCGTCCTAGGGGTGAAACTCACTGCTTGGCCGACACCATGATGCCGAAGAACATCAAGATCATCGTGGTGACGAAGTAGTTGAGACGGTCGACGGGGTCGTCGAGCGAGTGCGGACGCAGCCAGCCGGAGATGGCACGCTCCAGGAAGGGCACACCCAGCATCCTGCAATCATTCGGGGTGGAGGGCGTGGTAGAGGGCGGTCGCGACAATAGCCGGAAGCGGGATGGGGAGGGGTAGGTCACGGTAGAACGGGGGTGGACACGGTAGGAAAGAGTGGCAGAAAGCAATCGATCATGTGGTCATGATGAAATGAAGGGGAGAGAGAGAAGGGAGAAGAGGAGGGCTATCGGCGATAAAGAAACTGTGAAATGATCGGAGGGGCGGAGCTAGATGGAGGAGAAGGAAGATGGAGGAGAGAGGAGGAGAGAGGAGGAGACGACAGGGAGGGAGGAGGGAAGAGGATAGGCTCGTCAATGAGAGGGGATAGTACAATTGGAAGAGAGCAGATCAGATGGGGTAGAGGACTGTCTCTCAGAGTGGAGGGGAGTTGCGCAATCGAGGGATGGGGAGTTGTGGGAGAGGGACACTCGGAGGTCCCGAGTCTCGACTAATCCATACCCGATAGTTGGGAACGGATCTGGGGGTAGATCAAGGGTCCTCTCGTCTTTCGGAAGAGAATTGAGCGGGTTCATAACCCAAGTTGCAGAGTAAGATCAAAGACAGAGATAAGATATCAGGAATGACCCGCGGGCAGAGTTTGCTGAAGCGAACCTTCACCTCTCTCTCTCCATTTCGGCGCCCTTTCAAGTATCCGCGCGCCGTTCCACTGCTAAGGGCTTGCACTTTTGCACGAAGCAATAGGGCACTATTTTCGAAAATCACCATCAGGTCTCTGGGGCGTAATCAACACTTGATTAGATTAGATAATATTAGATAAGATATGGTTGAGACTCCGAATGATTGTTAGGTAGAGAGACCAAAGCGAGCGATTGCCAGGTTAGAAAAAAAAAACTCGAGGCTCAATCTACTCAAGATAAGATTAGATTAGATATGGTCGAGATTCGGAATGATTGGCGGTGAGAGGGAGCCAGGGGACCAATTTGGGGCTAGTACTCAGCCCCAATGGCATGGGATCGGGAACAAGCCAAGATCGAGAGTAGTGAGTACACCTTTCCAGTGCCAGAACGTCAGCTACACGAGAAGGATGGCTACTGGTCAGTGTACAAACAGATTCGCCCCGCTCTCTCTCTCTCTCCCCGTTGGTAGAAATCTCTCGATTCGCATAATCTCTGGCTTTCTCAGACTTTTGAGAGACAGCAAAGTGGAGAGGGTGCCTGCCATCTCCTCACAATAGCTGATTATGCATTCAGAGGGGAGAGAGGGTGCATCTTGGATCATCGCAGATGGAAAAGCAAGATGGAGAAGAGAAACGGAAGTGAGAAGTGATTCATTGGCACATTTGGGGCTGCCACACAGCCTGTGACCCTACGAGGGGCTGCTACACAGTTCTAATCCCCAGTTTCCGCACGTAGAACCAAATGTCAGATGGGAGCGAGTCGAGAATGTCACAGGTTCACTGATTCTTGACGTTGATAATGGAAGAGATGGGAGATAAGGATGACTGATAGTGATTTGGAAAGACAGTTGGGAAACCGACTCGTGCTTTGTGCTCTGGGGATCGAATCGGTCTCCTAAGACCCCCGAACAATGCATGACTCAGGCTAGATCACTGATTCATCTAATGGAGGGATGGGAATGGGTGTGAAAAAGTGAGAAAAGAAGAGATATTTCTCCAATTTTTCTATGCCATTCCCAGAGAGCACTTAGAGGGGCAGAGATCAAAGACAGTTGAGGGAAAGATGAGGAAATGCTAGAACGGCAGTGAGAGATAGGCCCATGAATGGAGGGGAGGGAGCCGTTCACTCACTCGGACAGAGGGTAGGCCCTATATTTGAGAGGCAATGAGGGGGCAGCGGGACTGACCAGGGGGTCTCCCTCTCCCTCTCGAGACGAGAGAGGGAGCGGAGGGCAGAGAGCAGAGACGCCGCAGATGGGGTGAGAGAGCGTGCGGATTGGAGAGAGCAACCAGGGGTCAGCGATCAATGAAGAGGGAGGACTGTGTGTGTGTGTGTGTGGTTGGGGAAGAAGGAAGAGGGGACGCGAGGCCCCGGATGGTCAGAAGATCAATAGAGTACCGTAACCCTACCGTACCCTCCTCACAGTGCGTGTTAGCCCATGAGATTGTCCAGTCCGTCTCAGCTATTCTACCTCTTTGTCTAGGCCATTTCGAGTGTGGTCAGCGAAGGAGGAAGGGATAGTCCATGAAGCAACTCCCCGAGAGGAGACAGTTTGCATTCTTCCCCCAAACTCCTTCCCTATCCTCGCTTCGGGGCACTCCCCCACAACATGCCCGGTTACCGTGCTAATTGAGAAAGGTTGAAGAGCAGAAATTCCGACGACAAGTAACGGGGGAGCAATATGGTAGGTCAAAGTGATGGCGTAAGGCAGTTTGAATTCTTCCCTCCTCCTCTATCCTTGCCTGGGGTACTCCCCAACATCTCAACTCATTAAGGTAGGCTGAGATGGAAAATGGCGACGAGAAGCCACGGAATATGGTAGGTCAAAGTGACCGAGAGAGGGGACAGTTAGCCCTCTCTCTTCCTCCCCCTTCCCCTCTATCCCCCATCCTTGCTTTGGCACACCACACTCCCCCACCCCGTCGGGGACAGTTTTACGAGCGGCCAGGGCATGCAAATAGAGAGCGGAGTCGCCTCTGTGATAGCGGCAGAAGGTGTGAAGATGATTTGAGGATTTGAGGAGAAGAGGAAGAAGAGGAGGTGGAATGGAGTGGAGGAACTGATAGCAAGGTTGGGAACGATTGACCACTCGCCTACTCGCAAGGAACGGTTCAGCGCGAGAAAGAGAGACTAATAGGCAGAGGACAGATGAGGTTCTCAGCGAAGCGATCCAAGACTCGCGGCATAAATAAGACCCCCAAAGAGAGGATGGATCACAGGCGGTTTGAAGACACCGATAGGACCGAGATTAGTTTACGACCAGACATCCCCTCTTCTAGCTAACTGTACAACTGTTCCTCTCTCCCTCTAATCCAGCAAGGACAGTGATGGATGCACAATCGCTTTACATCTGAAAGAGAGGAGAGGATAGGAGATGACAGTGGGGAAGAGGAGGAGAGGGGACGAAAAGAGGAATAAGAACGATGTGAGAGCAGATGTCGAATACCATTGAACAGAGGGGGATCGGAGACGAGAAGGGGGAATGGAGTGATGAAGAGGGAAGAGAGGTCTGGAATGCTAATGCTTTGAGAAAGGTCTGTGATCCAACGAGAAGTGAGAAGTGTGGAGGGATAGTACACACTAGAAAATGTATGTGACACGTAAGTTAGAAGAGTACCATAGCAAAATTCAAGATCAATTTCGAAATAGGGATAGTGACCTCAAGATAAAGGCATCTTCTAATAGAAAAGACTGATCTGAGTCCAGAAAGGCGGGAAAACCCGGATTAGACCTGCCTACTCTACCCTACGTGATCGAGAGTAAGTGGGGATAGGCGGGGGAGGCCACTCCTTCCCAAGTAGATCAAGATGACCCTGTCTGATTGGGTGAGAATGATGGGGATCAGAGGGATGGAGAAGAGGGCAGATTATCTCATGAGAGGGGAGAGGAGAGAGGGGAGGAACGGGAGAGAATGGCTGCGCAGAGAACGTTCACTGGTCAGGCAGAGAGAGGATAGAGTCCATTTGCATACTCCCCTCCCTTTCAGAAAGGAGAGAGGGGTACTATTTCAACGCCAACGAAAATCGGGCGACTGCTAAGATGCGAAGAAAGTTCTGTGATTCTAGCGAGAAGTGAGAAGTGAGGGGGATTGTATACTAGAAGGTGAGAAAGTGAGAAGAGTACTTCGACGACAATAAGCGAATGTCTCTCGATTACACCCTCCGATCAAAATTTGCGGGCACCAACGATAGAACTAGAATCCACCTGTCACTGGGAGTTACCAATCGGAATCTCAGTCAATTTAGCCTTTCTGAAGGGTAATGGGTCCCCAGAGGGTGCAAAAACACTCACGAGGCGACAAGCAGGGAACTCTGATTATCCCCACAGTCTCTTCGCACCCCCCCCCCTGCAAATAGAAGGCTGAGAAGAGTGGGGAAGAGAGGGAGGCAGGGGTGAAATGATACTAATGAATGGAAGCTCGCGCACCGCTCCCTTTCATCAAACGCAAACATTAAGGGTGAATCTGGGGACGATCTGAATCGAGAAGCGTGCGTGATAGACCTCTCGAGTGATCGGGTTACGGTAGCCAACTATTGATCGTTTGGAGTACTGTAGTCAGGATTACGGTAGAATCAGGGAAGCCTCGACTCGATCAGGATACTGTAGTGCCTTTGATACTGTATGCTTATGTGAACATGAAACGCCGCAGCATATTTGAAATTCAAACTTATTCGGAAGAAGAGATGGATGATGACTACTATTGAAAGGACGCAAAAAAGCGTTCATATCTGATCACTCAATGGGAAATTTTGTGCTGAATCAAAAGGATTCCGCAATTCGAATCTCTTCTCTTTTGAATTGCAGATGAACGATAGGGATAAGGAGAAGGGAGAAGAGAGGGGGACTGATTTTGCATGCTGCAGGGACAATCACTTCACCAGCCATGACACGTTTGTGACTTCGCAGAAACCACCGCGAGTTGCTACAGAACAGAATTCACCTTCTCTTTCAGCTATTATGCACAGCCTGATAATACTGGGAAGCAGAGAGACTAGGAAAGTAATGAAGAAGAAGTAAATGCCTCTGATTACAGTAAGCGAGAGTTGCATTGTGATTCCGAGATCTTCTGCCTCTCTTCGAATGCCAACCTCTCTGTCCAGCCCAAGAGACAAGAGTGAACGCACAATGGAGAGAGTCGGATCATTACTCTGACAAACATCTGAGATCTTTGCCACGTCGAACCTGTCAATCATCCGTCCGCTCTTTCATCTAAGTTCGCCTCAAATTTGTCCCCCTCCCTCTCCCCTTTTCTTCCTTTTGGCTTATTTGTTTGTGATCCACTCAAGAATTCGGCGCGATTGATACAATCTGGATCAAAATCCGGGAAGAGATAAAGGGATATTTATCAGAGAAGCGGGAACGAAAGGGAACAGAGAAGAAACGTGGCGAAAGCTAGGGGGGATTGATGATGTTGATCGGTGTTTTATAGTTCCTTCAGGATCGTTTATTGCTCTATGATTTCCATCGAAGAGAGCGTGTGTACAACAATAGAGAAGACGTTTACGACCGTGTTGTATTACGTAATACTTGAAGGATGTTTTCTGCAGTTCCAACATTGTTTCATTTTGAATCTCTCAACACTGTGAAAGTGCCTTACCGTAGCCGAATGCGGCTGAACACCTTTTTGAGCTCATGGGAATACAAGAGAGAGTGTGCAAAAGAATTATGCTAGCTAGGGGAATCGAACCCATGACCTTCTGATCACGTGGCGGGTGCTTTCACCACTAGGCTAAACCCTCGATATTCCACTAACCCCGAACTCAGGATATGTTCTTTGGGCGCGGCACCTCTCACTGCTCCCTTTCGCCAAGCACTATTCTAGTGTCCCCTTTTCTCCTGGAGCACAAAGGGAGGAACACGCAGCCGATGTGCACTTTCACAATGATCAACAAATTACAGGCCATAATGACGTAACGGAACTTATTTTTATATCAGAACAAGCGAGAATCACTGTTGTGTTCACAGTTCGGCATACAGATCAGTCATGGAAAACAGAGAACCTACCATGTTTTCCTCACCACTAACATTTGGAAAGTTCTTGTTGACCGTTCATGGTAGATCGTCTTTCATCTCTCATTTCGTGACGTATGAGATGGAAGATTAGCTGGATGTTCCCCTCAAGAGCTGTGAGGAGATGGGAAAGCACTCTCTTCGATGTCTTCCCACTCACCGATCGATAAAAATGAGCCCTCCTCGGCTCTTTCGATGATCTCTTCCCCAAAAGAAGTAAAGGCTGGCTCAGGAAAGTGGTTCAATTACGTCAACAATACGGTTCTGTAGCTATAAAAAAGAAGGTTGGCATTTGTTAAGTTGATGTTGATCGGCCGATGTAAGCTGGTCGGTCCCTCATCACCCATCTTCGCCCCTCTCGCGTGTCATCATTGTTAACGAAGGTATTGGGAATGTCAAAAAGGGGCGGGTGTGTGTCCACGGCAACGGAGGCTCCTCAAAGAATCGATGGCGATACTCAGATTTCTCTGTATCTCCCCTTTCCGGCTACTCTCTGACGTTGTCTGACTGGTTAGAAATGATGAGAGTCCCTCAGAGAATCAGGCGGTCGCTCGATACTCAGCCAAGCAGCGTAGGGGATGCACTCTCTCTATCGTATCTCATTCACGCGTCTCTTTCGCCCGTGAAAGGTCCATTGACGCTTCTCGTCTGGTCCTAGGATGACACTTTTTCTGTCTCTTCGTTTCCTCCAAAGTACAACCACCTCTTCCTTTCCTTGATCTCTCGGCAGTCAGAGAGCCTAATCAGTGCTAGTTCAGAGTCTCTCAATGGAGGCAATCAGCCCTCCTGACGGGCGAGTCACCCACTTCGACTTCTCTAAGATGCAACCTTCGATCTGGGAGAGGATGTTCTCGTGGCAAGTAAGCTAATTTTTCAGTTTGCTTGCGATGACAACGCTTTGTGTGGTTCACTGGTAAGGCCGGATGACTACAGTACCTCTAGTAGCTTTTCCCCGCTGGTTTCCTACCTCACTCCCCAGTGGGAGATCAAAGTTGCCGACAGGGGATCACTGGGAAAACTTTTGGGAGACCATTCCCTCAACACCAGTGGTCACCTGCCCTTTTGAGGTTTTCTCCACTGGGGAGTCAAGTGGGGGCCAGGTAAGAAAACATCGGAAATGTCAAAGACCCTAACGACCAATACTTTCTCGTGGCAGGGCCTGTTCTGCTTCGCGGCTCTCTGGCCGTCGTCCAAGGCACTGAGCTACATTGTGAACATGGAGTCGATGCCGAACAGAATACGGTAAGTCGCATTCTTTCAAAACTAACAGAAATGACATTTTCGAAACTAGAAGAGTACGGTAAGGTACTTTCGCAATTGACATGATATGGTAATAGTCAATAACTTTTGTCATCATCTGAACTAACAGAATACGGTAAATGGCTTTCAAAGTTACGGTATGCTTCGACTACGGTGAGTATCTCTCAAAAGTGGGGGATTACGGTAACTGCCTAATCGATACTTACAGTATGTACTCGTTCCTGATCGTCTGCACGACTCAACTGCTCAGTCTGGCGACGTTCGTGAGGACGGATGAGAAGGACGAGGAGGAGATTCAGAGTGAGAAAATGAAAAAAAAACACAAAAGAAAAGGAATTTTTATATGATTCCACACCTTTTGTGGAAATCTGGACAAAGAATATTATGCAAACATCATTATTTCGAAAATAAAATGAAAACATTACTGTTTGGATGAGAAGGATGAGGAGGAGATTCAGAGTGAGAAGATGAATTTGTTTTTGTTGTTGAGTTCTGACGCTTCCTGGGGGCTATCGGAACAGTGTCTTGTTTCTCATGGCAAAGGTGCCAAGAGAGGTGAGAAGTTCGTGAGAACGGATGAGAAGGATGAGGAGGGAATTCAGAGTGAGATGTTGATGGAATATGATTAAACACCTTCTACCTCATATTTTCGCAATTTTTAAAACCTCATTATTTCGTTCGCGAGAACGGATGAGAAGGATGAGAAGGAAATTCAAAATCAGGAGTTTATTGATTATGTTTCCACACCTTCTATTGCATTCTGTAGTGCGAAAAGTATGTCAATTTCGAGTTATTTTACAAATTTTACAATAACTAAGTGGACCGCAGTCTCTAAGGGATATCTGTGCTTACCAGTAGGAAAGATAGTGTAACTGATTACCAAAAAGGCGCAAAAATCGATATTTACAGTATGTGGAGTACGGTAAGTGGCTCTTAATATCAAACCAGTCTTCTCCAGGATTCCAAGAGATATGCACGATCGCTCTCTCCTACTTCTTCGTCTGGCTGCTTATCCACTCTTCCATCCTCGCTCTCATCCCGCAACTGCACTTCATCAGCTGGTCGTCTTCCGCCATCTACACGGTCTTCTTCGGTGTGCACACGGTAAGATTTCATTCTTTTTCAAGGAAAAAAGTCAAAGTTTACCGATTTTTTAAACACTTTCGATCAAATTAGGCCTGATATAGCACTCACTGATATTCGAACGGCGAGTACGTGTAATAGAGAAAGTACGTATATACGGCATTCTTCGGTGCGCACACGGTCAGTTTAGAATAGTTCGAGTGATTATTGAATGATTAAAACGAATTTGACGCATTTAGCCTACTCTAGACGTGTGACGTATTCATGTGTCGTCGCTCTTTTTCTTGCTTCCATTACCGTAACCTACATCCATTTCCTCCCTACCTCATGTCATCCTCTTCCATTTCGAGAGAACGGGCAGAGTGAAGTGACGAAACAAATTTCTCCCTTTCAGTTCATCTTCTTCCGCATCGTCAACGACGCCAACAAGAACGCCGTCGACTACCACCCGGCCGTCCTCATCCTCCTGCACGTCTTCCTGTTTGGACTATGCGCCGTGGTCAGTCAATTCAAAGTCTAAATTTTTTTATTAGAGTCCTGACTAAAGAAGAGTAAGGAGTAGGTGTGGAGGAGGGTTGAACACGCTTATCCTCATGGTCATGCACATCTTCCTGTTCGGGCTCTGTGCAGTGGTTAGTTTATACGGCGTACCCAATATTCCAACTCAGTCTAACTAGTGAAAGGAGCCTGGGAACACCAACAAACTTCCGATTCGAGGAGATTTGGGCTCATTTCGAAGTTAGCTAGATTCGTTTCTGTTCCTTTTTACTCACAAATGAGCTTGAAGAGGAACGGTAGGGAGAGATCTTCTTCTCAATAACATTCAACTTCGCAGATCTTCCACTTCCACCGCAAGAATCGTGTTGGAGAAGCGTATGATACGGAGGAGGAGGTACTGTAGCTTCTTGTTATTTCAAAACACTATTTTGAATCGAGCCCTTCAATCTGCACTTTTGAGCTGATACAGAACCATGTTGTTCAACGCTTCGAGTCTCAGGCCTACTACGACATCCTCGCTCGTCGCTGTTCCTTCCTCATGATGGTCTACTATGGCGTGTTCTCTGCCTGCACTCTCACCTTCGTCGGCATTCACTGGGCTATTGGAGAGAACTCGCTGTTTCTTGAGACCGTGGTGAGATTGGGTACTGAAATGAGACTCGCTCAATCGCTTTATAAGTGATCTCTCAATTGGAGACTGACTTCTCACTTGGGGCAAACAGACCCGGAAGTGTAACAGGGAAACAATCGTGCAGACGGTAGGCAAGCCTCAGACAAACATGTGAAACGTTCAGTCAAGCATGTGAAACTAAGAAATTCGTAAAAAAATTCTTCGAAATAGACAATAGACCACATCAGATGTACGTCCTTCTCATCGTCGGTGCTCCCACCTTTCCTTAACTTTCTATTGACTTTCCATTTTTACTTTCTATTTTTATTTCTATTATTTTTCGTTTGGAGTCTTTATGGCCCCTCAATGCACTAATGCATCGTGTCGCTACGCTCTGGGGGCAAGCAAAGTAGTGACAAATGCCAATGGATGTACTTCAGATGTACGTCCTCCTCATCGTTGGCGCTCCTTCTACTCTCTGCGCCATCCTCAGACCGGATAGAGATGATGAGGAGGATCTCCCGATTAGAGAGGACATGGAGGAATATGAAGCCATGTGATTCTTCCCTTTCCTCTCCTTTGCACCCTCTCCCCATTCACAAGGCCTAAAACAAACCATTCTTCCCCTTCATACTCATTCATCCCCATTACCTCATCCTATCCAGAATAATGCAAAACGATCAACTGTTTCCCTGTCATAATTGCACCACATTTTCTATCAAAGAATTATTGAAAGAGGAGTTCCGTCGTGAAATCGGCGATTTGAGGATTCGTCCTCTTCCCTTATCCCCATTCACGCACTTCCATGTCCCTTCCCAGACCTAATACGATACATTCCATGCTGTTCCCCTTTGAACCATAATTGTCCATCTCCTTTTCGCCTAATCTCATGCATTCAAACAGATTCCAACTCAACATTGTCCCCTTTATCGATTGCGTCATGAATTGATGTTGTTAGACAATTGACACGGCACAAAGGAGGGGAGACTAATCTGGTGGAACATTCGGTATCAAAAGTTGAGAAGTCAAAGATGGATTGATCGATTGAACCACTGAACGAGCAGTGCATTGCACTTTGTAATGACCACTGGGGTCACAATGGGAGAATGCAGTCTGGGAAGGGAACACAATGGGGATGGTCAAAGGAACTCTTGTGAATGCATAGCATCACTTGCACTACTCTGTATGCGACTCGGGGAAGCTCAGGCAGGTATAAATAACTGCAGGTATGAGGGATACAGCAACTCATCAATATCAGAAATAGATGGATCACAGAGAGTTGAATGTTGGGGCTAAATGAAGTTGGATACATCTGGTGTTACTGGTCTACTTTCAATAGTTCAGCAGAACGGTAGTAGTGAAGATACTTGGCATCAATATTCGGATGGAAATTGCATGAATTGAATATGAGAAGAGAAGATTAGCGTTTCAAAGAAAAGAGACAGAAGACGTGTCGGTGGTAAGAGCTACCGGGGAATAGAAAAGCTTTGAAGAAAGATAATAGTGGTTGTTCAAAGGACCACCAGGACAGGGGAGAGGCAGAAAAGGGGATTGCAAATGGAAGCCAATGAATGAACATGACTAATGTTGTTCAACAGAACATACGACAAGAAGAATAGAATCGATAGATTAGAGATGAGGGAGGAGTCACGCAATAGGTGTGAACAACGGACGAGGGATTGTAGTGGGTATGCTACTGAACGGAGACAAGGGGATTAGAATCAAAAGATTAGGAATCGGGGGAGGGATTAATTGGGGTGAATAACGTGAGAATCATAATAAGAATCCTGGAAGGATCACAATAGAAGTCACTCAAAAGAACAGCTGAGAAGGGGATCACAATTGAGAACGTTGAGAAGGGGATCTGGGAAAGTTGCGAAATAGGAGAGAACATCGGACAATACGGACAGGCGGACGGGTAACGTGGACGGTTGGCAACGGACGATAGACAGATGACGGGCAGAGCTACATCAACTTCATGGATTTCTCCTTCAGGAACTCCTCCTTCCAGTTACTGTAGGTCTCGTTCAGGTTTGTATGGGTGAAGATGGGTGTGGAGAGCAGTTCGGAGGCCGACGGACGGACCTCCGCATCGATCACCAGCATCGTGCGCATCAAAGAGTAGTAGTGGATGTCATAGAAATTTCTCGGATCGTAGAGCTTCTACAATTGATACTTGAGCATAGTGTAGTGGTGAAAGCAGCAGTTACTCTATCGGAAGAACGTGGGTTCGATTCCCCTGGCATCACTAAGTCTTTTGCAGATACCGTCTTGGCGTACAAACTCACTCGGAACGGGGGACACTTCACAACGGGGTCCCTGCCTGCATTCAGGACCAGTTGCTCAGTGCCGTTGACGAGACCAAGACAGACGAAGTTGGATCTGCTGCAATTATAGCCTACACAATTCCATTATCCAGGAGACAGAAAGCCTGAGGTGGCAAAAAGGAGAAAATAAGATATACTTACTCTGTACCACGAGGTCGTTCGAGTACTTTCTGAGGGAAGAGCCCGAGGATGGCTTCATGCTGTAGGAGAATACCCTGCGAAGGAATATTGGTCTCAGATATCCGAATTCAGCCATTTTGAGCCCATTTTGTGACTAATACTAATAACTGACCATATCCGATGTATTGTCGAAGAGGATGTCCTTCGTGTTCAAGTAGTAGGCCACGCAGCCGATCGACCAAATGTCCGCCAGACGAGTCACTCGGCCTCCTGTAATGATCGATAATTACGATAGATCGTTGACATTTTGATCCTATGAACCCCTCCAGACAATGTATCCTTAGCCAACTAGGGAGAAGGATCAAGTGACCGGAAGTCACTCACTGAAGCAGGCCTCAGGCGGGCGGTAGTGGATCGTGCATGCAGTACGATCGAACAGCTCATCTTCGAGAGACGCCGAGTTGAAGTCGATTATGCGAATGTCGGCGCATGCAGGGACCTCGATACCCTAAATTCAATTGATAACTTCATCAATAAAATAGCACTTCTCTGAAGAACTATTGGAATAAAACAAAGGAAATACCTCGAAGATGGTTTCTCTTCTCGATCTGACGAACAAGACGTTCTCAGGCTTGAAGTCGAGGTGAGCCACGCGAGCGACCTGCGAATTTAGACTAATTAGACCTGACAGGCATCTCATAAGCATATCTGATAAGCGGACGCTCTTTCGGCATAGATAACGATCAAATGATCGTGTGAAGTGAAGAGAGTCAAAGATCAAAGATCACCTCGTGAAGGTACTTGAAAGCCTTCAGGATCTGCTGGACGATAATGAAGCAGAGGGTCGTGGGCAATCCCGTCTTGTTACCTTCCTGAATTCCCCATCTTCAGCATGACCTTGTATAATCTAGGATGTTAAGACTGGCTGAACGCTGGACCATTCTGGGGTGAGGGTGAATATGAGGGGAAACGACTAATCATCTCTTCTTTCTTAGAAGTTGATTGAGAATCCTCACCACCACCGTGTAGTACGACCAATACTGCGTGCTTTTTGCGAGTGACAGGGCATTCATTCGAGGGAAAGCTGAGTTGGAATTCCTCACCACGAACGTGTGTACACTACTCGACTGCAGTGCAGAAGTAAACGAAATTTCGTCCGGTGCGCCTATTCTATCAATCGATGTGCATTTTCAATGATTTCTGAAGATATTTAAGAGATTCCTCACCACGAACGTGTAGATGCTGCAGCCATATCTATCCATGGCCGTGCACAGATAGTTCTTCTTGTTGATGATGATGTGGAATGAGTTGCGGTGCTTCGCAATGTACTTCCTGAATTTGTCTTCTCTTTTTCTAAAATTGAGATGTCTGCATGAGTACACTATGTTTTCATTGGTATTTGATCTTGTTAGTTCTTCTATTGTTTTTGGTACTAGGTCGGATGAGAGCATTTGGATGATAAGCTACTTGATGAGCACCTAATGAAAGCGAGAGAACAACTGTTACTTAGAAGACGGAATATGCAAATGTTGCTCATCCAGTAGGCTATCATACGAATGCTCTCATCCGACCTAGTGTCTTGTTTATGGTTGCAGACTCATGCATCAGGAGTGCTATCAGTAATGGTTATGAGCGAATCCAATGAGTGTTTCTTGCACTTGTCATCTCTTCTATTAGCTACTCCGATTGGCAAAGTTGGTCTTACTTTCCCCGTCCTCCCGGAGCCCTCTCGATCGCGTCGATCACATCCAACTCACGTCTAGTCGACGGAGAGGCTGGCTCGATCTTAAAGGAGTTATTGATTCATCTCCTCGGTCTCTCTCTCTATCGTCTGACGGCTCTTCAGACGGCTAGAGAAGTCGTATGAGTAGTTAGAGGCAGAAAAAATCTCCTAGGCAACGCTTGTTCGATCTAAAGGAACTTCATTGATTAATTCTATCTTTCCATTCGCTCTCTATCCGGTCAGACGGCTAGATAAGTCTTGTGAGCAGTCAGACAATCCCCTAGGCAACGCTGGTTCGATCTGAAGGGACTTCATTGATTAATTCTATCTTTCCATTCGCTCTCTATCCGGTCAGACGGCTAGATAAGTCTTGTGAGCAGTCAGACAATCCCCTAGGCAACGCTGGTTCGATCTAAAGGGACTTCATTGATTAATTCTATCTTTCCATTCGCTCTCTATCCGGTCAGACGGCTAGATAAGTCTTGTGAGCAGTCAGACAATCCCCTAGGCAACGCTGGTTCGATCTAAAGGGACTTCATTGATTCAATCCCTCTTTCTCTCTCAAGCCTGCCAGACGGCTCGAGAAGAGCAGTCAGGCATCACCTAGGCAACGCATGAAAGTTGGGGCTCTATCTCATTTCCGAGAAATCGATGTGGTTCTTACTAGCAACGGCGGCAAAGGGCGTCAATGAGAATTCGAGGAAATAGTGATTCTGTGAAGGTCTCGTGACGATTCAAATCCTGCCCTGTTAGAAAAAATCCATGATGACATTCCTCTTGAACTCCAGGAAGTTCACGATTTTGTCTGTAAATTTATCGACAATCACCTTCATAGCCATGATTCGATCATTCGATCCCGTGTCGGTCATCGTGTACACCGTTGCGAACGTTCCCTGGCCGATCGGGTAGTCGAGTTCGTCTGAAAACATCCGGTCTTCTACCCATTCAATACTACATCGTAGCAAGACGAGCCTCCTATCAGCGAATTGATGTTGAATAGGAACTTCTTGGAAAGCAGGCCCAACAAAACCGCTCTGATAAATGGGGTCAGACATCCAAGAAGTGCCGGACTTTCGAAATTCATCATATCAGCAACGTTTTGAAACATGCATCGTTCATACAATTCCTCGCTAATAAGCGTACCCTCGTCAGTGTGCCGTCGATGTTTCCACCACAGTGATTCATTAGGATCTCTTGAAAAACCGCGCACTCTCTCACTTTCGCACGCTCTCTCACTCACTGTCGACTCTAACAAGCACCTATTCGATATTCACAAATATCCGTGGAAACATGCAACACCGTCGTGAAAGCGGATTCTAACGAGGAGCTGGTGTGGTTCCGTGAGCTCTGCGATTCTAGAGCGACCGAGACTTTGATTCCTTCCAACAAGTAACTACCCTGAAGCCCAATGCAGAGTGCCTGGGATACAACTGACGAAAATCGAATGGGAAACAGAGGAAACTAACATCGACCATTGAGCTTCGCTCCCTGGAGTGATTTCATGGTGGTTCCTTTGAAGATCTCCATTCCGTGTCTATCCGTGTACATCACTCCACCGTTCAGCAGCTTCTTTTCGAAAGCGTCGAAGGTGGCCTGCGACTTGCTTATCAGATTTGGATTTGAAACCAATCATCAAGAGATAAGAAGTCAAATGAGACGATCCAAGCCCCTTCCTGATACCCATCTTGATCTGCACCTCAAAAGCGAAACCTCAAAAACACAGATAAGTTCATTCATTCATTCATTCATCAAGAGAAGGCCACTGATAGAGCTGAGAGAGATTGTGAGAGACAATGAAAAACCTACGAAGCGCACTTACAGTAGTGAGTAAGTTGGGATTCGGAACTCGAAAACAGCGCTTTTTTCCTGCCTCACACTGTCTCTAACCTCCAAAATGATACGGTAGGCGCTCCTAGTGCCTTCCTAGAACCTTTGTTATCCTAGTAGAGGCAAAATAGGTGACTCCTCCTCCAAGAAACTCTGAAGACTTGCGTGACTACTATGGGCGCACGTCACTTATTGTTGAGACGCCGTTCTCTCGCTCTCTCAGTTCAGCACGCTCTCTCGCTCTGTCTAACCAACTATGAGATGTAGTGAAAGCCAGTCGATATTATTGAGTAACTCACCCTTTCAGCGAACGAGAACATTACCGTAGGAGAGGAGGGAATATTAGTGATATTAGGAATGGTAAAAGGCGAGGGAAAGAGGAGGCGTTGATAAGGGTGTCTTGGCGTGAAAAGGACGGATTAGCCAAGAGGAGCGAATAGAACACCACCAGATTCAATGATCTGGCTTGCTTTTCTGAGATGAGAGAGAGAGAGAGAGAGAGAGAGAGAGAGAGAGAGAGAGAGAGAGGGAGGAGCATGTCAGAAACGAATGCTGAGATTCACTCGGGGCTAAATAATGGAGATGCATTAGTCACTAGGATGCATTGGAGGAGCACACATTTGCATTGAGACGAGAGGGAGCAGCGGGGCTTTTTGAAGGGCCGAAAACAGAGGATGAGGCTCTCTCGAATTAGCTTTCTCTCACATAGGTCAGTCAGCACGTGAATATCTGCACTTGATTACCTTCTTCTTGCCCCAGATAGTGCTCCACTTCAGCATTGTTCGTTGATTGGTGGAAGAACAGAGGAGAGATGACAGTAGTCAACGTCGACTGAAGTCGAGATACGAATTGAATGAGGCCTAGAGGGGGCGTTTTCAAATAAGAGAAAGGGATTGATAAGAAAAACGGAAATTGAATAGCGGTGGCCGAATCGCAAAAACGCTTCCCCTTTTCCCCGAATTCCCCTTGGTTACGCTGGCCTTTCATGGCCATTCGTAAATCTCGTACAACTGACAGGCCCCCTCTTTCTCCCGAATGGAAAAGAATCGGAATCGGGGCAAAAAAGAAGGCAAAAAGCTGAAATGTAGTGTGCAAACGTATCAAAAAAGAGTAGGAATGCTTTTATCAACGCCAGTGAAAATGTAGTGTCCCATGTCGGTATTATCTTATCGCTCGAAAGCGAGAGAGATGGGGTAGGGAGCCAAGGGGAGGGATTCACATTGGGATGATGTCAAAGCTCACGGGCGAGTATCGAACTGGGGATGGCTAATCAATAACTACTCTCCTCATTTCACACACTCTCACAGCGGTCAGAGAAACGAGAGAGCACACGAAATGAGGAGAGCACGCTCTTCATTAGTCATTCCTAGTATCGAAGAGACGGGAACTGGGGCTACTCAATATGGAAGTGTGACTGTAGTAGTCGAGTATGGTAGATAGGCTACAGTAATCGTGGACATTATGCATCGGGAAATCTCGGGTGGGCAACAAGTACGAATGGGTAGACAAGCACTGGGTGGTGGTGATAGTAACAAGTAACGAAATCGGCGCATACTAAAGGGGCAGGGGGGCTCATTGGCGGCCCATGGGCTCGGCCTGGGTGCCGGCCTCGGGACTCTCAGCGGGTGTGTCCCTAGGAGCAGCGGCTGGAGCCGCGGGCCACTGCATTGGGGGTACATCGAACTGGACTGGGGGATGCTGTTGGAAGATCCGGGGGTTGTTCCAGCCATTCTGGATGCACTCATCCTTCAAGGCCTCAAAATCACAGATACGAGCGGGAATCGGGGCGAGAGTGTTGATGGGTTGGTGTGTGGTAACATCGAAGAGAACTGGGGCGAACTGGATATTGTGCGGGTTATCGATAGGGCCGTTGAGATCAGGGACGAAACCGCCATTAATGAATGCGGGATAGATCGGCTGGTGTGCACCTTGATTGAAGTCAGCAAAAGGTTGATAATGGACGGGAGGAGCTACGAATGCGGGATCACCGAAGGAATTCTGCTCAACGGGGGCATCAAAGAACTGATTTGCATGAACAACAATAGCAGGATCGAAATCCATTGCTTCGTCAATGGGAATGGGGTCTACTGGGGCAACAATATGGGCATCATTGGCAAAGAAAGCATCAATCTGCATATCTTCAGGAGCTACATCAACAATTGGTAGAGCATCATTAGGTGCCACTACGGGGGCGTCTACCTCCATCGCTACGGGATCAGCGTTCTCAACTACTACAGGAGCTGCAGCTTGGACTGGAGCGACAATGTGGCTAATGGGCAGTAGGACCGCTCCTTCGGCCGGAACAGCCTGCTCTGGGGCGATAAAGTGCGGGAACGGGGGCTGAGCCCAGTCTGGGGTGATGGTGGAGTAGTGATTATCCTGAGGAATGGGGATGGGAGGGCGGTACTGCGGGTACGGGTTGGGTTCGGGAGGGGGAGCTCGGTAATTGATCATCATGAGGGCTTTCTTGAGCAACTTTCTGGCTGATGGGCGACGAAGGTTGTCGACAGTGAACATCCAACCGACTAGACAGCCGTAGTCCTTCTCCACTTGACTCTTGATGTAGTTGTTGAAGTAGTGCTGGAAGAGATGGGGTTACGGTAAGCTATGCTATTCTGCTATTCAGCTTGCTATTCAGCTAGGGAAGTGATTGTAGGGGGACTTTTCACTCTCTTTTGAGTTAGGCAGAAGGCTGAATGGAATAGTTGATGAAAAGAGTTGAGAAGATAACTCACGTAGAGATAGCGAGGAGGAGCGGCTTCTCTAATGGTAGCTTCAGAGAACAGAAGCGTGTTGTGCTCGAAGCCGTTGTGACGGACGAAGGGGACTCTGGAAAATGCAAATTAATAAGATTTTGACTTGTCCTAACTGTATTTTTCCAAAAAAGGGCCATTTTGACGAACAATGTAAGACATAAGCACGAAAAATAAGGGAGAACGAAACAAAATGTCTGAAAATGTGAAAAACGTTACCGAGTGCTTGCAGCTTCAATCATTTCCTGTGGGATCTTGCCGAAAGACTGCGTCATTGCGTAGAGGAGTTTCTGGAAATGTCGATTTTCGAAATTTTTATCTAGAAAATTTTTCTCAAACATCTTCAAAAAATGAAGAAATCATAGCAGTACCTCGCACACTATATCAGGGGGCAAAGCATTGTTGGCAGGGAGGAATTCGAATCCTCGCACCATGTAGAAGGCGACCGCTCCCACCGCCCAGATATCGGCGGAGCAAGTGTAGGGCATCTCTGAAATAGATTTGACATTAACCTGCATCGTTCATGATTTTTCTAAAAGTTGTTCCAATTCAAATAGACGTTCAACTAGATGCAAAGCTACAGCAATAGAATGAATTTAAGAAACGAACGCAGGCAGACTTCGGGTGCTCTGTAGGAAGCGATGTATCTGATCGTGTCGCCGATCTTGTTGTGCGGATGGGAAGTGTTGAAGTCGATGATGCGGATGTGAGGAGAGGGAGGGAAGTGACCATCCTGGAACAAAGGGCTTGATTCTCACGACATTCTCCTTAAAAAATCATTCCGAAATCAATCAAAATCATCGCCACCTATCAAAATGTAAACAAACAAACCGGAAACTTCTCCTTGAACAGCACGTTGGCAGGCGAGATGTCGAGATGAGCGATACCGACTTCCTGAAAATTGGGGAATGGTTGAGGTTTGAGCGCATCTCGATGCCACATTCTCATCAGTTAGATCAACAATGGTCTCCACAACACGAAATAAACAACATTTTACCTCATGAAGATACTGAATAGCCTCGAGGATATTCCTGACGACTTCAGCCGCGAAGAGGAGATCAAGGGCTTTGACGTGACACTGAATTGATCTTCTATTCCTGGCTATGTCGTGTTTGTATAGAAAAATGAGAGACTCTGATTCTCATTATTCCTCATCATCAGAATAGAATAGTGCGAAAAATGAGCCCAATTACTGTAATGAGCAGCTGCTCTTCTCGGAGTTGCTCTGTTTTGCTCTTGGAAATTAGCTTTAACGCATTCAGGGAATCCAGTTTCCGACACATAAATGGAGCAAAGATCAAAGATCAACTAACGACAGTTCTGTAGATGGACGGACCGAGCACCTCCATCGCCAGACCGATGTAGGGAACTCCGTTATGGAACATTCGGAAGACACCGTGGATGAACGGGACTTTCGTGCTGGAAACACACAGGTTACTGTAGCACAAATAATATCAATATTAGCTCCTTCAATTATGCCTGTTCCTAATGTGGATGCTCCATGAGATCAAATTAGCGTAATCGTTCGCTAACTATTGCTTGAAAGTAAACTATTGATTGAAAGGGAATGAAAGTTCGAAGTTCGAGTTCGGGTTACAAGTTCGGTTTCTTAGAGATCCAGTGGTAGATGCGGAGTTCGTTGAGACCGTCGTGGTTGAATGGGAGAAACTGAGAAAAATGAAATTTTATTAGTACTTTTTATTAATTTTTGATTTTTGTTGGTAATAGTCGGCTTTCAGTTCTGTTGGTACCGTAATCTGCCAGAGATTTTACATCGATATCAAGACTTGGAGCTGTTTTTGCTCGCTAAAGCGTGGGCTTGAGAGTGCGCAAGGGAAATTACTTTAATTTCCGACCGCACTCTCTTCTCGGGATTCAACAAGATCTATTCGCAGAATTCCCGTGATCAAAAGCGGATGTACAGTCGGTAATTGAATTTCCTGTCCAAATTTGTTGAATAACAATTTTTTTCGTCCAAAAATCTGTGAAAATAGGCATAACGTTAATCTTTGAAGCTAATGCGCATCAGATTAGTAGATGGACGTTCCAGAACGTTGAAGTTCTGAAAAATATAAACCAAATAAGAGAGAAATACAGAGAATCAGACTACATTCTAGTACCTCATTATGGAATCTGAGGCGGCACTGATTCCCTATTAGCGCGGATGCTGAAGAATTCCACCATTATCAAAGATTATCATGGATGATTCATCATAATGCCTCCTGATGCGAAGTGAAGCGGTCTCTAAGGCAGATAATAGCGTCAATCCATTAAAATATCTCACTTTGATGGCCCGATCGTCCGTGTCATTGCCCCAGTGTCGATCCTTCGCCAGACAGACTGCTCCGAATGCACCTCTTCCCACTCCTCGAGAGAGCTCATCTGCAATAAAAATTAGTCGTTCCGAGTCTCTCAAAATCTCCCGGTCAGTTCTCCTTAATTGCCCTTCTCAGCCGATATTAACTGATTCCATTAGAATCATGATAGGGTACGGTAGGATTCCTATATAGTTGCCCTCTTTTTATCCTCTTTCCCCATTCCAACTCAACGACTGATCTCATCTGTTAAAAAATTAAATTCGCCCTTTCTCTTCCTCTTCATCTCTCATTCCATTAGCGTCCTAGGGTACGGTAGGTTTCCCATATCAATCTTTTTCTCGTCTATGTTTTTAGGAATGTTGAGACCCTCTTCATTCCACATCCACTCTCAGTAGCTAGACAGAGGGTGAGAAAAGAGGAAGAAAAAACATTAATGATGCCATTTCCCTTCACTCTCACATCTCCTTGGCATCCATTAGGCATCTAAGGAAACGGGCTCCCATAAGAAAAAAGGTCGAGAAAAAAGCCGATATGGGAAAGCTACCGTACCCCCGAGACTCACATCTCGTCTCGAATAACAACTTTTTGCCCGTCCCATTCCCGTTATCACTCTGTTATCGCAACGGAGAGCACCGGGAAAGGAAGGGAGTCATGGGGTACGGTAGCTTTCCCATATCGGCTTTTTCCTTTGTCATGGGATTCCGTCTCCTTAGCTGCCAAAGACATGTGAGGGAAGGGAATGGTCATCATTGCCCATTTATGATCGCACTCTCTCCATTTCCCTCACTCTCTCCCTGTTCAGACAGAGGAGAGGGAGAGTTAGATCATTGCGCACAATCACTGGGTCTAATGACTCTGCCCAGCGATAATATTGCCCAAATGTGAGAGATTATGGGGTCTAGTACTGGAAATGAGGAAAAGAGGGACTTTGACGACGTGGGGGATGAAGAGAATAGGGAAGGGGAAACACTCACACTGTCCACGATTGACGAAGGTGCCAGCGGTGAGGAATCTGTGAAGGAAGGAGTTGAATTATGAGAGGATGATGTGATGGTAGGAGTGAATTATCGATTTGAATTGAGTGTTTCCCGTATCTCGACAAGTTTTCTACCTACTAGTCCCCAATTCCTTTGTCATAACGCAAAAGGCTCGATCTGCCTCGGAATTGTTAGTCAGGAATGTCAATCAGGAATGAAATTATTCATGAAAGATCAAAAGAAGTATCAAGCCAAACAACAATGATGCAAGTCTGCACATGATTCATTCCTCAGTCAGTCTCGAACAACAATTTTTTGCCCTCCTAGACGTTATTGAGACCGCTCTATTCATGAGAACTTTAGCGTTTTTTGCCCGCACTCAGAATCTAGAAGGCTAGAGATCAGAAAAGGAAACGTTGTTGAGATCATGATGTCACAACTTCCCTAACCCATGACAGAATGGAAAACATCCTTTTTTTTAAATTCCTGGGATTCCATGACGTAAGATGGTAAGAATACATGTAATGTTGTGATGAAAAATATTGAAACGAAAGATGGTTCCTATCGTCACGCTAGTACAAGAGATCACAACATAGCCATCAATTGTTCAATGCGATAATAGCCTACAATTTGCTCACCCAGTGGTGAGATGATTCACATCCTCATAGAAAATTAATAAAATCCATTTTCGTAGACAGTTTTTCAATTTTGGTGGTTGATTAGCTAGCTCCAGGGGAGATTTCACATACAAAAAAAGGGGAAGTGCACTCACCCAGTGGTGAGATGGTTCTCATCCTGGTTGGAGAAGGCGATCTCGCTAACGTGATTGGGAATCCATGGAGTGCGAGTACGAAAGATGAGCGGATGGGGAGCACTCATGTTGATGTGGTACGCCATTCCTGATTATGATTGATTCAATAGGAACCACAAAACGTTAATCGACGCAATAATGAGCAAAGGAGCTTCGCAGCACTCTATTATTGCGAATAAAATTGAGCACATGTTGATGTGGTTCCCTCAGAAGGCACAAATAGTTGACTTGTCAACGCCCGAAGCGATACGAGACTGGTAATTACGTAAAGGGGAGCAGAAAAGTGTAGAATTTTGTGAATCGAAGCAAAAATGAGCAAAGGAGCGCAACAAGGAGTCTTGCATGAGCAGAATCTAATGAGGTAATTATTGTCAATGACAACTCTGCAAACAAGCATTTGTTGACTAATCAGGGAATCTGCATGCAAATCAGCCAGCAGAGATGAAAACAATAACGCAAAGTTTACGCGCATTTGCCGCCCTTTGATGTGTTTACTGCTCTATGTATAGGAAGATATCAGAGCATAATGCGTGAGGAACGACAGTAATCAACAAGGAGATTGATGCATTAAAGCGAAAAGAAGGTTACCGGTGGGGGAAAAGATCTAGAAAGGGATGTCTCCTAGAGCATGTATGAGCTCTACCTTTCCTGTCACTGGCTATGGAAGTTTGGGAGGCGTGGCTAGCGAGCAATTCCACAAGTTCGGAAATCAAGAGTTTCTACATTCCGCGTATTGTTCTCAGGGCAGAGAAGTTAGAGAGCGCTCGAATGGGAGAGGGGCTGCGAGGTTGAGAGATTCGGAGATTTCGTCGCCGTGGGAATGAGAGACAGACACGAATCATGAATACAATCCCCCGGGGAGGGGAGGGGGCTGACACGAGATAAGTAGTGCAGGTATACGGTAGCTGGTTCCCGTAACTTAACTTCTACACTCATGATTCATAGTCATGCTTGCAAAACCTATTCCTAAAATGCATAAAACAGAGATACATAGAGCTCTCGATCTAAGGAAGTCATAACGATAGACGGAAGCTGGCCCCTTCAAGTTGAAATGGTTTACGTGGGCTGTAACAGGAGAATAATGGGCATATTCTCCCAATCCCGCGTTCTCTCTTTGTTTCTAACTCGTGATAGAACGGGAGAGGGAGGAAAAGAGAGGAAGAGACTAATGAAGAAGGAAAAATGGGATTATGAGAAGGGGAAATGGGAGGGATACGGTAGTCCCAGCTCTCTTCGTTGTGAGAAATAGAGTCTCGGGAAACCTCCGTATCGGGAAATTGGCCGACTCTCTCAATAATCTATGCTATTTTGTCATAACTTAGTCGACGAAAGAGTGTGCGAAACAGATAGAGAAGAAGACGAAAAAGTGTGGATTTGTGGTTGAGAATGGTGCCAATTATTGCTCCATGTCAAATTGCGGACACTTAGAGGGAGCGAGAAGGAGAGGAAAGGAGGAGAGCGCCTATTTTGAAAGCCTCTCGCAATATTGTGCCCTACTCTTCGCAGGGAATACTCAGAATAAAAGTTAAAAGCAGTGTATTTGACAACATTGTATACTATTCTGATCGACAGAAAGGGGGAGGATAGTGCATCTAACTGGGGAACATATTTGTTGAGAGAGACCAAGATGATACCAGAGACTCATTCCTAGAAGATTAGTGTATCTAGGGCAGTGAGTGATAAGATACCTCGGGGTCAAGAAGAGGGGAAGGAAGAAGAAAAGGAGGAGAAAGAGGAGGGATGATAGTTGTTATCAGACGGTAGAGCACCAACAATCTTGGCAGAACTAGTGACAAGTGGAGCAAAATCCTTTGAATAGACAGCGGACAGAAAGAGAAAAAAGGATATCGGATACCTAGCGATTGGCCTTCACACCCGCTTTCAACAGTAGGTGCGATGGAATGAGGAGTGAGAAGGGCGGAGGGAGAAGGGAGAAAGAACGCCCTCCCTCTTCGAGCCTCACGATTCGCTATGAATCACGAGAGTGGTGGTCTACTTCTCTCCCTTTCCCTACTATTTTACTTGTCAGAGACTCGAGTAACGCAAAAAGGTAGTGTTTCTCTCAGGGGAAAGGAAAAGTGCGGGAAAGGAGAAGCAGGGAATTACCGGAAGCTTGAGTCCCATCGAATCAACCTGATGCGAATATCCCGCGCATACTAATGCGGCTCCCGACCTGTGAATAATTTATCGGTCTCTCATTTGGCTATGCTCTTTTGTCTGTCAGAGAAATCGAGAGAGTGTGTACAATGAGTGACCGAGAAAAGTTTGCACACCTCAGCTCCCGAATATGCTAATCGCAAAGGTGCAACCACGTCAGCCGATTAGACATCATCTTACGACTTGGCAAGGCTTCGAAAATCCCAACTTTCGAAAATTGAGATTAAAACCGAATGTGAGTCCTGAGATCAGTGAATCATCAAGAAAGATGGTGAAAACAGATGAAAACGTGCAGAGAGATTAGAGGAATGACATTAACCAGGAACGGAGATGAGATTGATTGGCTGAGACAAACAATTAGGGGGATTATAGGATGAACAGACCCGGAATAGAATTCCTATACGAGAGGCGCCTTAAAACCATGTCCTCGGGACGAGAAAACGAGAGAAACAGGAGAAATACCGTAATACTGCACGAAAAAAGGTTCTACAGCCGGAACTGCATTTTAGAAAAAACGGTCTCGCACGGAAAACTCTTGAGGTTACGGTAGGCTTTCGCTGCGGGAGCTGCTTTGGCACATTGCCAATATCGCCAGTGTTCGCAGTCTGACAGCACACGCGAGGGTTGTTTTGGACAGGCTGACCTCTCTCTCTCTCCTCCCCTCTCGGCTAGTAACGCTCTCTTCATTGCGCACACTCTTTCGAAGGCTAGAGTGACGGGAGAGTATGCGATGGAGTCAGACTCTGGGCGAAGCAACTAGAGTCAATCTTGGAGATGACACGGCACGGAGCACTTCATTTCCTGTCCTCTGTACATATCCGAGTAATTTTCCCTTCTGAGTGATCTCTATGCGGTCAGAAAGAGCGAGAGAGTATGGGAATTGGAGAGAGTCAGGCCGATTCCAATTCTATACTCAAAACGAATGACGAGTCTGGCAATCACTCGTCGACAGGTGTGAAAAGACTTATTGAGTCTGTTAGCTTCCAAGAGTTCCTTTCTATTCTAATTCTAGCTGGCCGGTGAGAGATCTCAGAGAGTTCCTTCATATCAGAAAGAGGCCAAGGGGGTATTTTGAGCAGTCGAAGGTACAAATTCAGAGGAATAGAGTGCCAGGTGCGGTCGCACTTGGTGAGAAACAGAGGGAGAGGGAGAGAAGTGGAAGTCGAGACTCAGAATCTCACGATACCACTTGCCCACCCATTGGAAAGACTTCTCGCTACCATAACCCGCCATTTTCGAAATTTCACAACCTTCTTCGGGCAAAAAATGGAGAAGAGGGTGGAAAAGGGGCATTCGCCAGGCAATTATGCGCTGCAAATGAGCCTCTCTCCCATTAGGAAGTGCATAATTTCGTGCGGAAAGCGTGACCCTCAATATGCGCGAGCATCGGTGAAAAAGGAATTGCAAAATAGAGAGAAAAGAAGGGGAAAGTCTCTTTTCAAGTAATTTCGCCTTATTTATGATGAGGGTAAACCTCGAAACGTCTCGATAAATAAGATCAACTACTCCGTTTGAAATGGTGGAGAGACCTTTGATCGGAAGAGGGAAAGGCGAGTGCAGAATGCACAAAATCATCTGTGCCAGGCACACTGATAAGCACCATGGCGCGCGCGTTCGCTTTACGACACTCATCGCTCCTCAAAACGACCAATTTCATATCTCCCCTCTCCTCATTTCCCACTATCTATCGCCCACTAGAGACACAGAGATAGTGCGCGAAACGAAGAGCGTACTACAATTCCCCAAACGCTGACGTTTAATGGCACTCTGAGCGACCAGCGACGCCTTATCGACACTTTTATCAGTACAGTGACAGATCAGGTAACGAAATCGGACGAAATTTGGGGAAATGGAGGGAAAAGGACTGATTGTATCACTTCAGAGCCTTGTAATTGATCAGAGAACGCGGAATTGCCAGATTCTGGGCAGAGAATCACAGGTGAAGGGGCTTCGTTAGTGCACGGGAAGCTAAAGAGTAATCTCCTCGTTTCGCGTGATCTATCTCCTCTCCAGGTTGCGTGAGATCATGTGGAATGGAGAGAGTCTGGGGCAGCAATTAGTCGCGCAGGTCACTTCTACGCGTGTTTGCGTGTTCACTAACGAGCACTTGAGCGCTCTCTCGATGTTGCGTGCTCTCTCGTCGGATAGAGAGATGCGAGATAGTATGCAACACCGAGAGAATGCCGAGAAGCCCGAAAAGGCGGTCGAAAATAGCGGGCTACGTAACTACCGTAGTGCGGGAAACGAGTAATGATCTCTCTTTATTTGACTCAATCTCTCGCACAAGACACATGACAATAATGAGTATGCGGAAAATGAGTGATTTACACGGATCACAATTGACGAATTTCTCAAGTGGCTTCAAGTGACATGAGCCGCGCACAATCGGGAGAAGCAAGACAATCGATCTACCGTAGTAACACGCAGAGAGAGGGATGGTCGCGCATCGAGAGAAGGAAAACTGATGCAAGTGTGAGGATCGGCGATCGTAAAAGGGGCGAAGAAAGGGAGGAGAGGGACACTTCGAGGGGTGCGAACAGCAATCACTCTGCATAGTCAGAAGGGACGAGAGAGTGAGGGAAATAGAGAGATGCAGGATTGTTTCCGTTGCTCGCACTACTATTCAGAAGACAAAGGGATTCCGGAAGAAAGGCCTAGACGCCCCTTTCTTAGTGCGCGAAAACAGTGGGCATTTGTGAAGAAAGGTTTAGAGTGAATGGGGTGAATCAGCCTCCAGACAAAGAGCAATATGGGGAATGCGTTCATTAACTCTGGGAATGCGTTCATTAGCCTAATTGAGGCCTAATTCGAGGAAAATGGGATCTATGAATCGCTTGTTTTGCGCAAACAAAGCTAATAAGCTGCGACTACAGAGTTCGCGTCTGCAACGGTGTGGAAGGTATTCAACGAGAAGGGAATGGGAGGATTCACTGAGGAGAAGCGAGGGGATTAATGACGGAACGAGATTGGATGGAGGGAAGAGAGGGGAGAACATCAATGGAAGGGCTTCTTCCTCTTCCCCATATAGGCAAAAGACAATTATTGGTATGGACTCAGGGAGACGGGAGAGGAATAATGCATCAGGGGGTCTGATTCCATGGGAGTGCTGGTGAAAATGATGGGGGTGGACTGAGAAATGGCCGGGGATAAAGATACGGAGAAGGGACGGAGAATGGGTATGCAATGGGTATGACGAAACTGGTATTGTTTGGATGATAGATCAAGAAGGAAAATGCTATTTTGTGGAAGTGCGATACGCCGAAGGGAAATCGAGGATACTTCGATGGAGGGGGGAAGTGGGAAATGGCTGAATGGCTCTCAATAGTGGCCATAGAAACGGGTGGAAGGGATCAGAAGTGGATACAAAATAGAATGCGGAAGTATGAAAGGTATCGATCGACAGATACAGTAGGAAGGATGAACGGAAAAAGAGAAGGGAAGTATGGGGGGAATGGGAACGATCATGGATTTCGTAGGGATGGCAAATTCTGATTGGTTCGTTGAATAATGAGTTGGTCGCTCATTAATGACCATGGGGAGGGGAGGAATGAAAGTGCGTAGTGATGACGAAACATTGATTGCTTTGGGAATTATGCCCATAGAGGCTCGTGAGCGTACTGTATAGAATGAGAATGGCGTTGAATAAGGGTCAGTGTGAGAGAAATGAGAGAGATGATTGAGTATTAAAGTCGATGAGGAATTCAATTATGTCCATAGAGTCTCGGACAACTTCTCAGGGCGAGGTGAGCTGCCACTGCCGAAATGAAGTAATTGGCAGAGTACATCTGAAGTTAGTTGCATTGAGCCCGGTTTGTAGCCAATTTCCTCCAATCTCTCTTTCCGCCATGATCTCTACCCGGACAAAGAATGCGATAGAGTGTGCGAAATGAGCGATCAAAGAAAAACTTTCAATTCCCAGGTTTGTAGCCCCTCGTGATGCTACAAATGCCCACGATTCACGGGATTTGACCAAAAAAACGGGGGAAATGGGATTAGTAGTCGGGCTATTTGGAGAGACTGGCCATGACGAAAGGTGTTTGGCTCTTTTCTTCTTCCTACAGTAAGACTCGCCAAATTATCGTCAAATCATTCAGCTGAGGGGCTAACACTGATGACTGAAATAAGATAATTAAGGGGAAAACGTGCTCACTCCAGTCTTTATAAAGGGGATTTCTGTAAATGATAAAAGCGCGAGAACCTAAAGTATTAGCAAAATCAAAGGGTCCTTTGGCTTTGCACACACTGATAACAATTAGTAAAGTGAAGCTCAAGCCCAATAAGGATCCTCGTTTGTCATCGGTGGGAGTGAAAGCGCGAGAACCTAATAATATCTGGCCCAAACTAAGGATTCTGAAGCAGTAAAAAAACTAAGTTCAATAAAAAAAGTCCTCACTCCAGTCTTGACGATGGGGATCCTCTGCTTGTCGTCGCTGGGAGTGAATTCAATGCCGATAATGATCAGGCGAAGCATCACGTTCATGACGGAAGAGGCGGCCAGCACCCAGAAGACTCGCTTGATCATCCGATTGTAGGCCTTGGTCTGCAAATTATATTATTTAAATATTTTTATAAGAACTTCAATATAAGAAGTAGTATAAAAGGTGCTAATTTTTCAAAAAGAGTCTCATTCTAGCACTGGTTGTGTTAAAATGAACAATATTTTCGAAAATTACTTAAAAATTGGCAATGTGAATCACGAAAACTATGTTTTCCAGAGATGTACCGTGCAGTTTCTCACCCCGAACACATGTCGCAGTACCTTGTGATCCATCGACGCTCCCGCCACAGAGGAGTACTTAGCCGCATTGCTGCGCTCGATTACACCATCGGATGCGACAGCGATCTTAAGAGATGGAATGTATGTGCTTCAACGGAATAGTGTCCACACCTCTGTCAATATTCTCTACTCATTCGAAAATTCGGTATATTTACACACCAAAGGACGTAAAGCCGTCATTTCCGTATTGGATTGATAACAGGAAAGACCAAGCAAGTAGAGAAGTCTTCATTTCCTACTTCGTTGAGGAATGAGAGCAATAACAGCTCAAACTTACGATAAGGAACGCGATCATGCTCAGACCCCAGAGCCACAGTGTAGGCGAAAGAGCGATGAGGAGGGTTCTGTCAGTGATGTGAGTGTCGAAGATGTACTGGAGGAATCCACCGAGGGCGCAGAAGGCGATCTAAATTGATCATCCTCATCAGACTCATTATTCATCATGTCAGCCGGCCCCTTCTCATTTTTGCTCTTCATCACTTCATCATTCGTCAGACTATAGTTCTTCCTAGTGACGCTATAGTACGTGTACTGACGAAAATCGGGATTTTAATCCATTCATGACCAATTAGGCAACGTGTTTTTTAAACCCCGTCCCCCTTTAACATCGTATCCGCTACTTCAGACAGGAAAACGTCAGGAGACACTAATGAATTTCGTCATTGCGTGAGAAAGCTGCTGTAGTCAAGTTTTTGTTATGCTTTTTTCCTGAGAAATGTTGTCAGCGATCAGAAAAGAAGTAGTGTCTATCTGGTGGCTAAGTTTGTTCGAGAAATCGCTTGTTGGCGTTGGTCTCTGGGTCCCCAGGGATTGTCTACGGTACTGTGAATGCCCCCTACGCACAAAACCATCAGCGGAACACCGTATCAAGAACGGAGAGCTCCTCATAAGTACACGAAAAACTCGCACACAGCCGAAACCGCAAATTGGGTCTTTTTGTCTCAAGGGAGTGCCTACAGTACTGTGAATCCTTCCTACGCATAAAACCGCTTGTGTGATTTCCCTAGAGCTCAAATATCATCGTGGTTAATGAGACAAAACTTCAACACGATCGAAATGGCCTCGCGATTACTGTAACCAATCCCTCATCAGGTGGGCTCGTTGGAAAAGTACCACCTTGAGAGCATTATGGCACGACTTTCGTCTCCGAATCATTAGCAGATATCGAGCAATGATTCGGGTCCTACATGAAGAATTTGCGTGCAAACTCATCGCAATGAGAACTGTGGCAAGAGATTGGCAAAAAGGCTCGTTCTCAAATATTTTCTTACATATCCGTGATAAATGTGTAACAACTAACCGCAAGAATCACTGTAGGGATAGCAAAGACGCATCTCTTCGCCGCGAATCGGTACTCGTTCTCTCTCTTTCCACTCAGTCCCATCGCGTAGCTGATCATGATGATGAAGGAGAGATTGTGGAGGAGAGAAGCGTAGTCCGAAGCGACTTAATTACATATTTGAACTCTGTTTTGCTTCGATTGGGGAAATTGTTATTCTGTGTCCGAAAAGATATGAGAATTACGAGGTAGGGAGAGAAGTAGGAGATCAGAAAAATTGGAAGGCCCTGATGCATTTTTTCTGTGATGGAGTGGAAACTCACTATCGAGTGGAAACTCACTATCGCAAGCCTGGTAGACGAGGGGAGGAACGTCATCCTCAGTCATCTTGTATCTCGCTCCCGATCCAGCCAGCACGGCGAGAAATGCACAGAAGAGCATGGCCCTGCGAATTTCGAGGCTTATAATTACTTTCTTTCCCGATTATGACATGTGTCCTGTGGCTAAATTAGTGGACTTCGGTCTTAAATAATTCGACTCCACAGGAGATTACTGTACTTCATGTGGAAATAGAGTTGAGAATGACTAAATATTCTAGAGATATTACGGTAGTTCATTGGGGAATAGTGTTGAGAAGCACAGTTCTATGTACGATTCGAGAAATGATGACTAGTAGCCAAACCATCAATCGGTTGATTAAAATAAGCGTCCCCCGGGCATTGCGCGCTTACTTTCAAATTCAGCGAAAGCCCCCGCTCATTATAAAGGCCGATTACGAAAAAATCAAACGCAATTTCCGGCGAAAATGATGATTTATTCCCAGAATAGGCACCCAAAGTTGAAGAGGCTAGGCCGGCACCCGGGCAAATCAATACTCCTCTCAGGGATTAAGCATAGTCTCTAAAGCCTTATCAGAGAGGAGGCCGGATGCGGAAATACTATTGTAATTTCAGGGAAAGAGCCTAAATCCTGATTTTTTTTTGATACTCCCTCTTGTCTCTCACTAGAAATTTTGCAAATAAATATTTCTTCTACCGTTACCTAGTGTTCGCTCCAATAGATTAAAGAAAATCAGCTCACGTTCCCAATCCCGGCAGGCGATCCTTCTTAATGGCAAAGTTGAAGACGATGAGGATCATCAGTACACTATTGATCCCTCCAGCAAATGTGGCAACTGCCTGGTTCGCTTCCGCGAATCGATTGGTCGAGTTTCCGGTCGAATTCCAACTGGAGTTCCCGGCATCCACCCAATCGTCTGTGAAGTTGGTCAGTAGATGAACGGTTTCGTCCGTTGGAGGCTTCTGCACCGTTGGCACCGACGGAATCATTGTCTGCGGATTACGGTACTCAGGGAGGGAGAAAGGGTTCGGTAGCGAAGAATAGGAAACGAAGGAGAAAGCACAGCAAGTATACGGAGGTTAGCATGCCAAATCATTGCAGGAATTGAAATGCAAAATGGATTACTCCAGAAGGGGCTACCGCCACTGTAGCTGCTATGGCTATTGCTGTTCGGAATTTAGGCAATAAGCGGAAAAGTGAAGTGAAAAGGAGGAGCGCGATAACCATCGTCATAGAATACATCATTCAGATAATAAATCATCGTCAAAACCGGAAATGGAGATATTCTCCGAGAAAATATCGATTGCATGACATCACGAGCGAAATGAAGCTAGCGGCCCTAATTGTCCTTCACTTGTTGAAGTGCCTGGTACGGGATGGGGCAGGAGGGAAGAGAGTGCACTTCTAGTCGAAGAGAGATGAGAGGAGACGAGAACGACGAATTCAGCTGTTATCAACGCTGTTTGGCTCAGTTTCGAGAGAAGCTGGGGGGAGGAGCCAGAGGGGATGATAATCCCCGCCCCAATATCTCCATCTCCCCTTCTCGTGACTGCTTTTTATTAGGAAGATCACGAATACACCGAGAAATTGGGGAGGTGTGAGAAAATAAGAGACTGGGTGGTAATAGGTGGTTGCGGATGTTGAGCCCCTAGAATCGGGGATGGTAGGGTTCTGAAAGGGCGAAAATCGATGAAAGATGAGAAAAAGAGGCACTGACTATCGTTGATTCGTATAATCGGACTGTTAGTGAGACGAGCGATGCTCAGCTTCTTGCGGGGATTAATCTCGAGGTGCCGAAGTTCCTCTTGGGAAATCTAGAAAGTGTAGGTTTGTGAGAATTCCGCCTAATGTCATGCTCAGTTGCGTTAACGTCAGCGGTCAAATGTGTAGCCGCAAAGCTTGTGAGGTCAGAAACTCTCACGATCGGGCAAGTTTCAATCGTGGGAAAGAGTAACTGATAACCGCAAATGCTAGCAGACGTAACACATCAGCCACAAGTAGTCTAAGCTATCTCTAGGGACTTGGAAATCTATGCAAGTTCTAACCGGTCGCTTTTCCTTGACAATGAAGGCTCGATTCCGTTTGTCCGACTTGAGAGGTCTCGAGTAGGAATAAAGAGCTAACAGCCTCTCTTGCGCCGAGAGAGATTGCTCCAACATCAGAATCACTTGGGCCCACTGAAATACGAATACAGTACCCGGATAGTATCTGATAACACGTATATTTCCCAGCATATGCTACTAATTGGTCATCAGGCTGTAGCATGTGCACATTACGTCCGTTACAAGTCACACGGTGTTCAGTGAAGCATTTGCTATCTGCTTGCTAATGTCTTGTTGCAAATACAGGCTGCTTTCGTTTTTGTCAAAACACTTTTTTGAGCTAAAGTTCAGGGGCACTGCTAAATACACCTGGCCGTGTCGTTACGCAACATGTTTGCCAGGCACGAAACTGGGAATTGGAAGTTGGAGTGCACCTGCTCCTTCCTATTTGGCGCCGTAGCGAACGGAATCTTTCAGAGGAGTCATAATATTGTAGTGAACTTCACAGCAATATAGCAGAAGAACTACATTAAGAATAGGCCTGAAGTATGTTCTACAACAAGCGTTCACGGTTTAGGGAGACCAACTTTAGAGCTGCTCTTGAGTTGCTTTTGAGGCATGTGAAGTATGGATGATGCAATACCTGTCTCTTCCACTCCTTCTGCGCCTCGGCAATCTTCTCATACGTCCTCGTCATCATGGCGATCAATAGATTGAGCAGCATAATGGTGACGATGAGCTCGTAGAGAGTGAAGAAGACCTGAGAGGGGGTTATTTGAGATGATAGCACCCTCTTTCACTCATTTGCTCAACGAGATTGACTGAAAATGCTTCAGAGGATGAAATTCGTAACCGAATGGTCATTCAGAGAGTCTTGGAGACATGAAATTGATCAAATTTCTCGTAACAGCTATCCAAAAGAGGATTAGCCCTATTCAAAGCTTCCAATTTGCTTAGAAATGGTTACTTCTTCCTATCACTCATTTCCCGGGAGAGGGTTATCATTCTATCGTACACTCGTTCGCTCTACTAAGAAGAACATGACAATCAATGAACCAGTGTAGCCGAAAATGGCTTTTTCACATGGGAATTATTCTAAAACGTAGACTGACGGTTTACCTGGTACGATTTAATGAGTGCAATACTTTCGCCCACTTGCCTATTAGACTTAGCCCCAGGAGATCCAAGACTTATCTATCGTAAACTTCCCCCAATCAGTTGTGAAACCGAAGAATGTTGTCAAAAGAGGAGTGAAACGAAGCGGTGTTGTACTTCGAATCCACAATCCAAAGTACACAACAAACAAGGCAGGGCTTGCATGAGAGAGACGACGAGAGTGCAATGCACTCTTTCGCGTGACTCTCGGCTAGATGTTTTTGAGCCCTCTTCCCTCTCCTTTGCGCTAGTTTTCTCTCTAGTTTTAAATATTCCTGATTTCATGCAGCTCTTTCTTTGATACCACTCACAGCGAATGGTAGCGTAGAGACACAGTATACTGTACCTTTCCCAGTCCAGCCAGACTGCTCTTGCAATCGTTCAGATTTTTGTAGAACATTCCGAATTCACCGACGCTCATTATGAACATGCGCATCATTGTCTGTAAATGATAATTTATGCCTCTATTCTTAAATATTTTGAATAATCGTCTTTTCAAACTCAATTCTATTCTATTCGTCAACTATTTCTGTATAGTTTCTAATCTTTTTTATGTAGAGCTCTATTATCCACTATGACTCAGTGCTTTACTTCCTTGTTACGATCAGGCCAGAGAATGTTGCGATCAAAGCGCCATCATTCCATTATTCCTTGACCTTACCCACGCCCAATTATCCATTGTCCGTAGTTTTAGGGAAACTACGGCTGACCACAGAATTCCCAGAGCCTACACATCCAGATACATCGGAAGTCTATTCCCTTCGCATGCTCTCTCACTGGTCGTAGTCTTAGCCTGGGGGTGATCTATCACTGTTTTTGTCCAATCTGACGATGTCTCTCCTAATCTTACATACTCTTTCTCGTGCTAGACAGGGCGAAATTGCATGTAGACTGAGGAGAGTCGCTGTAGAACTACGGGAGCCTAAGCGAAAACATCGTATAATCAGGGTCGGGAACAATGAAATCGCTCTCTTCAGACCACACAATCTCTCGACTAGGCGACCGCAGACCGCACGTATAGACGAAGAGTTCATGGAAGAGATCTATCTCAAATGTGAGAGATCTTTCGCTATTCAGCCTCGAATAATACATCAACCGCAACATTACTCATCTTGCGTGGGTACTCAGAGTGCATAGGAAGCCAAGAGATTACCTCGAAAGAAGTAGACACGATATTCTCAAACTCCCTTTCCTTATCGGGATTAAGAGCTAAGAAGTCCCTCTCTGCTCGCTCACAGCTTTGGAAGATGAGGAAGAAGGCTGAAAATGAGGATGAGAAGTAATTATGAGAATAAGATGAACCTTGCGCGAAAGCAGTGATGAAAACGACGTAAATAACGAAGAATCGGAGCATATCTCCAGCGATTATCTTGTAAACCATCAGCACGAAGGGTCCAACGAACTTGAGACCTCTGGAAAACTCCTCAATGTTTCTCTTTGAGTCGTTCACTAATAGTTTTAATAGTTTATCCACCTGTTTCCTAGTTTATGCTGTAATTTTCCATTATGGCTAGAAAATCGCTCAAATCACTCACCGACAGTAGAAGAAGAAATGAAGTGACGACATGATCACCACAGCGATGATCATAATGTTTTCGATGAGTAGAACTGCTGGTGAAAGGGCGCACATGAAGCGAATCGGGATCTGGAACGCTCTGTTTTGAATGCCTTTGTTGACTGCTGTCCTTACCATAAGAAATATCGATAGCTGGGCGACCTTGTGCAGCACCTTCTCGGGGAAAGCGAGCTGCAATTCCCAATTGACATATTCAGTGCTAAATTGCTCTCCTTTTTCTATTACTGTGAGAATCGAAGCCGTAGCAAACGGAGCCGTCAAAAAGCCTGGCGTTAGGGTGGAAGCAAACGACACTATCGGAACACTAAATTTTGTAACGCTGTGCCGAACCTGGTCAAATCCGTGTTTGAAAGTGATTTTCAACCGTTTTATTGATTCAAAGCTCTTCGCAGAATCAATATTAGTCAGCATAACCATAGAAAAGTATTTTCAAACACGTATTTCACTGAGCTCGGCACAGCGTTACAACATTTAGTGTTCCGATAGTGCCGTTCGCTTCCAACCTAACGCCAGGCTTTTTGACGGCTCCGTTTGCTACGGCTTCGATTCTCACAGTATCACTGCATAAAAAAACGGAATTATCAGTACATCAAAAGACCGCGGTTATTTTACTCTCAACCATAGTCTGTGCAAGCATTCCTTATTGAACATGCTTCTCTCAATGCGGGTAGATGGTTGGGGATAGGCCAAATACTCAGAACCTGAATGCTGATTCCTTCATTGTACTCACCATCGTACTGAACCATCTCCTGTATCCACTCCTCTGAATGTCGATTGCATCTCTCACTGTCCTCATCACAACAGTGAAGAGAGTGAGAATCTCAGCGATCAATCGCACTTTGTCCTTCCTCCTTCGATGGTCCCACAGATGGCATTGAGGAGGCAGTTCGGTCGTTGACTGCGATCATGGATATGCTATCAGTGAAGATTTTAATTATTGTTGAGCGTGTGTGTGTTGTGTTGTGTTGTTTCTGTTGTTGGTGTGCATTGTTGTTGTCTATGTGGATTAGTATCCGTTGTATTACCTGCCATGGAATACGAATTCTGAAGACATCGTCCATGAATAGAATCGACTCGAGAAGGGTGTAATTCTCGAAGGGGTCAGGAACGAGGGGACTCATTAGAGAGGAATTAGTGGAAATTGAGGAATTAGACTGGTTGCTGTTGGCTTCCTCGATTTCTGTGTCCTGTAATTGAGTCAAAACAAGGTTAACAATAGAGTAGACACTAGAAAACTGCTAAGAAGAGACAAGAAAAATAGTTTACGCTTGATTTATCTTGAATCTTTGATCGAAAGCTGATACGCTTAGTGATGAAAGTGATGAAAGTGAAGATCAATTCCCTTTAAGGAACTCACAATTCGCACCAGATCCCGCGTGGTGAACGAAATCGAAAGCATTAGAAGGAACCAGAGGTAGCCGAAGAGCGAAAGGAACATCCTGAGTGCAAAATAGTCCTTTTTAGTATCTCAGAATGCAGTTGTTACCTTTTCTTCGCGAAAACCTCCCACTTCTTCTCCAGAATATCCTCGATTAGGCCATCGAAGAAGTCGAGATGACTGGATTTGTCCTGAATTCATAAATAGTAGTGCATTACACAGTCTACAGTTCAGCGAACAAACTCCGCATACGCTAAATAAAACGTTAAGCAGAAATACCGTCGGATCCTATCAATTTCAAAGTTAATTTCAGAGAAACGCGACTGCACTTACCCCATACACAATATTCGCCAGCACTGAGCTCGGATTGAGATCTCCATTGTCTTGTCTGATCGTGTCGATGTCTTCGAGGGAGAAAACCTCGCAGACCGTGTCTCCGTACCTCCACACGACGTCCATCTCGAGACGAAGAATGAGGTCGTACATCTAAAAAATGCAAAATTCGATGGCAAATAAGCATTATTGCTTTGATGTTGTAATCATCTGTTCATTCACTTTCACTTTTCTCAACTTTTCGGTCAACGTCGACTCGTACTCCTAGTTCTGATCCGAAAACGATAAGCCCTGTGCCGTAACCCGGGGTTAAGCATTTATCCTCCCTATCACTCTTCTCCATCCCTGTTTTTGCCCTCCCCTCTCACTCTCAGTTCTCAAATCGCGCGCTCGAGCTCACTTTCTTCTCACTTTTTGCCATTGTTTCGCAAGGATCGATGGACGAAAGGGAAAGGAGAGGAGCGGCAACCAACGCAAGGAAGAGATTGGATAGGCTTCCCTTCCCCCCATCTCACAGATCTAATCTCACCCAGCCTATGGGAGTCACTCCATTCTTTCCCCAACACATTGTTCCTCTCTTCTTTCTTTGTTGTTATCCTCGCACTAGTTTTATTGGGTGTGAATTTACTGAGACTTCTAACCCTACGTTGGGCATTCTCAATTCAAGAATGTGTTGAACAACCATTATTTTGCGGAAGTTGAGCAATCACTTAGTGTTCACCTTTTTGTTAGCTAACTTAGCTGCGAGAGCGAGCGGTGTTAAGCTCTGGTTGTTTCTTACGTGAAGGTTCGCGCCGAGTTGGTTGATGAGTGTAAACATTTCCTGCGTTAGGGTAGGATTACGGTACTCCCTAACAATCCATAGTTTACCGGTAGGTCATGAATGACTGCTAGGTGCATCGCAGTATTGCCGTTTGTGTCTTGTTTGTTACTATCGGCCTAAATTATCGATTTATTGAACAGAAATCGGTCAATAAATAGTAGTTCACTGACTTTTTAAGGATATTCTGATAGGAAAAGCTACCTTGAACGCTTTGAGTAGTCTGAATGCATCTTGCTGATTTGTACAGGCAGCAAATGAGAGCGGAAACTCGCCCCAGTACATTTGACTGTAATTTGTTCGACTTTCTCTTTCAATGGTCAGACTCATGCACTTTTTAGTCAACGATAAGGCATAATTTGGTGTTATTTTCGAAATACTGAATGCTTCTTACCCAGTGTATCTCGTGTTCGGATTGAGATCCACCCATTCGTGCTCGAGTGAGTCAGTACGCGATCCTTTTTGATCCTCGGAACAGAAAAATGCACCATAACACCTGAAATCACTCAAATTAAAGCAGTTTTTATACTTTGAAAGCGTTTATTGAGATGTTTCTCTGTTATACAAACGAATTAGGATATCACACTAGCAATTTTCTTTTGTTTTCTCCCAGCAACACTTGCGAACGCTACCTCTGATGCACATCTGCATGGTTCTTGAGTAGGAAATACATCATTTCAACGTCTTCATTGACGATTGCTTGATGTAGGGGAGAGAGACCTGATTACTTCTTTAATCTGTCCAATTAGAATAAAATCCTTAATTAGTGAGGCGTAATTAATAGATTGCCTTCCATAAGATTATTATGTTCATGCACTTCATGCTTTTTCTAGGACATGTCATGGAATTCCAATCAAATCTACGGAATGTCCTTATCTTTTTGTCAGACTTTCTCTGAACCATAAGCTGACTAGTCTATCCCAGAGAGGGATAGAGCATGCGAAACGAATAGTGACTAACTCTAATCTCTTTTTGCCATTGCGAGTGGAGGTTAATCCTCGCCCGAGGGATGAAAGAGCCAATCAAGTGCAGTTGCAGAGTGAAACGAGCGTTTTTCTCATTGTATTGCAAAGAAATTACTAACAATAGGCGGAAATAATTATGTGAGAGGTGAAAATTACCGTAGTAGTCTTCCGAGATGAAGATGTCATTGATGAGCCGGGGAAATTTCTGGACGAGAAACTTGGCAAGCTCATTCTGCTCAACAGTGTTGTGCAATAGACAGATGTGGAGGAGATTCTCGCCCATATTTCCTGAGAAGGGGAAGAATTTTCCAAATTCGAAGCTGTGTTTCACCTCGCTGAGTCACATCCCACGTCAGTTCTCGATATCGAAAGCTGTGGCGACTCCCACCGCCATCGAGCACTTTTAGGGCTGAAATGATGAAATCTGATGGCATGATATTGAGATCCCTGTTAGGCTACCCTTTCACAGTCAATGTACTCGTTTCATAGTGTTATTTCCTTGTTGAGATGCTTGTTAGGCAACCTTTTCACAGTAAACACAAACGTTGCATAGCGGTGCGTCCTTTCCACTAGGGAACATTTGCCATTCTGCAAAGCCCCTATGCATCTTACACTTCCTTACACGCCTGTTCTTTCCTCCGATCAAACATTTCCTTCATTGTAATCTCATACTACTCCTTGGCAAGAAACAGCGCCTATCTCGCCTTGCAATCTCTCCCTTCTCAGTCTCTTTTTGCATCTCCTCTCATAGTCGTTTCCCTTTCGCTTCGTGAGCTGTTCGCTTCATTTGTGCTTAGAAAGGGTTGAAGTAAAGGTATTTCCCAACTTCGAGAGGTGTTGTATGAGAATCAAGAATCAAGCATGCTCTTCCATACCTTTGAGAAAATCGGCCTGCTCGAGTTTGTCTTGATTGATGTCATCCAGGATGTTCGGACCGCTCTTTCCTCAAATTATTTAGTTGATTCGTATTCTGATGATCAACTAGAGCACAGCATAGTCAAAAAGTTGGATGTTTTCGCTTCTTGTACCTCTATTTTGAATGGAAACTGTTCCATCCTTCCTCAAAACCTTCGCAGTGGATCTAGGAGGGGTAATTTATTGGCTAATCTCGACTCTGAGAGGTCTCCAGAGGATAGCCACGTTCTATATAATCAGAAGATGTTGACCAGCGATGATCAATAATATTCGAAAATGCGAATCTCGCCTCGTCCCTTCTTCCTCCTCAGGGCTCCCAGCATGGCATTGCGCTGCTTGTTGCGAATTTTGACGAGTTCCGCAATCGCAATCAGCTTTCCCTTTCCGCCATTGTAGAGATAGGAGCGCACCTGGACAGTGTTATTGCGCATTCCTACCCTCCTTTCACTTTCACATTTGCGATAAAATGAGCCGAAAAAGCCGAAAAAGCCGATTTTCACGTAGTTTTTAGTGTTTTTGATGAGAAAGTGACTCACGGCAGTTTCGCAGTACTCGTCGAGTATGCCATAGTCGCCTGTGGCCCTTGCGTATTTGATCCAGGATACGAGAATGCCCGAGGCGTGTTCGTCTACCAATCCGTAGAGGGAACCACGAGTATCGGATGAGTTGAACGACATCACTGCTCCATTCGCATAGAAGAGTCTCGAATACCCAATTACCCCACTCGAAACCCAACTCATTTCGCACTAATCCCTCTTCCAATCAGCGCTAGTAATTGACGCGGGCTTTTTCCTCAGAATCCATTGTCATTTCTCCTCTCGGCCGGAACAGTTTCCCCCCTTCCCTCCCTCCCTTTCTCATTTGGCAGGAGAGGGGGCAATGGATAGGAACAAGTCTGCCCTCCCCCTTCTCTCTCCCTCCCTCCTCCCTCTCTCTCTACCTGGACAATCGGCAGGAAGAGAGAGGGAGAGCATGATGATCCATGATATCTCTCCACTATCACCTCACGGCAGGGGCACTGCACGGCATACCAGTTCTTAGGGAGATATCCCTCCGTTTTCCTCCTCCCCTTTCTCCCATCTCCGTCGATCCACTTTTTATGCCAACTCACCCATGAGTTACATGGACGGCGGGGGTCAACGACAGTGAGAGTTCGCGCGACTAGTACGAATGATAAGGGAGAAACGACCGTGTCCCTCCCTTTCCCTTGGCTCACACCTTTCTCTTCCATGCGAAAACAGCTGATTTTCTACATTAACTGCATGGCCTACCCCTTTTCCCAGGGTAATAGCTATTAATTGTTCTCTTATTCCACACCCAAAGAGCTGACTTCGAATTCTACATTGAGTGATCCTTTTCTCCCTAGTAAATTGCATGACCTACCCCCTTTTCTCATGGTAATAGCAATAAAGCGCGTGTTCCCGATGCCAATCTTGCCTCATTCACCTTGCATTCCGCTTTTTTCGCGCAGTTTTGAACCAAATAGGTGAGAAGGTCAACCGGCCGTCGGTTATCTCCAGCTGAAATCTCGCCTTGGTTCAGTTACGACTCCCCTCGAGCGCATAGCTCATATTCCTCGCAGTTCTGCCGGGTTAGCATCCGCGTGCTCCAAAATAGTTCATTCTTGCTCCTTCTCCTCTTGGTCGATGTTTCTGAAATCTAGAATACTCGTGATTTTGATGCGTTTTCAGTAATCGCGTTGTTGTGAATGAGTTAAAACGATTAATTTATCTAATTCGTAGGTTCCGGTCCCTCCTTGAACCGAGTCCCGCTCGTCATGACTCGGAGTGAGAAGGAACTGCTGGCGGAGGCCGAGAGGATGCGGAGATTGGCTGTGATCGGTCAGCTTTTGTTTCGATAATCCTTGTTCCGAGGGCATTTTCAGTCCTAAGTGGTAATCGATTCGATAGTTTCGTTTTTTTGTGTCTTTTTGTCTTCTATTCTCGATTGGCATCCAGATGATTCTGTAGTCTACTTAGCATAGTGATCGAGAGAGTGGAATAAGTTAATAGGACGATGCCGATGAGGACTCTAGGATGACTGGGCGACCGCTCTTCACCACTTCCATTCCAGGAGTGATCACTTCCGTCTCCGCCGTTGTCCTCACTCTCCTCACTGCTCCCGTCGTCTACAACTACGTCCAGCACATCTCGTCCATGGTCGAGAACGAAGTCGGATTCTGCAGGGTGAGTCCTATCGAGACTAGACTGTAGGCTCGACTGGTAGATGTTAGGGTTGATGGGTAGAGAAATGGAAAGCTTCGCTAAAGAACATCTCATCCATGGTCGAGAATGAAGTCGGATTCTGCAGGGTGAGCTCAATCTGTTTGCCCATTGAGACTAGACTGTAGTCTAGAATAAAAGATCTATTGAGAGAATTGGAAGCTTCGCCAATGAAAAGAGGTGCTTCGATATTGTGATTTTCCCAAATTTTATATTTCTTGCTCTGTATTACTGTTTGTAGGAGTTGTGAAGAGGAAAGCTCTTGTCATTAATTTCTAATACAGTATTGAAATGTCTCCAATGCTCTTTCTTGTTGAAATAGTGATTGCAAAATGACTTCTCTTTTCGAGGGATCAGTTCAGGACTAGTTGAATAGCTAACAAATACACACACGCTAGGCATTGAGCTCAATGGGCTGCCTATTCAAAGTCGTCGCGAAATGACCACATTAGGATCGCCCCTGAGGGGTGGGAGACTCTCCTCGATTTGTGTGCTCTCTCGTCGCATAGTGGATAAGAGAGATGATACTAAACGCAGAGAGTCCAAATCCCTGAGGGGCTGATTCATGCCTTTTCTTTCTTTGTTTGCACGCCGAAAGTACAAGGAGATTGCTCGCTGCCATACGCATGATAGGATTACACGACAAAGAGGAAGTTGAATGACCTTCCCTGGCTGGATCAGTGTTCGAAATGGGTGAGGGAGGTTCGTTCCCGGTCATGATTTGCAAAAAAATACTGAAAAAGGAAATATTGGTCTTGGTACTGTTCAGATCTTTGTACGTTGATAGTCAAAGGCTTACAATTAATCTTTTCCGTAACAAAAATTATGCTTTGCTGAATATTCAATACAGACAAATATGAAGAAGTAATCGATGTAATGAGTAGAGTGTAAACAAGACATAATATCCGACGGATAACCATATCCAATTGCAGAGCAAATCGGACTCGCTGTGGCAGCAGATCTCGATGGCACAGCAGAATAAGGGCCAGGGAGCGAGGGCGAAGAGACAGTATGGAGGGTGAGATACTGCTTCTACTTCATCTACTTTGTTGTTATCTTGCAATCTATCGTAGGGAACGACATTGGTGTTGAACAATGTCGTTATCTCAGGGTTAAACCTTACTTTTACCTACTTTCTCGAGACTGATAAAACTTCTAAACTGCTGCGAAACTTCTAAAAGGGTGAAATCCAGATCATGAGTCACTAATTTATAGATACGGCGCCAGCTACGGTACCGTGCCCCTCAAGTACAACGTTCCCGTCGAATCGGACAACATCAACTCTCGCTTCCAGGAACAGACCAATCCCGAGCCACAGAAGCAGTGTTAGTTTCATATTCCTTATATGAAACTGTTGGAAACATTCAATTACTCGCCAATGCTTTCACGATCTCCCCGAAATGCATCAAAAATAACAAGTTTCGTCACTTTCTCTTTAAAAAAGGCTATTAACTGTTGCTCTCCAGGCTGCGGTTGCTCCTTCGGTCCTCCCGGTCTTCCTGGAGAGCCGGGCAGGGACGGCACGGACGGTCGGGACGGATATCCGGGAAGTAATGGACGGCCCGGCTACGACGCTCCCGAGGGAGGCTCGCAGGAGGAGCAGTGGTGCTTCCAGTGCCCACCTGGCCCACCCGGACCCCCTGGAGAGCCTGGTATGTTCATAACTCTTATAATTTCTCAACATATTTTATCTCACCATAAAAACAAGAGTGATTCATACACATTATATCGATGGACCTTGAACCTCTCGAAAAACCTGTGGAAGATCAGCTTAATAGTGCTCGATGACTGCAGGAATGAAGGGAATCAACGGTGTCGACGGCCAGCCGGGTCTTCCTTCGGACGGTGGAGTACGAGGAGCTCCCGGACCTGCTGGACCAGCTGGACCTCCTGTGAGTGCATATATTCAACCCTTAACCGAATTTTGCTGTTTTGGTGAGCTTAATCATGCTATTTTAGAGTAGAAGTTGAGTAGACGTTTTTGAGTAGAAGTTTTCCCATTCCAATTCCTGAACATGATAACGTAATTTCGAGAACAGGCCAATTGCGGATCGCTGAACACAATTACTATTTGAATCGTTATCAGGGACCTCCCGGCAACGACGGTAGCGTTGGAGAAGGCGGACCCGATGGAATCCCCGAGGAGCAGATAAGTCCACCCGGACCTCCTGGTGTTGATGGTTAGTGACAATTGAAATTATTGTAATCAAAATGAAGCGAAATAACGTATTGCAAGATACTAGAAGCAACTTGTAATGAATTTGATCACAACAGGACCTCCCGGCCCACCCGGAGCACCCGGACCCGAGGGACCCAGCGGACGACAAGGAACGCCTGGTAAGCATTTTATTTCAGATTTGTACGATTTGAAAATATCCATTCTTGCATGATCAAGTTCTCATATGCAACTTTCAGGTCCCGATGGTCAGCCCGGCTACCCGGGCAACCATGGCCGACCCGGTCGACCGGGTATGCCCGGTCCTCGAGGCTCCAATGGTCAACGGGGTCCACCCGGTCCTTGCGAGCACTGTCCTCCGCCTCGCACCGCACCCGGCTATTAAGAACGTAGATTAGCCTAATCTCGACGAGTATCTCAAAACTGTTCTCTCCTATGCAACCATCTCATACCTCAGCAATCGTTTTGCGCCTAATATCACTTGCACCCTCAATTCCTGGCTCATACTTCATCATTGTGATTATGTCTCCCGCTAGCTACTTTCCGCATGATAGTCTGCACTTCTTCCGTCCCTCTAGCCACTAGCCCATCCCTCCTGTCATTCTGTTCTCCACAAGCCGGATCTTTCTTGGAGTACTGATTCTATGAATGATATAACTGCCTTTCCGGCTTGAGATGAGTCAGATGCGTCCTTCCTGTAATAATATGATGACTGACCAACCGGTTCGACCAGCCATCAATCCTTCTCCATTTACACTCGCGTTTCGTGATAGTTCTTCACCTCCCCGAACACTTTCAATCACTTTCTCTTTCTGATTCACAATTACGTCCGCGATCGAACCGATTATCGTATTTATCTGGCGAGCTCTTAAATGAACATAGTGTGAACGATGACTGAGTATATGGATCACTAACGAGAGCAGGGGATTAACCGAGAAACGTCTCTGGAAGAAGGGGGAAAATACGATAGAGTGAAGCGGCGAAATGAAACTGACAGAAATGCGGGGACCTCGTTGTCTGTGGGGTTAGAGAGAAAGAAACGATTACGGACTACGGGATGCCTTATTGCTAGTGGACGTACCCACAATACTATGAAACACAAGTACTTCTCCACTTTCTTCGGATACGGTAAAAACGAAAAGGAAGCATAGAAGTATGGACTTATTATCGGATTAGAACACGAGAGGAATCATGGTAGCCAGAAGGGCCAGAATGAAAGTGAAAGGGGCTGCGGATGCAGTCGGAGGAGGGGTGTTCGACTCCTCATTCGTGGAGGCTCTCAGCTCGATGCGCGGTCCGTAGCCGGCCTCGCTCTCGGCACGGAATCGGAAGACGTACTCGGTGTCAGCACGCAGACTGCCGACATCGTAGAGACCGGAATCGACTGAAAATAGACGAATTTATGAGTATAATCGCTGAATTCGATAGAAATGGTGTATTTTGAGATGGTTTTGATGATTTGGGTATATTTGACGATTTCCTAGCTGTTTCCTGTGAGAGATCACTACTTTGAGATAGAGAAGTCGAAAACGTACCGATGCTCCTCTGGAAAGTGCTCGCTTTTGCCTGCCAGATCTTCTCCTCATCCTCCTCTCCTCTGTCCTTCTGAAATATTCATCATATTTCTTAGCATTTTGATTTATTTCTGCACTAATCCTCAAGAATTAGAGACTTTTCTTTCTCGAACCCCCACTAATCCCTTCTCTTCTTCCTCTTTTGTCCTCCGCTTCTCGCATAAATCTAGACGTCTTTCAATGGCTTGAGTCTCAATCTGTCGTTTAGCGAAACCCGATATCTCTCAGGCGCATGGTTAATCATTCATGCGCCGCATACTCCTTCCTATTGAATTCGCCCACGGTCGGGAATACGCGAAAGGGCCTGGCAACAGAAGTGGAAGCTAATTAGGCAGGAAGCATCTCGGGTTACAAATCTGTGCCCGGAATGGGGCAGGTGAGGACTGTGGAAGAGAAGGAGGGAGTGGTCAGTGCATAGTTCAAGGATCCAGATATGTTCCCTGTATTCACGATTTCTAGATAAGTAGCCGAAAACGCTGAAAACGACCGTATTTTCTCCTACAACCTCAAATGAGCCAATAAACTAGCAATTCTTACGATATTGTGAATACAAATGATAATAATACTTACCTCTTCATCGAAGATCTCATCCCTTATCGCCTGGATCTCGATCTTCTCCACGGGCAGTTTGTCGTTAGCATTCGTCTCGACTCTCCACACCAGTCCGTGCTTCTTCACTGTCTCCAGACTGACCTTCAGCTCCTCGGGAGGGTCTGAAAGGGACGTTAGGTTGCTTCTTCGATGGGAAATGGCCTTGTGTTATCTGTTACAACTCCTGATATCTAAATACATTGACTTTTCTCTTGGGTTGTGAGCCAAGATTGTCATAATATTACTAGGAATCGACTAGTATCAAACTTATAACTAATATTTTCGAAAAGTTCAAAATCTTAAAATGGGATACGGAAGGACTGACTGGCTTCCTTGAGATTGATGATCTGCGTAGCCTTGGCTCTTCCATTGTTGACCTCGCAGTGGTACTCGCCGAGATCCTCGGGTTGCACGTCGAATACCTGAGATTTCCATTCATATATGAGTAACTGAAGTACTTCTCCTTCTTCTCCTCTACTCCATGCATTCGCTCTACTCAGAAGTCTCAGTTACCAAAATGAAGAAAACTTCAGAGTATCTCCTCATTAGGAAATGTTGTTTCACATAAAAAGGAAGTTCAGGCATTCAGTAGCTATTTCTCATCATCAAAAGAGGGATATATTTCTCAAATAACAAATTTTTTGTCAAATAGGCTGGTCGACGTAATCGTTCCAAAATTAGAGGTTCTTTGCGGTTTGAAGTGATTACGGAAGCTGAGAACTCTACAGAAGAACAGTGAGAGAACAAACGAAACGCTTCTCTCGAGTAAAACAACAGGAAGTTACTACAAAGTGGCTTTTTGAGGTACTTCACTACATCACTACATACAGTGAAACAACGGAGACCTCGATTCTCGAACGATTGATTCATTTTCTGTTCATTACTAAGAGCTTTAGGCATTTCCTACTGAAGTTCTTGGACGTTCTGTCGAGAGTTCTGAATGGAGGACAATACTAACCTTGAGATAAGCAGCGTTCTCGACCACATCCATCACTTGCTGGTATCGATCGACTAGACTAGAGAGAGAGTGCGCGGCGATGTAAACAACCCGCGTGACCAGACTACACACAGTCACTGGGCGACCACACGGTCTTGTGAGTAGGGGCAACTCTACGATACAACACTAACCTTGAGATACGCCGCATTCTCCACGACATCCATCACTTGCTGGTACTTCTTCTCGTCGGTGAGGAGTTGATTGTTGCGGAAGAAGTTGAAGTGACGCGCGGGAGGATTCGACTCGGTCACGTTGCAGGGGAGGATGGCCTGAAGTAGACTATTCTCATTAATAATCTCGAAACTTTTCACAAATTGTTCTTCGAAAAGTTCGTAAATTCATAGATTTAGCCAATTTTTGATAAATTTGAAGATCTCATTCAATTCATTCTCAGTTGTCCCTCATTCCCTCACCGTTCTCTCCAGGATCGTGTGCCGATCGATCTTCTCCTTCTCGAATTCCGGCGTAACTGAAAAGCGATCGTCGAACTTTTCTCTGACTCTCTCACTTTCACACACTCTCTCGCCTCTCTGACCAACGAAAAGGGGCGAAAAGAGATCTTTCCCGGTAGAAAGGTGCGATCTGCAGGAGGCAAACAAAGGGGAGAAGTAGCTATTGTATTCAGGAAGATGTTTCGAAAGAGCGCGACGGCAGTAAGGTACTTAGTGAACTATTACTTACTCTAGATTATACATCATCTAAGTGAGAGAGGATTTACTACTCTTAAATGCAATTCGGTTTGTTACTGCCAAAATATCTCAAAAAATCAGATACAATACATATTTGAACCGAAAATGCTATTTTCCTTCATAATCAATAACTCACACCACACATCAATGGCGACGGTCCTCTGTGCTGTACTCGTCGTATCCAGATCATCGAGAATCTGCAGGGCGACGCAGTTGATCTTCAGTCCGTTGTAGTCCTTCGTCAGAGACTTGACGGAGATCTCCGACCCGGCGATCGTGAACATGTGGTCTGCAAAAAACTTGATTTTAGAATGATTTGGGGGTAAACCCGACTCGAGGCTACTTTTTTTGAGAAACTACATTGTTTTGCGCGTTTTATGCATTTTTTTGGATTTTGTGCTTCACAACAATCGAGAATTGGAGAAGTTATCAGTAAAAACTGACCATCAAGTGGTTCTCCTCCATCACTGGTGATCTGGATCTGTGGTTCGGGACTGGCTTTCGCTCCACAGTCGACGGTCAACGGCTCCCCGACGAGACCTCCGACTCGTTCCTCGTTCGAGGACCACTCGATCTTGTCTGGAAAAAAGAAAGAACATTTCTAAGCTTTAGATGGGCATGAAATTGCATTACAAGGTTGATTTGGAGTGTAAGATGAGATGATGAAGAGTAAGAGTAACTGACCAATGACGTGCACAGTCACTTGTCTGCTGAACACCTTCCCGTCGACATTCCTCGCCTCGCAAGTGTAGTTGCCGGCATCCCTGAATCAACTCGGTTATTTGGTTTTCGAAATTAATTCATTCTCCTAATCTTCTTACCATCAAAGAGACTATCACACAGAGGATTTTTTTTATAGAGATCTGAGTTCTGATTCGAGTAAGATGTTTCACACGTATGGGATTTGTCAGGAGAAGTGAGATCTTGGTTCTGATTCGAGTTCCTCGCAATCCGAATTCCTCACCGTGGCTTAACCTCCGTGAAGTGGAGTGTTTTCTTCTTGTAGTGCGTTTCCCTCTCGTGAATTGCGATGGTGAACACACTGGAATTCGGAATGATTGATCTCAATTTGGGTGTATAGGTACATAGATAGTTTCCCTCTGTTATTCTGCAGTGTAATCATTCAAAAGAGTTCAAGACATCAATCACTCGAAATCTTCAATTTCATCACTGCCAATTCCTTCAGTCCCCTTTCCTCCATTCCCATCCACTCATTGTCTCCCCTCTTCTCACTTATCAGAGCGTTCGCGGGGCCAATATTGCGTCCTTCTCCCTTTCTCGCCTTCTTGAGCTGTCATCCACCCATGCAATGAGGTCGAGAGATCTAGTGGGGGACACTCTCAAGGGGGGGGGAGAGAATGGACACAAAGGGTGATACGTTTATCACCTGCGTGACGAGCCAAGGTCTATTCCATCTCATCCTAAGGTGCAAAGTGAGATGGCACTTGTGGAGTTCCCCGAGAAAATGATGCGTTTAGCTCATTGCGGGAAGGATTACAGTAACCCCTGACTTAGACCCTACGAAGCTGTCAGCAAGTGACCTCCTCCATCTCTGACCCAATCCAGCTGGCACTAATATAGGGGCGGCGGGGCTCCCGAGTCCACGAAATATCCATCGAAATATGACCTCCTGAGATGCAAATAGAGACCAACGGGGGCAGGAAGGGAGCTACTAAAACTGCTTGCACCCCTCCCTTCCCCCCATTCAAGCTCAGGACAGTATATTTGCGCAGGGCTACTCATCGGAGAGAAGAAGGGTGAATACACATCTACCTTGGGCTCATAAATCACATTTTATGGACTTTGAGAACCTCGAGATCATAAATTTGGCATTAATATACTCTAGATTCGTCCTTTCGAGTCTTAATTCCCTCGGAATTGCGAGGTTGAGAGTCCTCGCCACGTTTGATGGATGGATTCAAAGTGTCGCGCAATCTCCCCTCTAACTCCTCTCCCTTCTCACTCATTTGTCAAAGGGAAGTTCTCACACACACACAGTGGCAGTCCCTGAGACCCTTCTCTCTCCATTCATGCGGAGACTACTCACGGATAAAGAAAGTCCCCTTACACACAAAAACGATTCCCACACCCCGCAAAGGTGTGAAATGCCACGGAGTTACATTACGAAATGCGCCCCTGATCCGGAAATTACGATATCCGGGAGATGGTGTTTTCCCTTCGGTTGCTATGATGGCTATTCCTGGAGAAGATCATAAAGAGGGAGATTTACTGCAGAGTGGAAGCTGGATTCGACTATACACACTCGCGCAGATAATATAAGCAATCAGAGTGGAATTCAAGGAAAAAAAGAGGAGAGTAGAGGAGGGAAGATACTACTTGCATCATGACAAGATATTCAGAGTGGAATCACATTAGCGCTGTATGCATACGTAATTGAAGCAAGGAAACGCTTAGGAAATCATCCCAGTCAGGCTCTCTATAATTTCCACTCTTTTATTGGTCGAGTAAGACGTTTCGAACGATTCGAATCAGAGTTTTGAGGAATAATTGTAAGGAAATTTGAATTTCCTTGCAATTCGAGCGATCTTAAATGCGTTATGGTCGGAAAAATTGAGAGAGAGTGTGTAAAATTGAGAGAGTAATACGAATTTCGAAAAGAGGAGAAGCCCACCTGCTCGAAGTCTCTCCATCAATCGGCTTTCCCGTGGCAGTCAACCATTTGAGATCGGCCATTTCCTGGAAAATTGTAATCCTCATTCAAATTCCACTCGAATTGATCCATGAGCTCCATTTCCAGGTATTTTAGGCCATTTTCAGGTAGAATCGAGTTCAAAATGTGATTATTTGTCGAAAAAAAACGAACCTGGATGTCATTTCCCTCGTAAACGCACGAAACCATCAACTTGTCATTCTCTCTGACAACGAATGATTCCCTCTCGAGCTTGATTCTCTTCGTCACCTCCTCCACTGATTCGTCCACATCTGGAAGTTTTCTGCTGTTTTTGTTGTTGTTGTTGTTGTTGTTTTCGCCCTTTGTTTTGAGACTCGAATGGTACTAATAGTTGTACTGAATGCAGGATACTCCTTGCCGCTCCCTAGTCAAACTTTCCCAGATCTTGAAATAGTAGAAGCGTTTTTCCCATCAAAACTCTACGAGTCGAGGAAGAGAGAGGGATAGTGTTTGTGGAATCAACTGGGACGCTGTTCTCTGTGTACTGATACGCGCCAGTGAGAGCGTTGCTAAGTATGATGAACCCATCCCTAACCCCCCCCCC